>OX155978.1:6000608-6515608 GCA_944548615.1 Micropterix aruncella
ATCTTTTAGTGAATTATAAATAATTTCCAGATGTTTGGCTCCTATTTACACACCTGCAATAGGAGATATTGCAGGTGTGTAAAGAGGAGCCAAACATCTAGAAACAACTCAAATAATTTGAAGGGGGGAAAAGGGAGTAGGTCTGTGGACTCGGTGGTACAAATAAGTGATGCGTTGCTGTGACCATCAATTAGTCCCAAGGGTAGGAACTGAAAGCGGCCGGAATCAACTTGAGTGGACTGTCATAAGTGAGCTCACCTAGCAGACTGGTTATACTAACTGGGGTAGAAACATTAATATTTTCTACAAAGAGGTCTTTAAATAATGAATTATTTTTAAAATTTTATTTATCAGGTTTGTAGAACCTAACATTAAAATACCGTAAAATCGTAAAGCCTTTCCGCTTAAGTTTTTATTAAATGTCTAAGTAAAACAACAATAAATTAATATAGATTGATCTTGAAATGTAACTCTCAATAGACATAGCCATGACAAAACAAAATATCAAAATAATATACAAACCACTTTATTCAATTATTTTATTTAAATAACATTCACGTATTACATATATATTTAAAACCATTTTATCCAACTAACCAGTTCGATTATGGATTACGTGCGGTTGTATATTGGTTGATATGCTAAATAACATATCTAATACTCATATTTTAAAAAATGCAGAACATTAAGTTAATCAATCTTTTTGTGAATTATAAATAATTTCCAGATGTTTGGCTCCTATTTACACACCTGCAATAGGAGATATTGCAGGTGTGTAAAGAGGAGCCAAACATCTAGAAACAACTCAAATAATTTGAAGGGGGGAAAAGGGAGTAGGTCTGTGGACTCGGTGGTACAAATAAGTGATGCGTTGCTGTGACCATCAATTAGTCCCAAGGGTAGGAACTGAAAGCGGCCGGAATCGACTTGAGTGGCCTGTCATAAGTGAGCTCACCTAGCAGACTGGTTATACTAACTGGGGTAGAAACATTAATATTTTCTACAAAGAGGTCTTTAAATAATGAATTATTTTTAAAATTTTATTTATCAGGTTTGTAGAACCTAACATTAAAATACCGTAAAATCGTAAAGCCTTTCCGCTTAAGTTTTTATTAAATGTCTAAGTAAAACAACAATAAATTAATATAGATTGATCTTGAAATGTAACTCTCAATAGACATAGCCATGACAAAACAAAATATCAAAATAATATACAAACCACTTTATTCAATTATTTTATTTAAATAACATTCACGTATTACATATATATTTAAAACCATTTTATCCAACTAACCAGTTCGATTATGGATTACGTGCGGTTGTATATTGGTTGATATGCTAAATAACTTACCTAATACTCATATTTTTAAAAATGCAGAACATTAAGTTAATCAATCTTTTTGTGAATTATACATAATTTCCAGATGTTTGGCTCCTCTTTACACACCTGCAATATCTCCTTTTTTGCAATAATGTTTTAGAGAAGAAATAAAATTACAACCAACGTGACACTGTGCATGTGCGAGGTGAATTAATATTACTTTCCTGTCAGAGAGAAAGTATTGTAAAAGCACTTCTGTGTATCTGTGTGTTTGTAATCCTCGATGATGGCGCCCAAACGCTTCATCCGATCGAGCTGAAATTTGGCATAAGGTATCACTTGGTCATGGCAAGAGTTGATTTGTAGTTGAAATCGGTACATCGGGGGTGCGCTGGTCATACTTCAATCTTGAAATATTTTTTATTTTTTATTTATTTATTAATATTTCACATACATTTATAATACTAGATTAATAAGATTAAAATCTACCTTGCTGGAGTAATGCCCGTACTAAGGTAGACTTTTATGTATTCTTTTTTTCCCTTTTTTTTTTTTAGTTGGTAAGTGTGACAAATTGTAGCATTGCTTTACGTGGTAGCTCTATATTTACACAAATTTTACATATACCTACTTATAATTTAGTAACATAATATACATAATAATATTAAATAATCATATATACACATACACATATAAACATATACATCTACACATATACATACACATATATACATATACATGTATACATATAATCTATACACATACATAAAAGTAGTAATTTTGTACTTAGAGACTTGAATTTCGGTTTACAGATGCGTCGTAGGGTCGAAACCACATTGTTATATTTTAGTTTTATTATCTCTTATACAAGCGACTTAAAAAATAATTATTCTGACATATATTTTAATCAAATAATAGAGGCGAGCCGCTCGAGGCTAGCTGAGAAACGAACCATATTGGAAAATATCTATTTTAAAAGCACAGAAATACTACAAAAATACTGTATTTTCTGTAAGGGGGGGTGGCGTATGAGAGTTGGGTAGGTGTTTGACGTTGGGGGGGAGAGCTCTCTGCTTGCTGGGAAAATCTTGGAGAAACACAATCTTTTATTTAAAATAATGGTGGCTCCTTTAATTATTGGTTAACATTTCTGAGGATGGTGAAGTAAGAATAAATAGTTTTCACGATCTGAAACATACAAAATTCAATTTGTAGTACACTGAAATGTGACGATAAAGGAATATCCAAGAATAGCTAAACTCACTCCAACAAAAGTGACCAAGGAGAGTGGATAAATTTTGCCAGCCCTGAATTGAAGTGGTCTGTTCAGGCGTTGCCTTAAAATGCGAGTGTTTTGCATATAATGCTTTTTGTTAAGACATTCGTACCAATTCAATTTATAAAGAGTATAAATCAACGCTTCGTGCTGAACATAAATTTCGTTCCCGCAATAATTGTAAAGAAGCAACTCGCTCATTAGCAAAGGAACGACCACTATGAACCCAAAGGTGTCCAGATTTAATGTCATCTGAGAAAAATAATATTCATTTATCAAAAAATATAGGACAAATGCGTAATGTAATAATTACAGTTTAATACGCATACTCACAATACTAACATAATACACGTTCATTGCCAAAAATACAGTAGTACCACCCAGCGATACTAGAGACGCTAATACAAACAAACTCTCAAACTCATCGAAAAGTCTAGAAAAACATTAAACATGATTATTCTCCAACAATTTTAAAAATTGTAAAATAAGTTTATGAAGAATAGGCTTGGAAGGAGGTGCACATATTCTTTAATTTCTTATTGCACTCGGCTTTTCTCGTGTATAGTTTCGAGTTTAGTATTAAAGAATATACAACATACAGCGTACAAAGTAGATTTCATTTAAAAACTTAATATCCTTATCGTAAAAAATAGCACAACCAGCCTGCTCTCATATTAGGGTACGACGTTTAAGAAATATTCAAATGTTTAAATTTGTTGTAAACCATATTAGAGATATATGTTCGACACCAATATTTAAATGCCTGGTTTCATACAGTTTCAAAGAAATCTTTCTTTTAAACTTTCACGAACGAAAGGGTAAAGCTTTTATTAAAATGAAATTATAGAAAATATATATGCAAGTACAGGACAATGATAACCCGACTCTGCTCGGATTAACTACCCATAAAACAAGAGTTTCCCTAGAACCATTACTAAGGGTGCTTTATTAGTATAAATTAGGAAATTTTATAAAAATTAGGGGAATCCTTATTGAAAAATAAAATTTTAGTTTTGAGTTCTACGGTAGCTACCCTTAATTATGTATCTAGAACGATAGTTCCAAAAAGAAGCTAAAAGAACTTCACATACCAAATCATACATAGTTACTCTAAAAACAAATTAGCAGTTTCATCTGTCACATGACCGCGGACGACAGATAGGATTTTTTCAAAAACTATAAATAGATTTCTTGGGCGATCATAAAACTCCCCAGGTCTTTGTGCTCCGTACAATGTGGGTCGTAAAATAGTAAAATATGAATACCTCAGTATTTCCTGATGAAATTTCACGCATTCCACAAGCTTTTTGTTTTTCAAGTTATTGTCCAATTCACGACACAATCCGGTCGTAGCGAACATCAATCCGATGGTAACGAATGTTGATATAAAAAATATCGTAACTCGAAGTGATAGTGTGAATATTTGGTATATGTAGATGATTTCATACCTGCAAAAAAGTGGAAAGTAAAATTTTATTCCGAATCCTTTGAGGCCACTTTACATATATTATTATTAATTCAATATATATATATATATATATATATATATATATATATATATATATATATATATATATATATATATATATATATATATATATATATATATATATATATATATATATATATATATATATATATATATATATATATATATATATATATATATATATATATATATATATATATATATATATATATATATATATATATATATATATATATAAATATATATATATATATATATATATATATATATATATATATATATATATATATATATATATATATATATATATATATATATATATATATATATATATATATATATATATATATATATATATATATATATATATATATATATATATATATATATATATATATATATATATATATATATATATATATATATATATATATATATATATATATATATATATATATATATATATATATATATATATATATATATATATATATATATATATATATATATATATATATATATATATATATATATATATATATATATATATATATATATATATATATATATATATATATATATATATATATATATATATATATATATATATATATATATATATATATATATATATATATATATATATATATATATATATATATATATATATATATATATATATATATATATATATATATATATATATATATATATATATATATATATATATATATATATATATATATATATATATATATATATATATATATATATATATATATATATATATATATATATATATATATATATATATATATATATATATATATATATATATATATATATATATATATATATACACTTATGTAATAATAATAAAAATCCAGTTTTTATCTTAAGGTGACATGATACCTGAGAACAACCATATCTGAAGAATTTTAGTTTTATATAAAAAATATAAAATACGAGTATAAGAATTAATTTCAAAAAAAATCTAAGTGAATCCCTCGGAAAAGGAAATATTTTACAATTTTGAACGGAAAAAGTTGCTCATTTTCTTTTACATTAAGACTTTAAACTGATTTCGAAAACTTACAGGAGCGATTACTCCTACAATGTAAATGGTGAGTGTGTTTTATTTTAATTTCATTATATTGACTGGTTGATTCGCTAGGGTCGCACTTAGCCACATATTTTATTTAGAGCCTGTATTCATTACACTTAAATAAAACATGAGAGTGCTCTAAGAGTTACACTAAATATGTTTCACCATTAACACCCTTATACCAGCACTGCGCAAAGGCAGTTTTCTTTGCTAGCGCTTCGATCGAATGTTTAGCATGCGCCTGGTCGCCGGCGCGAGCGGACTTAGAATATGTGCCTGACGCTTCGTCAACGCTGGATTTTTATTGGTCAAACCCTACAAAAAATACCCCGCCTATTTTTTCGCGTGTCCGCCCATTTCGGATGTTTTTCTGAGGTCTCGTGTCACCTTAATTCGGGAAAGGAGTTTAAAAGCCGTATCTCTGAAAATATTTCAAAAATGTTTTACAATAAAATGTTACCTATGTAAGTAGGTATATGTATAAAAAAATATTTTTTTGTTGTAAACTACATATAATGGCCAACATCGGCCTAACATTAAAAGGAACACTTACTTGGGAGATGTAGACGTGTCAATATTTAATATACCTGGAAATGGTAAACGAGAAAATGGAGGATCACTGAATACAGGAGCAACAAAAATACAAAGCAGAGCGAAACATGTTAAGGCAGTAAAGCCGCGAGTAACATAATACATCGTTGTAAGGGTCTTTTGTATTTGGTCGCTGTTTTCCAAGTCATTATATTTTTTTTCGTATTGCTTGATTAATTTCATTATGGCTGTGGTATTTAAATTTATTGGCAATGCTCTAAATACTATCATATTCAAGCCGATTATAAGGACTATTGTTTTCAATAATATACTTTTATCTCCCTCTGGATGCTGCGGAAAGCGAATATAAAAAGATAATAATTATATATTTTTTTGATTAATTTAACATCAAAATGACTTAATTACCATTAGAATATGAATTGTTTCAAAAATCGGCAATAAGATCACAAAGAGAACGATTGCTACAATACGGTACAATGCAATTTTCCATGTCGGCATATTATGAATACAATGTTGTCTGGGTGGCATAATGTCAATTATATTAATAATCACACCTAAAACGTCTCCGAAGGTGAGCATTTTTATATATATCCGTATTTCCGTATTAATCCGGTATTCACCCACACTCCAGAGTACTAGTACCTAGAAGCGTTCAAGTTGTAATGGAAACTTATCGGTTATGATTGGATACAAAATGTAGCTTATAAAATATGCACGTAGTTAAATATTAATCTAGTTAATATGGAACGACAAACGGCGTCATGATATTGTCCTAGTAATACGAATTCAAAATAAAACGTGGGACGAATTAATAGACGCAAGAATAATATATTTTATAATAGACGTTGATGTTTACATTGCAGTCCTATAATATTGCAGATCCGTCTTTAATTTGTGTGCAACATGTTCTGTACTTGAAATTAAGAGTACTTGAAATTAAAGAAATAGATATTATGGGAAGGCAATATAAATAGGTGCTGTCTTTTAGCTCATAGTAGTAAACCGGTTTTGTATATAATATATAGCCATCAGTTAAGCGTGTTAATTGACATTCAATTATTTGTTTCACACCTGCTTGGGCATCAGGAAAATAGAAGACAACTTTTTTTAATTTGTTTTTTTTTTAAATATATTTTTTTAATAATCTCAGAAAATTCAGTGTTTATTTACATGGGCTCCTCAAAATGAAACACCTCGTTGGGCACTTAAAAAGGAGGGTGCTTTTTATTTTTATTATTTTTAAAATATTTTATTTTTTATTTTACGTAACATTATTGAAATAATTCTTTATTGAAATTATTAAAGAATGGTATTTTGTATATTACGACGGAGATTATTTACTTAAGAGTTCTTTTTAATCTCTTAGCTGAAGCCTGCAAGGGACTTGGATCTCATATCCCGAAGTAGTCCATTCCAAAACGCTGCAAATGCGGCGTGACCATTTTATAAAGGAAAAAAAGGTTTTAGGGCTTTTGCTTCTTACGGGTTTCTTTGTAAGTTTAGCTAAGTGGAATTGTCTACGGTGCGATATATTTAGGATTGCCGATTTAAAGAAAAATGTTGTAATGTGGGTTTATGTGGAAAATGGAAACAGAACCTAGGACATGCATTTTGAATCCTCTGAATCCTGTTTTGGTCCGATTTACTTAAACACAGTCCATGTAAGTAGTCTTCTTAGTCATAATCATATTTTATTAATTCTAAAAAGCACATACTGTGGAATACCTCTTTTTTGATTTTCTAAAAGGTATTACAACTTCATTACGTGTACATATACTTTTTATATGTAAATGCAAGGCATCATCAGATCAATTATAAAAATCAAATCAAACAGACTCAAATATCAAAAAAAAAAATGTAAACAAAATTTTTAAATAATCTCAATAAGTTTTTAAAAATAGTCATCTAAACTTTTTAAATAATCAGTTAATAAACAATAAGTTTTACAATAAAATCAACATTACAGTGACAAAATACGGAACAAAATAGACTTGATAAATGGTAAATTATCTTTTAAAAATTAAGACGGCCTTGTCAAATTCATCAAAATTATAGAGAGCTTACATGGTTAAGTTTTTTTAATGCATTTCTTATGCAACCTCTTGCATTCTCTTAAATGCAACCTCTTGAAGTATTTTAATTTCTGCTGGCAACGAGTTAAAAAACTTAAACCCCAAATATAAAAAAGATTTCTGTTATAAAAAAAGCCGCATTTTGGGAATTACTAAATTATTTTTACTGCAGGTGTTATGTTCATGTAGACTCAAATGCTTTTTCTCGTTTTTCAAATATGCTTTCGCATAAATTAAGCACTGATATATAAATTCAGATTTAAAAGTATTTATTTTTTTATTTTTAAAGATCGGAGCACAGTGATCGTTTCTTTTTAACCCAAATATTGTCCTGCCTGCATGAAAAAATGCAGTATAAAAATGCAGTATAAAAATGCAGTAAAAAAATGCAGTTTTGCAGTATAAAAATACGATGGCTATCTGGTTCATTACCCCATGTTAAGATACCATAAGCCATCTTCAAATGAAAGAACGCATAGTATGTGCTCATTGCGGCTTGTTCTTTGGCTAGAAATTTGATTTTTCGTATGGCATAAATAGCAGAACACAGTTCCTTCGATAGCCTCTCGATATGTGGACTCCAGTTTAATATCTGGTCTATTGTAATACCCAGAAATTTGGCGGTGTTAACGACCTGAACTTTATTAGAGTCCATTCTGATATTGATATTGTGAACTGTTTTAACATTTTTAAGGCAAAATTCATAGCTACGGTTTTGGTGGGATTTAATAATAATTGGTTCGTTATAAACTAGTTACTAGCTACAGAGAGATATTTGTTGGCATTATGTCGCACTTCATCGCTAGTTGTACCTTGGAATACAAAACTAGTATCTATACGAATAAAAAACTAGTGTATAGTAATGTATTACAATTTAAGGGCATTGCATTACCCACATCATTTATAAAAATAATAAATAACAGCGGACCCAGAATAGAATCTTGAGGTACTCCACATGTAACAGGTTTTAGGAGTGATTTAATTTTCTTTATCTCTACAATTTGAGACCTATCTTTAAGGTATTAATTTAGTAAATCAAGAGTTCTGCCTCTAAATCCGTACAGCTCCAGTTTATGTAGAAGGATATCATGATTGACAGATTCGAAAGCCTTGGAAAAATCACAGAATACCGCGAGCGGATTTCGAGAGTTGGCCAAGGCTTTTAAGGTGAGCTTTACTAGTTCCCCAATTACAATGGTGGTTGATTTATATTTACTGAATCCAAACTGGTTATTGGATAGTACGTTCTTTTTATCCAAGAATTCTAAAAGACGACTGAAAGTTATTTTCTCGAAAACCTTTGCAAAACAAGGCACCAAAGATATTGGGCGAAATTTATTTGGTTCTGTTTTTGAACCTTTCTTATGAATAGGAAGTACTTTTGCTAGTTTCATTCTAGAAGGAAAGACTCCTAGTTTTAGGCAGCTTTTAAAAATGGGAAGCAATTTGGGTGTAATAACGGCGAGCGCATCTTTTAAAAGTTTCATAGAATGTTCCCAAATATCAGTCCCAAATTTAGACTTCAGGCCTCTTATATAGGAAATTAGCTCCGTTTCAGTAATTGGATAGAGATATATGGATTCTGGGACCGCTACTATATTATTAGCCTTTTGACTGGATGGCAGCGCCTTATTTATAGTATTACAAGCATTGATAAAAAAGTCATTAAACATGTTCGCTAGTTCTTCTGATTCTGTATATCTTATATTGTCATGGATTACTTAAATTATATTGTCATGGTCATTGCCTTTGTTTATACACTCTCTATTGATAATTTTCCATGTGGCTTGTATCTGATTTCTAAAGTTTACTATTTCTTCTATAATACTAATCCGTTTTGCTGTGACCACAGCTTGGTCATAAATGTTTTTGTATTTTAAGTAATAATTTTTGAGTCCGCTACTATTGTCGCTATTGCAAATATCACGTAAGAGTTGAAGCTTAGTCAGTGATGTTTTCAGCCCTGGAGTGATCCAAAAGCGTTTTTTGCGTTGGTCTGCGAAATTGAACTTATTTTGTAAACAAGCTTCAAGATTACGGGTTAAACAATCTTAAAAATTCTGAGAAAGTATCCTCGGGATTGAGCAAGTTAAGGTAAAGGTTCATTAGCAATTCTGTTGCAGAATTTAGATATATTATTGGGGGTAACAGATATTTTCCAAACATGCCTCCATAAGTCGGTTTTTTTATTGACTTTAGATTCTAAGAGCTGTTCTTTGTGAACTAAGAAATCGATCAATACATTTCGTACTGAAATTTTATCACATATGTTGGAAAATATCAGGAATGTTGGAAAATATCAGGTCAATTTTTATATTTCTTAACATATATTAAGTATTGACTTTTTTTTATTTTTATTATAGATTTATCTTACTCTTTACGTCAATTACTGTTTGTGTCAATTCTGATTGTCTCACTCTGTTTGATTGTTTTCTTTTGAGGATCATATTTTAGGGCAATTTAGTTTTATGAGCATTTTAATAAAACTTTTACATAATTTATTGTAAAATTAGAGTCCTGTCCATCCTAGAACGGGCTAGTCCTAGTTGGGTGACAGAATCAAATAAGCAAAATGTTAAGGTTTTGCCATTCTGTTCCTGTTATTTTTATAAGCAAAAACAATGTTTTATAGTAATTAATTCTGAAATCAATAAATACATATGGCACTTAAATTTTGTATTCTTGTAGGGAAGTCAATTAAACTTGTAGAGGTTTTATTTATTTATTTATTTCCCAAAACATAATTAACCTTACAGATGATTCCAAATCGTTAATTTTTTTTTCTAGCCTATTATTCTAGATTATAACTACTATTCTACTATGGACTATTATTATAATTCTACTGTTAATAATATTATTATTACTCTACTCCATTACTATTACTATTATTATTATTCTAATATATAGATTATTATTCTACACTATAGCAAACGAGACAGAGAAATACGTTAGTGTAATATTAAACGATTATACATACATATATCTAATTTTTATCCAACCTTTCTTATTATACTAGTTACTACTTTTTAACAATTTTGGCATACTACATATTTATCTAATTACTTGATTGCTAAGAAATGCCATTACCGTACTTTGCAGTTGTGCTAAGTTCACCGTCCAAATATCCAATTCTGGCTCAGTCGAACATAGTGCATTTAGGGTACGAAGCGTCCGCACCGTGAAGCAGTGTTGAACAATGTTAGTTCTAGCTCACGGTAACGCGAACATACGTAAGTCCTAGCACTGTAGTAATTGGCGGGTACAAACAGACCGATTCTTCTAAGGATGGTCGGATTATCAACGAACCCCCTAAGCAGTTTATATATGTGGCAGATTGACAGCCAATCTCTTCTTACGCTACGCAGGTTGTAAGTCATATAGAGTTTTTGCGAAGTACGATGGCTTCAGTAGATCAATATTAAAGTCCCCAGCCATAATTATCGTGTTATTTTCACAAGAAAGAAGATCCATAAATTTTCCTAGTTGATTCATATAGATGTCAAAATCGCTAAATTATTTTTTTTTTATTTGAACGGATGGAAGCTCGATATTTTTTCCCGGGAGACATTAACGATGTCGGCTCTATCTGCAGCTTCAAATTTATCGGTTGAAAGAATACAGCTGCCGCCCCGAATATGGCCAGTCCTGCAGAAGTGGCTTACTAACGTATAGTTGTTTAAGTAGAACGTACTTAAGCTACAGTCATTTAACCAATTTTCTGTTAGGCATAATAAATTGATTTCATTTTGTTGACACAAGATTTCTGTCGTTAAGGATTGCTTGCTGGCTTCTTGAATATTGAGGTGCATAATACTAAAGTTGTACATTGTATGTTTTTTTGGAAGTATCGTATCTTTTATAACATTTCTTGTTTTAATGGCGAGCGCATTGTATCGATTAGTTACACCGAAAAAACTGTTGACATATCGATAACTTGTTAATTATTGAGTCGTTTATTAGTCGACATAGTTTCCATTTTCCTCCTGAATTTATCATTGAACCATTCTGGTTATAGTCATTTTCGGTAAGATGATCCGTGAGCCAAACGAATTTCGCATGTGGGTAGCGTGTAGGCGCTATCGTGAATAAATACACATACAAAAACACACAGAAGTGCGTCCACAATACTTTCCTTGCCTGGAAAGTAAAACTAAAAAAAGTCATGTAATTGTAATTAATAGCGTATTTTTATTTATGACGTTAATAAATTCCAGTAGTCCGAAATAATTTCTGCCCCTCCTCCTTCCCAGCCTCTTCCCCCTCTAATTTTTTGGCTGCCTCCCTGGAAATAGGTCAAACTGCCGTTATTATGCGGCTTCAATAGCTAATTCCTGCGGGACCGTTTATCTAAGTAAATTACAACTCTTCGTCACGCATTATCTTAGTAAGTAATGTTTTAGGTAAATAATGATTACCCTCAATAAAAGGGTCCTCGTATTTATGTACAGGGTGGGCCAATAGGGTGTTGGCATTTTGAATATAAAATTTTAAAAAACTACTATCCATATGAAATTTTAATTTAAATTTTTGAAAAATATCATTCTTGGAATTTTCATGTCCTTTAAATAATGTTTTCTAAATGACGATCCTCGGCTGCTTAGCACTCATGAATCCAAAGTCGCAGATTTTGGAAAACTCGGCGAAACAATATCTTGGAATATTTTGATTTCCCGTATAATTTCTATTACGGCGCTTAATTTTAAACTGACGTTTTGGTATTCTCTTTCATGGGTCCTAATTGGAGCGGGCTTATATAGAGCTCATCAGGCGCTTAAATTGAGGTTAAGCACCGTCTAGACCCTTTTCCGTATTCCATTTCTACAAGTGTCATGGTGGATGGGTCCTGTTCGGGTTCTTAACTAAGAACGGTCTAAATCGAGCAGTCTGCGTCTGACAGCCGTGTAGCTCTTTTCTCCCGTAATTTCGAATATTTTTTTGACGCGATTTCAAAGATGTTTGCTCAGAATTGGCTTCTAAATCGAAGAAAGGATGATGATTGCTAATTATCGTAAGCAATCGTTAATTAATATCTATATTTTGCCCTGGAAATCCTGTGTCATTATATTTTGTACATTATGATAAATAACTTCATATTTTTTTTAGCCTTGTATATGTATAGTATATGATAAAGCAAACGAAAACGTGGCGATAATCAGTGTGCGGTGACGAGACGACGGCGGGCGGGCGAGCGAGTGACAGTGCTGTCAAAAATAAGACCCCGCTTTGGAACAGTCATAGACAAAACAGAAAATTTTAAGATTTAAGGCCGGGTCTTAATTTTGATGAAACGGCCAACAAAATACCAACAAATTAACGAATGTGCTTTAGTTCCTATTTTTTAGCACCAACTTAGTTTAAGCTTGCGAGAAACAGAAAACGGGCCATTGCAGCCCACACGACAATTTTAAAGCTATAAAGTGGACGTCCATGTAGACGTTGGGGATTGTTCTCTGAGCAGAATCAACAGGTTTGTTTGTTTCCTTGACCATGAAGATGGAAATTTACCTCGTCAGTGAACATGTTACAAAAAGCGTTAAAACAGTCGAGCATCAGATTAACGAAGTTAAGTCGATTATTGGCATCATCCTCCATGGCGACTAAATTTCCAAGAAGCGAAGCGTCTTGCACAATACGCTCCGCCTCCCCGCAACGAGCAGATTCCGAGAAATGCTGTTGGCCCACCCTGTATTTATATATTGAAAACATATTCGTTTATAGACGGCCTATGATAATATATGCACTAGCAATATATGTCCAAGGAATTTATTATTAAAAGGTATTCGAAGTAAATATGGGAAATATAGTAGAAACAACCGATAATTTCCCAATAATCGCAATATTTGTCTGTTGGCTCGAAATATTTTCCCTTATTCTCTATGTTTTAAATTAGCTCTAGTATTGCGTAATAATTTAGGACTAAACATGTACAGAAACTTAGCTTTCTTTGAAATAATGTTTATGTGCTGGTACCTAAAGAAATACATATACTTACTTATCAATCTAAATATTTTCCAAGGATAAGGGAAAGTGAAAATATAAAGCCAGAAAGTATGGGGAGATATACACTCAGAAACAAGTAAATATATCAAAAAAAAAAAAAAACACGACTGCCGATTTTAATGGAATATTTGTAGTATATGTATTTATCCATATACTAAATAAGACCTTTCATTTGATACTAAACACGATATATTTATGTTAATTTATTGACATTTGGACATATAGATAACGACTCACTTGATATTTGGACAGTTGGGGTTGGACCCTATGAAACTCGGAATAACATAGCGATTCTAACAATACCACACCCCTTTAAATCGGTTTAAGCATTTAGAAATTATGGTGGAATAAAGAAACGAGAAATACACATAGATGAACACACCATGAACACATTGCACTCCTTTTTTGTTGAGTAAAAACAAAGGCGTGACCACATTAAATGACGATTTTACTATCTATAATAATGGACAAACAAGAATACGGTTGGGAACCGCTATGTCACCTTGTTTAATATTGTGTGGAGCATAATGGTGTATAAGATCCTTTACTGCACTTTACTGCACTTTCAAGATCCTTTACTGCACTTTTGTCAGATGCATCTTGGAATATGCATCTCAGGTATGGAACCCTTGTTATGATAAATATAAAAATAGAATCGAGCGCATTCAAATGAAGTTCGTCAAATATATCTGCTTCCGTCTGAAAATCCCATTCAGCTCATCTAACTATTTCAATTTATGCAAAGAAATTTCATATCCTCCCCTTGATTAAGCGACGTGAAACCGCAGACTTGACCTTTCTGCTGACTTACTAAATAAAATTAATCTCCGTGTTCCTTCCAAACTCAATAGATTTAACCCTGCTCTTCATGTTCCTTATGCTGGTACCAACTATAAGCAAAATTAATTTCTGTGGCGAACAAGTGACAATTTCAATGATTTGATTAAACGATTTGACTTTGATCTATTCTGTACGAGTATTAACTCAGATAGGCAGCGGCTGAACAGTGAATTCTTTAGCACTAATTTTTGAATATTTTTTGATGTATTTTTAACCGATAGCTTTAATTGAAAGGTCACATATGTTTCTACAACGTTACTTAAACGTGAAAACCTTTAATTGGCTCTCTGTTATACTACTTCGTCTTTTTGTTAAATTATAATTAGCTGTTGGTTTTCCTAAAAATAAGTAAATAAATAATCATTCCTGGCATGTAAAATATGGTTGCCTACTTTACAAATCTGGCAGTACTATATATATATGCTGCATTTCTGCACTAAGCTAACTTCCTCTACGTAGCACAATTTTAATTATAATATTGGCTTTTCATCGTGGGAATGTGCTCAGATCCAGCGCAAAGGTTTACCGTTATATCATAGCATATAATCGTGTTATGTCTAATCGAAACATTGACTATACGTGTCTTTCCGACGAGATCGAGGCGTAGCATAAAGATTTAAGTGTGTAAATCTGGCTTTACGTTTCAACAGTTGCGACTGCTGGAAGTTATTCTCTATGTACGGGCCAAACTGATTTCCTAAGATGACGCTGTTTCGAGTCTTTCACTGTGGCATTTCGCTATCGTGCTTTATTATCGGCTTTGCATGGAAATATGTAGAGGCCTTTTAGCGATAATAATGGTTTAAATATAGCAAGCACAAAATTGCAACTGTTGAAGCGAGTTTGCGTTCAGTGGATTGCTGAAAACTACCTGATTGGTCGAGACGGTCGTTTACCTAAATAAGAATCACCAGTCTTAGGGAGCGTAGTGCACTAAACGCTGGCATAAACATAGAATATGTCATCGTATCACTCTCAGTCGAAACAAAACTACTTTCTCTTTCAAAATATTCATGCTTTTGTATTATTTTGGTTAATTTTAGTGATTTAATAAAATACCTTTAAATCTAATCCAATAATATTCACGAATTTTAGTATCAGCGGATACACCGCGAGTTTAACTGTTTGAAATAGGCTCCTTGCTCTTTCTACGACTGGCTAGTAGAGGGCCGTCTCTTTTGCAAGCTTTTATTTAATGTCTGCAACCATGCAATGTTTGTCAGTATGTTAGTTTGTTTAGGTCAAATTTTGCAACTTCCTCTTATCCTATGAAGTTGACCTTTTAAAAATATGTTGGTTTAGTTCCGATGTCAATGCATTTTTATGGTGAGCATGACCTGATTCTGCACCCAGGATTGGCTCCCGACGAGGGGATTCCTCAACGGTCAACAGCACAGACAAGAAATTTTGTATGGGCATTCAATTATGACAGCCCGTTATAAGTTTCACCTTGACATGGCTGCTGCGCTCAGCGTTGGCTCCCGACGAAGGGACTCCTCAACAGTCAACAGAACAGACACGAAATATTGTATACGCATTCAATTATGATAGCCCGTTATAAGTTTCACCATAACTTGGCTGCTGCGTCCAGGGTTGGTTCCCAATGAGGGGACTCCTCAACGGTCTACATCACAGAAACGAAATTTCGTATACGCTTTTAATTATGGCATCCTGTTCTAAGTGTCACCACGACAGGGTTACTGCACCCAGGATTGGCTTCCAACGAGAAGGCTAATCAACAGTAGACAGCACAAAAGCAAAATTTTGTATGCGCATTCAATTATGATAGCCTGTTCTAAGTTTCGCCGCTACAGGGTCGCTGCACCCAGTGTTGGATCGGGACAGAGATTTTTATGTAAGATTGTTTTTAAAAATGTGTTTTTACTGTTAACTTATTCAGTTTGTCTATGATCGATGGCTTGGCGAACAATGGACATACAGTTGTCCATGCGTGAAATACGGAAATTCCAAGTTAATGCCGCAAACTTCCAACGCGCGTGATTTGTCATCGCGAAGGCCAGACACACGGGGAATTGCAGCCGTTTAAAATCGAATGGCAAATCCGTTTATTGATGTTGATGGTCGAGGTTGATTGATGTTACGCAGCATGATGATGACTGAGCCTAATTTCTATTGCAAATGTGAGGTGGCAATCCAGGCTGTGGGATAGTTGACTATTTCATCCTGGTTGATAATTGTATCTATCGATTTGAAGGCAAACAACTGTCCCTGAGTTACATTTTGATTGGTCGCGTTGAGGTCATCCACATATTAGTTTTTCACCGCTAATTGCCTCGTTCGGTCAGCTAATTATGGTTTTTGAAACTTCTGCGCTACGTTCGGAAAAACACGTTCCTCCTTCGTTCCTACATTTCCTCCTTCGATTCGGTCAACTGACAGAAATCAGTGGACAATGTGATGAATCCGGTCGAGATGTCAACTGCGACTTTCCCTTTACCAATGTACAACAATTGCTTCAAAAACACATCTGCATTTCGATTTTGCTGCAAAAATACTCCCATGTTAGTCGTCAATCGGAGTGTCTTTACATGTCGTCACAAATTTGATGATTTTAGGCACGCGTTTAGTTCGTCAGCTATAGTTGAACGTGGAATAACTGAAAGAGTCTGACGAAAATCACCGGAAAACAGAATCATTGCTCCACCAAAAAAATATATGATAGTCACGAAGAGTTTCAAAGTTCTTGTGGGGTTTTGGACTTCGCAACATGGATGACTAAGAGACCGTTACTGCATCAGCATAACATAACATCAATAAAGTTAATAGTTCTATCACATTCGTAGGCAGATGATAAAAAACCAGATTGGCTTGTAAATATCATCAAAACTTGCACCGGACCTTATAAATAGATATTTTCTTGCGACGCATGTGCATCCGAAAAAAGGCCATTGATGATTTTTTCTTTGTTTTTAAAACCGCCAAGAGTTTTTTCAAAATCTGACTAAATCTGACTTATGCGTCGTTCACTTTCTGTTTATCTTTATGATTAATATGTTTCGAGTCCCAAAGTATTGAATTTGACCTACACATTTCTAAAAATAATAGCGTTTCGTTATTGCCCTCCATAACGCTGAACTTAAAACTGAAACGACGCGAGCGTGTAAACAGCACGCTCGCGTTCGCCACGAGTCCCTTTGTCTCGGGTCCAAAAAACCTCCACCGAGGCGAGCGTCGCTCGTGAGCGACCACGAGTGGCAAGACTACGCGAACGTGCCGTTTACATGCTCGTGTTCGTGCTATCTCGCGTAGACTCACGTTAGCTCGCACGAGCATGTAAATGAGGCAACAGTTATTTTTTGCAGTAGAGCTGTTCCCAGCGGGCACTAGCGAAAAGACGTAGCAAAGAAATAAATCTTAGCTTCGTACATACACCACCATGCCGTGATTGTTGAAACTTCCTATCGAGTCCGGCAGATGGCAGTAGTCTTTTATGATTTCAAATAATACTTGATTATTGAAATTTACTTTTAACGGTAAACAAAATAATTATAGTATTTACAAAATAAATAATTTAATAGGAATACATTTTTTCACTTAAAGCCAAGAAATCTACTATCTTTGAATTACTGCTACCAATGACTTGTCTATACTCCGTTCACCAGGAAAAAATCGGTTGTGTCACCCCAAGACTTTCCTGACTAGTATCCGGGGAGGTGCGAAAAAACAGCGACATTTTTTACTCTAGTACCCCAAATTTGTATGGCAGGTACCCCAAACGTTGGTCGTAAGTACCCCAAAAACTAATAGGTTCTTCCGATGGTTAACAGAAGCTTCTATGCCAAATTTTAACTTAGACAGATTAAGCGTCTGGGCGCTATCGCGGAAACAATTTTTTCGCCGGGAACCCCAAATTTGTATGGGAGGTACCACAACCGTAGGGCGTAGGGACTCCAAAAACTAATGGGTTCCTCCGACGGTTAACAGAAGCTTATATACCAAATTTCAGATCAATCCGATTAAGCGTCTGGGCGCTATCGTGGAAGAATACATACATACAGACATACAGACATACAGACATACATACAGACAGAGATCGGTCTGGAAATAGTCTCAATCGTCTCAGGGAGTCTCAAAATATATATTCCCATCTTCAACTCAAAATTTTTTTTTAGCGCGATCACAATACTTTCCTTTCCGATAGGTCGTCAGGAAAGTAAAATATAAAGAACTACATTTAATTTTTATTCAAATTTATATTTCCATCCTAGATAAATTATACCTATAGTTTATCTTTTCTCGTTGGGCAGAATTTGGAAACATTATACCTAGTACACACGGAGGTAGTTTTGTAACATTATATTTAAAAAATGGTTTACCTTTTATTAAGCAGATTTTTCAAATATTTGTATTAAAACCATATTTTTTGGCAACATATCTCGTAAAAGAAATTCATAAAAAATAATTTATCAAAATTTATAATTTTTATTTTTTTTTCATTTTTGCTTTCCTGTTTAACCCAGATATGCCTGAAATATTTTTTGTCGAAAACGATGTTTTTATCTATAGATACCTTGTAATAGGGTGATAAGGAACAAAGGAAAAATATTTTTTTTTAAATCCTAGCGTTTCAGTTTTTTTTTAAATGGCCGTCCTATACGTAGGACAGTAGGATAATAGGTAGCTCATAACCGTAGTAGATAGATAGTGAGTTCTTGGATTTGCATTAGGTAAAACTGAAATAAAAATGGTGATAGCTACTTTATACTCATAAGGTTGTATTTGAGAAACAATAATTAGCAATATGTCAATAAATTTACAGATTTAGTTTTTTTTTAATGAATGATAGTCTACAAAACATTTCACGCACACACCAACGTCGCATTTTTTGCACGTAGTAAGACATTTTTTGTGGCATTGTCGACAGTGAGTTTGTTTCTCTTGTGGAATCATTAAATGTTTTATCTGATCCTTTCTAGAGTCGATATGTTCCGATCTGGGTGGTTTAGAGGGACCTCTCCTCACCTCCTTGCGATTTATTTCAATCAAGGCTGTTGGGACTCTCCCCCTGAAACCCAAATGTTCAAGGACCCACCATTCTTTCTGTGTAGCTGCCAAACATTCTGTTCGGCCACATCTATTAAATGTGTAATCAATGGCATGTACCACTTCTTCCCCCTGCCATGATTTCAATTCTGTAATAAGAAACGTTTTCTTTGCTGCGATCGATGTGTTTATTATATACTGAAATTAGCTTAGGCTCGTCGATTGTTATTGTTTTCTTTTCCTTTTAAGAGAACCGCTTTGCAGATTGCATTGGGTGCACTCCAGCCGCATTGAATGCTACGTGAACAATAGTATTGTCGTGCCACTTGGCTATGAGGAAAGAGTTATCAGCAGTGCTCTTGAAATCGAGTGTCCCTCTTTCTTTCTTCTGCATCTCTTTGTCTGGCGTTAGAGGAAATTTAGCTGTTCTGTTCTTACGAATAAATCCAGTACATCGAAGTCCTCTTTTAGCTATTGCCTCCAGCAAAGGGGCTCCAGTGAAGAAGTTGTCGAATACAATATGATAGGGCAGATTGTATCCAAGTGAAACCAAAACGTGAGAATAACACTGACGCCAAGACCAAGGTCTTTATATTTTGGGTCACACAAAGTGCTTGCACCTGATATGGTTCAGCCCATAAAACATATCCCAGGCGCGTAGCTCCTACCCATAAGTGAAGCAATATCGAACCGGCTTTCCTTTTATGTGCTGCTACCCATAAAAGGCTTTCCATATTAGGGAACCATAGCTTCATTTACGCTGTCGTGTTCTTCGACAGGAGCAAAATCTAAGAATCTTTTACTCAGTAAACGAAATTGAGGACGCACCTTTGTGTACATGTCGTTGCCATCCAGGTCATCATTGATGTGCAGGTATTGAAATATATACTCAAACCTGTCCCTTGACAACGCGGATACCACAAGTTCATTTCTAGAGTCTTGTGAATTTTCCCAGTACATCCTCCTTCGTGGAAGCTAAGAATAGCCGCTGAGTAGTAAAATGCCAATAAAGCATCGCATTTCCGCTTTTGTTATGTCACCAGGCATATTCTTCTTCCTTGCATATAGGTTGCTTTCCCTAACTAATATTAAAACAACTTCGTCATGAAAAAATATGTTGAACCAATCTACTGGACTTCTTTCTTTATGTGCTGTCTGATTTTCTGGCCAATTCACCAGAGGTTTCTGTAAGTTTCGTGCTCTCCATGTATGCGTCTTCACGCGTTTCCTTGGTGGACCTTTGGGCTCTTGAGTAACATCTTCTAATTTCTCTCCTTGCACCGATACCTCGGCCTCATGTTGCAACACATTTCTCGGCAAATTATTTATATCGACAATATCCTCTACCCCTGCATCTTCATCACTAGGGCAGTTTGGGTTAACAGATGGAGGAAAGATAGTGATAACCCTCTCGCGATGATCTGGTTCATTTTCATCTTCCGGGCAGTTCTCAAGTTCCGTTAATATTTCATTCGACGTTAGTATTGAAAGTAGTCAAATAACATCAGTACTACTCAACAAACAAAGGCAGTATATTTCGTATGCCCAGATACATGCTGTTCGGTCTAGTTGGGCATTCGTCTAGAATGATCGTATGGGTTGTGTTAATTTCCTATTGCTTATATGAATAGTTACAAATTAAATCTGTACGTAACAAATGTAACAAATAAATAAATTTAATGTAACAAATAAATAAATTTAATGTAACAAATAAATAAATGTATGTAACCAGGATGTAACAAATACATAAATTAAAAAAAATAAAAATTGGCGTTTTCCAATACTCCAATGTCCAATTTAGGTGTTCTCTAGCAAACCGCAATCGGGCGATCCGATGAGCCCTGGCGAGTTTAGGCCCATCTGAGGTAGTTGTCATCGGGAAAGCTTCTCTGAGCCATCATCATATAATAAACTAACTGACATTCACTCCTTGTCTCTCTTTTATAAATTGTTTAAGTTCAACTTCGCCAAGGTGGCGATTGCGGAGTACCTTCGTTACAATTAAACGGTCGTCTCCCTGTTAAGTCTGCTTGTCGCGGACCAGAGGCTTGCCTTCGTACGAAGCCACCAGTCTGTAGATAGTGACGGTATACTCTCTGGATAGTAGAACGGCTGACAACCATAGTTACTGCCACTAAAACTTGACTTTACCATAATCCAAAGAGTCCCAATTTGGTAAAATTCTGTTCCAGTAAGGTTCCAAATGTCTGATCGTCTTGATCGTTTCGTTTGAAAGCTCAAACTAAACTGAATTAAAAAAGAGATAATTTTGCATCTTAGTCATTTATATATCTTTTCTAAAATTCACCTAATGAAAATTATTTTTCATTAGTTAATTGAAACCGTTGCACTCGAGTGGTTCGAGGAGCTCATAAGAAGCTCGACTAGATACTTGCAAAAGAAACTAATATTTATACTACGCCTTGATCTCGTCGGAACGGCACATAAAGTCAATATTTCGGTTAGACATAACACCATTCTATGCAACGATATAACGGTAAGACCATTTTACGTCGAAATGCCATTATTACATTTAGGCTACCTAGAGGCAGAAAGTTTAGTGCACAAATGCAGCGTTTATAGTGCTGCCAGAATTAAAGTCCGCAACGCTGTTTTATATGCCAGGAATTAACATACACCATTATGCTCCATACATTTTCAACTATTGTGACACGGCTAGTCGGGACCGTGTTTTTGTTTGGCCATTATTTTGGTAACAAAATTCTTTATTTAAGGAGCTCACGCTTTTGTTTTTTCCTAATGTATACCCCCCCCCCCCCCCCTATACTTGTTCGAACCCTTATATTTCAGGCTTTGCTATACCCTCGTAATATATGATTAAGTTTAATAAGTAAGTATATGTCTTTTTCTAGGTACCAGCATATGAAATGTGGTTCTAAGAAAGCTATATTTCTATTATTTTTTAGCTCTAAATAAATACGTAATACTATGTCGGACCTAGTCTCAAACGTATGGAACCAGAAATAGAGAAAAGGAAAATATTACGATTATTAGGAATGTATCAGTTGTTTCTACTATATTGCTCATATTTAAATCAAATACCGATTTATATTAAATACTTTGAGCATTTCTTGCGAGTGCATATTTTATCATAGATTGCCTCGTCCGTGTCGATGTCGATAAACGAGTAGGTTGTCGATATTCAAATACATAAATTAGATGACACATTTAATAAAGTTATTCATTATTTATTTAAACCACTTCTTTCAAAAACAAAGTTTGAGAAATAGTAATATATTTAGATATACTGCCCCGCTGTAATGAATTATTCAACCCACATAATATAGTTAAATTATGATCCCTCCTTCACAAGAAAATAGCGAGAAATATAAATTGAACTTATTTCGGAATACCGCAACTTCTTAACGCCATAAATTAAATAACTATTAATGACAATTACATAACTTTTCTACTTTTTTCACACTTTCAGAGTAAACCCCCCCCCTTCCCCAAACGCCCCCCCCCCCCCAACTCCCCCTTTCCTCCCTATATAATGTGGTATTTTATTTAATATTAATTTAAAGTCTGCATAAATTACACAAGTCCTTCTATTTTATTTCTCAGTGCCTAAGATTACTATTAATATTCTTATAATAATTATTTATTTTATATGTATACTCATGTACATGGATTCAGATATATTTTGAAAATTTTATTTGTCTGTCATTTAAAGCCGACTTTAGACAACGCTATTGTCAAATTAATATTTCTGCTTTAATAGTTTTATATGTATATATATTAATATATTACTAGCAACTGATGAATTCTAATATGCGATAATTAGATAAGGTCGAATAGGAACTTCAGGAAGAAGAGGAATATCGGAGAAAGAATAATATTTTACCCCCCCTCCCCTCCCCCCGTTCCGCAATTACCCCCCCCCCCCCCCTCCCCCATACCACCACCCGATAGCAAGCCATGTATTGTGAAACATAGAGTAACATAGATTGGCGTCCCGCAGATGCTTCAAGTTTAGTACTTGAACCCCATTGCTTTTCTGGACCCAGCCAGCTTAATTTTATTGACACCTTGAACCTATGTAATCTTTCACAGTTCAGTGGTGTACGTAACTCCGATAATAAGATTCTGGATCTGGCCCTCTGTACTGATCCGATTGCAGTGGAAGCCTGTACTGATCCACTTGTTCCCGAAGATCCATACCATAAATCTCTTTGTATACAAGCCTCCTTCGCTAAATACCTTGCGCTATGTGATAATGTTCAAATGAAGTATCTTTATTATAAAGCTAACTTTGGCGAAATAATTAAGGACCTCGATAATACAGATTGGCACTTGTCCTTGACTCAGGGAACCTTAGAGGAGGCAGTAAGATTTTTCTATACTACTATTTACACAGCTCGCGATAAACACGTGCCATGTAAACGCCTCTCGAAGGAGAAATTTCCTCTTTGGTATGATCTGCCTCTCCGCAAACTACTAAAAGAAAAATACAAATACTTTCGAAAGTACAAGTCGTATGGCAATCTATCAGACTATCATACGTTTATCCATCTTCGCTCTCAAGCCAAACGGCGGGAAAATGAGTGCTTTAAAATATACATAAACAAAACGGAATCCTCGATTATTACCAATCCTAAAGCGTTCTGGTCATATATAAAAGGTAATAAGTCTAGTTCTATCCCATCCACAATGCTTTGCGGTTCGGTATCTGCATCAAATGGCCCAGATGTTTGTGAACTATTCTCCTCTTACTTCACTTCGGTGTTTCTACAGAATTCCCCGAGTGATCCAGTTACTAACCATGAAGATCTGACAACGTCATCTAGTGGTGACATAAACCATGTGGAAGTCAAAGAGGAGGATGTATTGAATTTACTTAAAAAAATAGACCTAACGAAATCGGCTGGACCAGACGACCTAGCTCCCCTATTTATTGTTCGCTGTGCTGATAGTATTGCATTGCCTTTGTCGATACTTTTTCGTCGTTCGCTGAAAGAAGGTGTTATGCCTGAAATATGGAAGCGAGCGTTTGTATCCCCGATTCATAAAGGGGGTCCTAGGGAATGTATTACTAACTACCGCCCCATTTCTAAATTATGCATTTTTTCGAAAATTTTGGAAAAAACCGTGTACACGCAATTGTATTCTGCTTTCAAACCTTACTTTAGTTCTCAACAACATGGTTTTTTGAGAGGTAGATCAACGACAACTAATCTACTGCTAGCCAATGACTACATAACTGAAAACATGTCTAATAATAGGGACGTTGACGTAATTATGACTGATTATAGCAAAGCATTCGATCGCATCGACCATGTTCTTCTTTTGGAAAAACTCCTATCTGCCGGAATACACGGCGACTTGTATAGATGGTTCTCTTCTTACATTTCTAATAGATCTCAAGCAGTAGTTCTTAACGGGTTTACCTCTAGCTGGTCTAATATTCCTTCAGGAGTTCCACAGGGCTCTATATTAGGCCCTCTATTATTCATTTTATTTATCCAGGATATAGACGCATGTTTTAAGAATTCTATTTATCTTTTATTTGCTGATGACATGAAGATTCTTAAAGCAATAACTACTCCTGGTGATGTCTCCCTCCTGCAGGAGGACTTGTTACGCTTGAACAGCTATTGCACTGCCAACAAATTAGACCTCAATGTTGCCAAATGCTCTACCATTACTTTTAGTCGTAAAAATAACCCTTCTTCCTCTTCTTATTTTCTCAATAACTCTGCTTTGAGTAGGGTAACTAAGATTAAGGATCTGGGTGTTACACTCGACTCCAAACTGCTATTTGATGCCCACATCGACAGTATTGTTGCGAAAGCGTTTAAAGCCCTAGGATTTATTATACGATCCAGCGAACACTTCAATAACATAAAAACCATAAAAATTCTCTACTGTGCCTATGTCCGCAGTCATCTTGAATATGCATCCCAGTTATGGAACCCTTGTTACGAGGTGTATGCATCGAGAATAGAGGCCATCCAAAGAAAATTTCTGCACTACATAGAATATAAATGTCGTATACGTGATCCAGACTACTATTCTCGTTGTATCCGCCATCATTTGCTGCCATTGGCTTTGCGAAGAAACATAGCTGACATCTCACTTTTACTACGAATTTTAAATGGCTCGATTGATTGTCCTGAACTATTATCTAAAATATCTCTCCGCACTCCTAGCCGGACACTTAGAAATAGGGCACCGCTTCATGTACCTGGCTTTAAAACCAAATACAAGCGTAATTCCTATTTTATAAGGGTATGCGAAACTTTCAACACCCTGAATGCTGTCATGGATATTGACCCCTTTTTCACGAATATAGATACTATAAGGAAGCAGGTTGTAGGGCGATTTTGTGATGACCAGGCTTAGCATTTCCTTCTTTTATTACAGTATTGTTTATGTCAACATGTTTTCTAATGTACAATTTAGTATCTTCTTGTTTAATATCTTCTTTATACTTAATATCAGTTCTAAATTGACGTTATTATTATTGTCATTATCAGTGGTAACTTGTAAATGGCTCTAAGCTTCCTATTATTGTTCACTAAAAAATTATTGGCTGTAAGTTATCCTTAAGAAAATAAAATAAAATAAAATAAAATAAAATAAACCAAAATTTAAGAGATGCGTCTACCCTACGACACATCTACCCTACTACTGTGTACTGAATTTCAGGTCTCCAAGTCCAATATTTCGAGATTGAAACATGACTAGCGCGTCCCCTGGTGGCCCGATTTCAACCACAACTTTTGCCATGGCCAAATGATGCCTGCATGCCAAATTTCAGCTCAATCGGATGAGGCGTTTCGGTTCTATCGTGGAGGAATGCACACATACAGACAGACACACAGACACAGAGAAGTGCATCCACAATACTTTCCTTGTCAGGAAAGTAAATTGGCACTTACTACAAATACCAAACTTTTTTATCTAGAAGTAGGCCAAATGACTTAAACGTCATATGGTAATTAATTTCAGTAATAAAAAACCTATGCACTATGAATAGAGCTTCGAATTCCACCCATATTTTTACATATTTCATTATTCATTTTTAAAAAATACGAAGGCATATATATTGCTGGATTGACAATAAAATAAATTTTCTTTGATTATTCTACATAGAATTTGCATTTCTATTTTAATATGTCATTCTCCCTGACTCTCAAATCACATTAGTATATTATGATTATTTGTAGGTAATATTGAATATAATATTACAGCTATGACAACTATCACGATAGTTATGGTTTTAATAAATAAATTTTTAACATTTAATTTTATAACGCATCAAAGTTTAGGAATATCTATCTACTGGAGTAGTTGATTGTATTGTATTGTATTGTATTATACAAAAAAATACAAAATTGTATGTTATTTTTTTTAAAACTGTCACGTTTTAAGTTGCATGAATGATTATAATTATAAACTAAAATAAAAGAATTAATTAAAAATAAATAAATCTTTATTATTTTTTCAGCCGCATTGATGGAGGGTCGGCGAATCGCAAATCGAATCGTTATCGGCGATAACGCAATACATTTTTTTCTATATAGAAGGAGCATTATTTCCACACAATCATTTAATTATGGAGGACGACTAAAAGAGATTAGGTTTGAACATTAATTAAAATATAGGATAAACATCAATAAAAAAAATAGCATGGAAAACTATTACATATCGGATCTGGAATCCGAAAGGGATGAGTTTGAGCAAAAAGATTCTCAGTTCGGGGTATATACTGCGAGTTGAGGTTGGGGGGAGAATTCAGATTGAAAGGACGGCAAAAAATAGAAACGGGAGCCCGCGGTTAAGCCAACATGTCGAACGTCTCGTGGGGGTTCAGCACAGATAACCTCGTAGACTGTCCCCCGAAAAGATAGTGCTCAAAGCTGCAACTGGAGAGCGATGCAGGAAGACTCGTTGAAGACTGAGGGTAGAAGCTTGGTCCGGAAGAAGATTTCCGGGACGATACCAGCGTACGACGTGATGCGTTCACCGCCTACCGCCCGGGGCGGACGCTGCAGCCTGGCGGGCGACGGGACGCTCAAACTCCTGGGTGAGCCCCCGGCGGAAGAGAGGTGGCCGCTGTACGAGTAGCTGGAGGCGAGGAAGAACTCGCTCATCTCTTCTATCTCTTGCCCGATGATCCGATGAAAACGTGCGGCGCTCCCGGCGACAGGGAGCAGGTTCCAAGACGGACGGGCGATGGACGTCCTTGCCGGGACCCGCGCCTCCGCCCGCCAGGGCTAAAGCGCCGGTTAGAACGTGGTCATCCGGAACTGGAATCCGGCGAGGAGACGCGCACGGATGATCGGCACAGCACGCGTCGACCATTATACGCCGACCACGTGATGTCTAAAGATTCATTGAGCGGGAGGTCGCCCCTTGAAGAACCCCTGAAAAAAACACAAAAACGTAACGCATTAGCTTTGCCCCCATCCACAGTGCCACGAATGTATGGGGGAGAGGGACAAAACTCATAACTCAATATGTATGCTGTAAGAAGATATACATATATCGTTTGCAATAATATAAATGTTGTCCAGAGCTATCATTCCTTAGCTTCTATAAACTCATATTGCCAGCAGTATTCATGGCATATATACACATTTTCGATTTATAAAACTGTCGAAATCTATAAGTCAGAGCTCCACAACATATTATATATTTTTATTACATGCGACCATCCCATATATTTTTGTATTTTATATTATTTTCTAGCGTATTTTAGGTTCAAGTGGCCGATAACTGGCCTAATTTAGTTAAGTTAGCATAGACTTACATTTTTCAAAAAAACCTGAGTCAATCAAAAAAAAGTTTTGAGAATAATTAAAAAAACGTCAACCTGAGTCGGAAGAATCTTCATCGCTACTTGTTCCTTCATTAAGATCTATCCCTATTTTGTACGACGATGAAGGATTTTACAATGGTTTGAGATACTTCTGAACCTCTTCATCCACTCTAACGGTTTTCCTAGTGGTTATTTTTCTTATTGATGAGATAAGAGGTTCAGAAGTCAACAGAAGAACCCTCATCAAGTCTTTGTTGGAGCTCTCCTTTAGCATTTACGAGTGTGATTTAATCGGTTTTTTCTTAATTCTTTGTTTCTTGCCGCCAATGCATCCTCCGATAGTTGTCCGATAGTAATGAAAATGATCCGATTACATCAAATCCATGTACAAGGATTTTATGAATACTGCTGGGCATATAATACCAGCTATACAAATTTAAATACAATAATCAAGTATCTTCTAAAAGTATTCTAAACTTAACTATATCTATGTAGCTACCACTCGGTAGTACCCTCAGAATGATGGAGAATTTAGCGATTAACTCCTTGTCAACACCTGTGATCTCAGAACTAAGCTCAGGAGAGGAGAAGAAGTATTTCCATCATTGGTGGATCCATAGCCTGGCTTTGGTTTGTCTACTGATAGGCCCATTTTTTATTTGAATTCAGCCTGAATTCTTTTTTTATTACTATCAACTATGTCCTTATTCTCGTTGTCTCTGATCTGCCAAGCCTTGACAGGGAGCCGGTAGTCAATGTGTAGAAGACACTCGAAAAATCTAATCCAATAATGTAAAGTAGACAAACCAAAGCGATATTTTTTTTATATTAGATAAACGATTAACTACATTCTCTTTATTCATATCTTTTGGAGTTGCTCCACAAATGATACATTTTGATGTAGCATTCGTGTCACTTAGAATATTGCTCACACTGCCATCCATCATTGTGAACAACATCTCGCAGTTAACATGATACCTTTGGCCGGTTTCAGAGTCGATCTGACAGACACGGAGTTGGCTAATTTTATTATTTATCTCTAATTCCTCATTTTATTGGCCTGCAGTAAAAGGTCGATGATGTGCGTGGGTTGACCCAAAGGTCCTTGCCAGTATCGACATCGACTAATAGTTTCAGGGGCACCATAGCAATTAGAATCAAATATTCATCAGTGCATGATGAATCTGTGAACCTTTGTTTATATTGGCTATGGCCTGAACTGGTCCAAAGGTCCTTGTCAGTATCGACATCGACTAGTTTCAGGGGCACCATAGCAATTAGAAACAAATATTCATCAGTCCATGATGAATCTGTGAACCTTTGTTTATATTGGCTATGGCCAGAACTGCCATCGAATCCCCATTTACATAGTAGTTTAAAATTGATACCTTCTTCAAAAGTTGCCAATTTGATTACACTTCGCGCTGTAATTTGCAGAAGTTCCTGAAGATTTACCTCCGCGGAGGTTTCAGTTACAGTAATTAATGACGGCAGAAGGGTATTATGAATAGATTTAATGTATAGAGACTGGGAAAGCAGTTTTGGGTCACCCCGTTTACCACGGACCTTAACACATTATATTTTCTTTCAGACAAGTCTAAATCTAAATACAAAGCTAGTGCTTGACGAGTAGTTAGTGATATTGTCTGACCTTTATTGACGTACCAGCAGCCATCTCCGTAGCAAGTTTCAACTCATCGGATGTCCTGCTAACTGCGAGCTCAGACGCTCGCCTTTTCATCGTTTTATTTGACGCTTCCTCGTAGGTCTTCCGTGGTCGTCCGCGGGTTAGATAATTTGGCCCAGGCTGGGTTGTTTCATCGATGGCTGACAGTGGAAGAGCTTTAGTTGTTAAGCCTACTGGTAACTTTACCGCCTGCTGAAGCCATTCCTCATTGGACAGAATAAATTTTTGACGGTTCCGACTAACATCATCCATTTTTTTATGAAATTTTAGACAAAACAGATTACTGATAGTTTTTAGTTGGCCTCGTTGTTGGTCGGAGCAGTCAGAAATATTCAGAATCGAGCATAATTTCTCGAATACAATAAATTTCATTTTGTTTTTTCGCTTTTAAAACATACTTCTGCGAGGTCGGCATTTTTGATTGATATTCCTTCGGCTGAAAAAAATTGGATAAAAACGTAAGTCGCAGGCAAACGCAGATAAATTGTATCAAAAATTAAAGTTTATTAATGTAGCAATAAGAAAAGATAAAAACTACGAGGAGTTTTTTGGAGTTTTTTTTTAAACCTCTGTCAAAGTTCAAAAATATATTATTTTGACATAAAATTGAAGTAACATTTTAAGGGCATATGTAGAGGTGGAGACAAATAATTTATTACTATACTTAAAATAGTAATAATATGCTAGACAAAGTTTAAAAAATGTATATGCCTAAGTCTTTTTTCAAAGCCAAAATTGACTCCTGGTTAAAACATGACGCCCGGCAAATTATACTTGAATTAATATACCCAGACAGTTTCAATCATTAAATTTTATCCTTGACAATTCTTATTAGTATAATTTTTATTATTTTCGTTGACTTTTTTATTACTATTACTTATTCCTTTATTTTGGTTATTGTTATTTAATATTATTTGTATTTTTTTAATTTATTTAATTTAAAACGATTAATATTTTTTTGTATTCTATTATTAATATTTCCGGTTTTGTTTATTAGTTTTATTTTGTAATGGTGACGGTAATGTATATTTATATTTTTTATCTCTTCTTTTTTAAAATTGCCGAATATAGGCCGATACAAATCTAGAGAGCTCGCTGCCCTGGAACAAGTCCTGGCACATAATAATGCTCGTATCGGCCGTGTTCAATTATTATTTTTATTTTAATAATTTTTGATACTTATCAAATATTGATATGAATATTAGTGATGCATATTTATTGTAAATGCGTTCTTAAATAAAATTAATTAATAAATAAATAGCAATGAACTATAATTTAAATACCTATTTAATATCCTATGTACCATCCCTCTTCTTTAATTATTAATACTTCGATAGTAATTTATTTTAATTCAATGCAATTTTTGATAATTATCGTATAGGAAAATAATGTAAGACACTACCGTAAGAAATACTTAGTCGGCCAGCTAAACATTGAAGTAAGATAATTAGTCATAACTAATGAAGCGAAATAGTCATAACTCATAAAATAAATGGATATCATTGCATCAGCAGAACAAGATTAATATTATGAAATCGAAGACTATTGCGGATGCTTGACATTATAATAGGACAAAACGAATTTACCGCGTAAAGTTTGTAGAACCCGACGTTTCGGCGACATTGCAGACGCCGTTGTCCAGGGTAGACTAAAGACCTGTCAGTCACCGTCCGCTGTTCGGCGGGTAGGCGGCAAACTGCTGCTGTTACTCCGGAAATTATAACGGCTATGCCACCCCCCACCCTCCTGGATCAAAACCCTGTAGTAGTTTTGTAGTATTTCCGTGGTAATAAAATGCCTATTTTCTAATATGACGCAGTATGTTCTCAAATACAGCGTTTATTCTGTGTCGCTTGTATAAAGTTGGGTATCCATTAGGTTCGTGCACCAATTCTGCTCCGCGCACCTACAACTGCTCCAGTAGTGGAAACGTTCGTGGTCCTGAAGCGTGCAACGTTGCACGCTCCGCGGCGAGCGTTTCAAGCGGTGGCGGTAAATGCGCGAACAAAAAGTGATGCGCAGCGCGTTCGTGGACGCGAGCAAAGTGAGAAGTTGTTGGATACGTCTCGCGCATCACGTTCGACGTTGAGTAAACGTGAATCCATCGCTATGAAGTGGGCCGAAGAGAAATATCTAACTCTAAGCGGGGGGTACCGAAATTATACAGTGCTGTAGGATCCAAAGGGTGATAAATTTAAAAATAAATCCTGGAGACGACATGTTCGCTCAATGTTCGAATTAAAACTGCGGAGCACTCGTTGTTCTTGAGTTGAAGCGCGAACCGTCTCCATTTGAGCAGTTGCAGATGCGCGGAGCACAGTTGATGCGCGAACCTAGTGTGCGCAGTGGCAGCGGTTCGCCACCTACCCTCAAAACAACGGATTGACGGCGTTTCAGTTTAACCTGGACAACGGCGGTTGCAACATCGCCGAAACGTCCGGTTTAGAAAAATTGACGGGGTAAGTTCGTTTTTAAACATTTTATAATGTCAAACAACCGCGATAGTCTTCGATTTCATATTAGCACATTTCCGTCGCCATGTATGTTTTGCGCAATTTGTAAAATAGATTTCATGTGACGAAATGTGAAATTCGTACGACGTGATGTTTAATATAATTAAAGGATCAATCAGCGTTAAAGTCGAGATTAAGATTGTTTTCTATATAGGGTTACTAAACCGTTCAAAAATATTAACTCTTCTAACTTGCTCTACTAATCGTCTAATTTGGAATCCTTACTGAAGCGATAGAGAGTCTGTGCAGAGTCTGTGCAGAGAGAGTGCGGAAGCCTAATGTTTCTGCACAAACTTCTTAGCGGCGGGATAGACTCATCAGATTTATTAGAAGCGTTAAATTTCGACTTACCATCCAGGCGACTGAGGCAGCGCCGAACATTTCCCCTTCCCACTTCGCAGACAAATCAATCTTTCCACAATCCTATCTCACGTACATGCCGGTTATACAACACTATAACCGATAACATTGATTTCCTTAACCTGGGACCATTAGCAGTTAAGTCCATTATAAATAGGGTATAAGAAAAAAAATGATTATTTACCGTATGTTTTTATTATTTTATTCCAGACAATATTTGATATATATTTTTTTCATTTCATTGTTTTTCAGAATTTACTATAAAATTATGTCTAAATTTTTTTATTTTTGTTTTGATAATTTTTAAGGATATTATTTTTTGTACTAATACTTTTGTAAATCATAAGATAAACGGCGCATACGCAATTATTAATTAAGCATGCGTAGTACGCATAAAATATTATACTCTATTTAGTAACAATGTAAAAATATTAGCGATAACCATGTATTATTAGAGTATTGTTTGCGTACCTATTATACTAAATAAATAAATGAATTATATATGTAATAATAATGAATAAATAAATGAATAAATGAATTATAAAATGACTTAATTAATATAACATAAAAAATATGATAAAGAAAATAATAATAAAATGCATTTTGTATTATTATTCGTATATTAATTCGCAGAGCTTTGTTTAATAGTTACACCAGCGTCTACCCGCAACTTCTTCTGCGTTAAAGAGATTTTTTCCAGCGGTTTAATATTTTCGACAGGAACTTGTGAGTTGAACTGAAGAGTTATCTGTAAAGTTAAATTGACGTAAAATCACAGTTAATTTCTATTTATTTATTTTTTTATTTATTTTATTTTATAGCAAACTCACAGATAGTAAATAATTATGATAATAGTATCTTAAAAACATATTTGAACGAAACAAATTTACTATCCTATGAATAGTTTGCAATGCTTGCATTACACATTAACATAGAAATAACATGAAAACGTTGATAGTAGGAAAAAAAATATAATAAAGCTAATAATAATATAAGGGTAAGAAAAGAAATAATTAAATAAGTTGTAAGAATAAGTAAATAAGGTTATTTGGATAGAGCAAAATAGAAGTATAAGTAATTGGATAATAATATTTATTATATATAATATGATATAATACAATAGCATGTTATAATATAACAATCATATAATACCGTAGGTACATTAGGATGGCAGTTAGTGAAATCTTAAAAAGTAGGAGATAGGCTAGGTATGATCGAATCTTTTATTATATTTATGGAATCATAAAATAAGCTATTGTGGTTTTACTTAGACATTTAATAAAAACTTAAGCGGAAAGGCTTTACGATTTTACGGTCTTTTTGTTGTTAGGTTCTACAAACCTTATAAATAAAATTTTAAAAATATTTCATTATTTAAAGACCTCTTTGTAGAACATCTTGGTGTTTTTCCCCTCAGGTGTTAGTATAACCGGACTGCTAGGTGAGCTCACTTATGACAGGCCACAAATAACTGCCCATGTGAGAAGCAGTTCTCCCTCAAGTCGATTCCGGCCGCCTTCAGTGACTACCCTAGGGACTTTGATGGTCATAGCAACGCATCACTTATGAACAACCCCATTTTTCCCTCTTCAAATGATTTGAGTAAAGTGTCTGGTGAATGCAGCTTTGTTGTTCTTGGGGGGTCAGAATGGCTCGCTCGTACAGTCAGTCCATAGATTCCTGATTAATATCGCTGTAATTATCAGTAAGTCCAGCAATGACGGAATTTATTTATTTTATAATTTATTTACAAAAAAATATTTAGGAATTATTTTTAAAGAATGATTTTGTGTTACTCCTAACTAGACAGTGCCTGTTCCAAGGAAAACGCCAATTTTATATGATAATATTTTAAATTTTAAAGTTCAGTTTTATGAAAGATGTAAGAAAAGTATTATTATTCAATGTTATGATCAATCATCATGTTTTATGATCAAATCAAGGTTTAAGCATGATCTTAATTCGGAGACCTGTGAGCTATATAGAAAATGCATAATAAATGTAGCCAGTGTTGTCGAAATGCCAAAAAAACATATATTAAATAACCTCTCCAAACTACGTCTCTTAATCAAATGTGGAGGTTCTTTCGCTCTCTAGGTATTGGTAAAACAACAATCAGTCTTCCTTCTATTGAGGATATCGATTTTCTGAATCACCATTTCTCGTCCCCTCCTTTCATATTAGATGGTGCCATGTAATTCACAAATATACGCAATAGTACGCTACCTAATTACCCCACTTTGATTTCTGTGTTATTTCGGTAGTCGAGGTGAAGAAAGCCATACTTGGCATTAAATCTAAAGTGGTGGGTTGTGTTGAAATTAGTCTTCAACTAATATTACCTATTTTGAATGAAATTGCAGATGTAATCACATACTTGTTTAATCACTCAATTAATACGAGAACTGTGCCCTTAATATGAAAAAGTGTCCTAGTGGTCCCTATTCCTAAAGGTTCATCCAGCAATACGACTCTAAATTATCGGCCGATCTCCATTCTCCCAGTACTTGCTAAAGCAATAAAGCGGCTCGTTTATAACCAGCTTCTTCGTTATATCACTGACAAAAATCTCACTTACCCTTTTCAATCCGGATTTCGCCCCAATCACAGCACAACTACTGCTCTAGTCCAAGTTGCCGATGATGTTCGCCAAGCCATGGACAAACGACAACTAACTCTATTCGTTCTTTTAGATTTTAGTAGCGCCTTTAATTCTGTAGATTATGACATACTCCTTGCCCGATTAGAATCCCTTAATTTTTTACTCCCTGTGGTCAACTGGTTCACGTCGTTTCTTAAAGGTCGGGACCAGTGTGTGAAGGGTAATAATGACCAAATCTCCACTATTCTACCACAAGTTGCCGGTGTACCACAGGGCAGCGTCTTATCATCACTGCTCTTCTCTATTTTTATTAATTCCTTGTCTAATTCTCTTCATGCAAAATATCATATTTAAGCCGTCGACGTCCAGATCTATTCACACTTTCAGGCAAATGACACTGAAACGGCAATCACGGCAATTAACGCTGACTTAGAAACCACATCGGGGTAGTCTAAATGCCATGGCTTGCTCCTAAATCCCTCTAAAATATAAGCGATCATCATCGGTAGCAGGTTCTTTACCTCGAGGATCGACATGCACTCCGTATCTAAAATATGTATTGAGACAGAGGAGATTCCCTAGGTGATTTGATGCACGAAGGGGATTGTCTGCTTGCCGGGAAAGTCTAGGGGTGACACAACCGATTTTTTACTCAATATATTTAAAAACAAATTTTAAAGATTTCAATAATTTCACCGCCATCTAGCATATAGTTGCTAAAGTAAGCTGAATTGGGGCGAAACTTTTTGTTTACTTTGTGTCACACGTCATATCACGTACGCGTCGCTCTTCTATTGTTTCTGTCCGTTTTCTCCAAGACCTTGTTGACATTCTTAATCATAGATCAAATAGCAAGGCACCGCAACGTAATCGAATTAATCCAAAGAAATATTGTTTTTACAATAAATAAGAAGTATGTTTCCGTTTATTTTTTAAACGTTACTGTCAATAAACTGACCGTTGATCTCGGGGGGTTTTAGCTAGTTAAATTTATCTTGAAATAATTGCTTCGAAGAAATTAAAAACACGATTTACCCCTTCAGGTTAGATTGCTATTTCTTCGTCTGTTGGGTATTGAAGGGTTTTCCAATGGTTACTAAATAGTAACCATTGCAATGTATAGCAATATTTGGCGGGTGGAGAAGTGCTTATCAAGCCCGAAGGCATATGTATATTATTTTCTATAAAAACAACGTATGTATGTTACATTATAAATAAATTATTACATTATATTATATTTATTTACATTACCTTGTAACCTATATTTTTCTTTGCCTTTATTTAGTCTTGGGAAATATCTGAAAGATATTGGGTTACAGGTTTTTATGTTACGAAAAGAGAGAAAGAGCTATAAATGTTCAATTGCCATCAAGGGCCTTTATTATTCCGTTAATATTATCTATATTATTGGCTTTTCACCTAAAATTATAAATTAATTAATCAACAACATTCCAAAAATACAAGTACGAAGAATAATAAAAATCATATAATCAATAGTCAAAGGTGTGGAAAAAATTATCGAATAGTCAGCAATGTGATATTATACAAGTAGCAATGTAGACTTCATCTCCGGGTCGGCCCCTAGCTTGAACTATAATACGATATATTGAGCCCCGCCGATATTCGCGGTCGGCTTGGGACGCTTGGTATCACTGAGGATCGGGTAAGGTTGGACAGCCTGGATCACGCGAATGGCTTCGGGATCGCTCGATCGTCTTCGGCGGACGGCTGGTAGCGACGGCGGGCCGGTGTCGGAGCAGGTAGCTGGTGGTACGATGCGCCGGCTATCGTACGGTAGTATTGTCGGCCGCGCGATCGTACAATTCCCCCCGACGACTGCCTGGAGCTACTGCCGCGGCTGATGTGGAGTTGGGGCCGAAGGATCACCCGAGTGTCGTTCCTGCTTGAGGGTGGTTCGTTGTAGAATATGGGCGGCGCTTCAGGCTTCACCGCAAATAGGGCGACTGATAATCGCGCCTGCAAAAGTCCCTGCCGGAAGAACGTATCCGTCAGTATGCGGGATCCAGGCAGTGGAAGGCATCACGGAAAGGAGACGGCACTCCAGATTCCAGACAAGCCGCCCAAAGGCCGGAAACTCCCGTCGAGCTATGCCCGCCCCAGGGAATCTAGTTCTCACAATATCAATTATCAAACGAACACTTACCGGAGAAAATATTGAGGTCCTATCTATAAGTTCTGGACTTCTCCGGGACTTTGTCTGGCTCGCACGATCTCTCGAATTCGAATGGAAGGAGTTCTAGCAAGGGCGGTCGATTTCGAGAATATTCCGCCTAGATGAGGGTTTGCCTATCGGATTTTCCCGCGTACATCTCAACGCTAATTTCCGGAAGTATTAATAGCGCTTAATATTGCGTGTATGTATTTTATTAAAATAAAGGAATTTTACCACTATTGAAAACATATCTTATTTATCCCCGTTATTCCCTGAATTCATTAATATTTGATAACCAACGCTAGAAGGCAGCGGCTCCCTCCTGTATCATGCTGAAATTGAGTGTATAAGGCACGAATTAATTTACTCGGCGACTACTCAAATAACTACGATTTATTGACTCATCTTCAATCTCTAATTATGACTTTTTCATTTTCATGATTTTGATTCGCAATCGTATCCAATAGTCGTACTGGCAACGCGATGTCTTTAGTTACGTCACTCGCCGTAATGTTGCTCGCTTCTGAACTCGGCGCTTCAGCTGTCAAAACTATGCGTGCGCGCCGGCTTCGATACGAATGTGAGAAAATGCGTGAAAATAGTGAAAACCCGCAGGAAAACACGGAGCTCGTGTTACAACCTATACATTTTATATTTTGTTGTTATCTTAACGTTATTTATTTTGTGATTTTCTTTGTGTATTTTTACGTATGTATTAAAGTAGGTATATTATACATAATAATTACATATCTTAAATATATCTATTATCCTTATAAAATAACTTCCCTATCCCATTCCTTTCCGTAAAATCTGTATTTTTTTTATATCTTCTTCTTGCGCTGTAACAAAATATTTAGTTTATTTTGAAAACTTTTAATTGGATTTAGGTTTGTATAATTTATGTTAAGTGTGAAAGTATTAGGTATAAAACGCAGTAAATTTCCTGAAAAATAAAAAATAAAAAATAAAAATAATAGGTAAAAAATATAAACTTGAAATCTTCAGTATCGATTAAATAAACTGAAACCTAAATAATATGTGACTACGTTTATTGTGAATAAGTGATTACGTTCATTGTGAACATTGTGAGAACATTGTGATTACGTTCCCATTTTTTGATGTATTTATTTTCTTTTAAAAATACATTCTGTTCTTTTTTATGCACTTTTTCTTTTGAAATTTGTTAGTGACGATTTATAATGTTTACTTTCCAGGAAAAAAATACATCGTGGTACAAGAAGTATGTAAAAAGGCTAAGGTGAACCTACCCCCACCTTATCAATAATCTGAAAAAGGTGGACTTAGGTGGAACTTGGGAAATAAAATAGAAAATCATAGTTTTGGATAGGCACAACAGGATGCTTCATATAATCAATAAAAAACAACTAAAATTTAATCAAAATATGGCCACACCCAGCCCATCGCCAAAGTTCAATACACTATTAAGTAACATGGAAAAGAACGCCTTCAGCCACGCATTTTCATGCGGTTGTTTAGAGAACGCTACCTTTCACCCCTCTACGTTTTAAACAGGATTCCGGTGGACAAGAAGTACTGCTTAATGTAAAGGTAGCGAACGGTGTTGTAGCCAACGGTTTGTGCAGCTTGGGCAAGAGGATCCACTGTGTTTTCGATTCGGTAGCCTTCTCGTATGAACGACTACCCCGGGAAAAACTCACGCGTCCCAGGCTTCACGTCCGGTGGATCGGTTTTCCCTGGGTGGACGCTACTAGACGGTCTGCGCATTGTGCGGTGACAGCCGGTCGGTTTATACACTCTGACTAATTACAGAATGAGTCGGGAGACTAAGGAAATGAACAGTTTCCTAAGCAGCGGGGAGGTAAGTGTTGACCTGTCGTCATTCACTCTTGAAAGAGTTCAGAGTCGAGCAAAGATGCCATGGTCCTGTATAGATTTAAACTGAATCACAGCTGCACATACTGAAAGTAGAGGTCTGCGCAAGCGATTTCAAAGCCTCCACCAGTCGGGAGGTTGGTCGTATACCGATGATTAATTCCAGACGGAGATATCCTGCCAAAACTGATAGTCTGGGGGCCAGGCTGCCCGCTGGGTCACCTTCCAGGTGCCTCCCCGTAAGGCGTTGGCATCTGACCGGCATGTTGGCTTTGATGAACGGTAGGATTGCATCGTCCCTAAGTCCTCTACGCTAACCTCACGGCAACACAACGATTTTAATTAAAACTTCCTGGGGTGACGGGTTCGCCCATTGTAATCGACACCTCGAAATGTTTCATTTATGTAGGAGGATTCAGGAACTCTACCTTCCACAATTAGAATATTGCTAATTAACGGTCATCACGCAATTGTAAGGTTCCTAGTAATATGAAATCCCAGCTAAAATAGGCACGAAAGAAAAATAAGAAATAGCGATATGAGCATTAACTTCCATTTTGGAAGGTGTTGTGCAAGCCTGGATCCGTCAAGCAGACGTTATATATATAGAGTCGAACGTGACCACGGCTAAAGGTAAGGAGATAGGGGTAACCGCAAGCATGGTAACCAAACGAAAAGGGCTTTCCCGAGAGTCGAAAAAAACACACCCACAGCCTTAGAAATTGTGTATACAGTATTATTCTCTATAAAGCGGGGTTGGTTGCTAGAGCAGTAAGGGAAAGGGATAACAGCGAGCATGGTAACAAAACAAAAAGGTTTTCCCGAGAGTCGGAAAATCCACACCCACAACATTACAGATTGTGTATAGCCTTAGAGATTATGTATATAATATTATTCTCTATAAAGCGGGGTTGATTGCTATAGCGGCAAGGGGAAGGGATAACAGCGAGCATTGTAACCAAACAAAAATGTTTTCCCGAGAGTCGGAAAATCCACACCCACAACCTTACAGATTGTGTATAGCCTTAGAAATTTTGTATATAATAATTATCTATACAGCGGGGTCGGTTGCTATAGCGGTAAGGGGAAGGGATAACAGCGAGCATGGTAACCAAACAAAAATGTTTTCCCGAGAGTCGGAAAATCCACACCCACAACCTTACAGATTGTGTATAGCCTTAGAAATTTTGTATATAATATTATTATCTATACAGCGGGGTCGGTTGCTATAGCGGTAAGGGGAAGGGATAACAGCGAGCATGGTAACCAAACAAAAATGTTTTCCCGAGAGTCGGAAAATCCACACCATCAACCTTACAGATTGTGTATAGCCTTAGAAATTTTGTATATAACAATTATTATCTATACAGCGGGGTCGGTTGCTATAGCGGTAAGGGGAAGGGATAACAGCGAGCATGGTAACCAATCAAAAAGGTTTTCCCGAGAGGCGGAAAAACCACACCCACAACCTTACAGATTGTGTATAGCCTTAGAAATGTTGTATATAATATTATTCTCTATAAAGCGGGATTGCTTGCTTAAGCGGTAAGGGGTATGGATAACAGCGAGCATTGTAACCAAACAAAAATGTTTTCCCGAGAGTCGGAAAATCCACACCCACAACCTTGCAGATTGTGTATAGCTTCAGAAATTTTGTATATAATATTATTCTCTATACAGCGGGGTTGGTTGCTATAGCGGTAAGGGGAAGGGATAACAGCGAGCATGGTAACAAAACAAAAAGGTTTTTCCGATAGTTGAGTATAGCCTTAGCAATTTTGTATATAATATTATTCTCTATACAGCGGGGTCGGTTGCTATAGCGGTAAGGGGAAGGGATGACAGCGAGCATGGTAACCAAACAAAAATGTTTTCCCGAGAGTCGGAAAATCCACACCCACAACCTTACAGATTGTGTATAGCCTTAGAAATTTTGTATATAACAATTATTATCTATACAGCGGGGTCGGTTGCTATAGCGGTAAGGGGAAGGGATAACAGCGAGCATGGTAACCAATCAAAAAGGTTTTCCCGAGAGGCGGAAAAACCACACCCACAACCTTACAGATTGTGTATAGCCTTAGCAATTTTGTATATAATATTATTCTCTATACAGCGGGGTCGGTTGCTATAGCGGTAAGGGGAAGGGATAACAGCGAGCATGGTAACCAAACAAAAATGTTTTCCCGAGAGTCGGAAAATCCACACCCACAACCTTACAGATTGTGTATAGCCTTAGAAATTTTGTATATAACAATTATTATCTATACAGCGGGGTCGGTTGCTATAGCGGTAAGGGGAAGGGATAACAGCGAGCATGGTAACCAATCAAAAAGGTTTTCCCGAGAGGCGGAAAAACCACACCCACAACCTTACAGATTGTGAATAGCCTTAGAAATGTTGTATATAATATTATTCTCTATAAAGCGGGATTGCTTGCTTAAGCGGTAAGGGGTATGGATAACAGCGAGCATTGTAACCAAACAAAAATGTTTTCCCGAGAGTCGGAAAATCCACACCCACAACCTTACAGATTGTGTATAGCTTCAGAAATTTTGTATATAATATTATTCTCTATACAGCGGGGTTGGTTGCTATAGCGGTAAGGGGAAGGGATAACAGCGAGCATGGTAACAAAACAAAAAGGTTTTTCCGATAGTCGGAAAATCCACACCCACAACCTTACAGATTGTGTATAGCCTTAGCAATTTTGTATATAATATTATTCTCTATACAGCGGGGTCGGTTGCTATAGCGGCAAGGGGAAGGGATAACAGCGAGCATTGTAACCAAACAAATAGGTTATCCCGAGAGTCGGAAAATCCACACCCACAACCTTACAGATTGTGTATAGCCTTAGAGATTATATAATATTATTTCTTATAAAGAAGGGGTGGTTGTTAACCTAATGCCATTCACTCTTGAAACAACCGGTACGCTATCATATCCCGTGTGAACAGTCGGGTAAAGGATGCCACGTTCCGCGACAAATTCAGCCCGAATTACCGCTTGCTTTAGGTGTAACTAGAGCTGTCGACGGGCGAACCCGTCACCTCAAGAAGTTATAACGATATTGTTCGTTATGTCTTCCGTGAGCTGACCGCTTAGGACAAAAAACAGTCCACCATCAAGTTCCGCCACATGCCCGTAAGAAGCCAACGCCTTACCGCGAGATAGCTAGGTAAGTGAACCAGCTGGCTGACACTCGCGCCATTACTACCAGTTTCAACTAAATTACTCCAGTCTCCCGACTGGTTTCGTGCGTAGTTCTTTTCCTTGCATAGTGGTGAAACGGTGTCTACAGAATCTATCGCGGACCACGTATCCCTTGGCCGGTTGTTCACCCGAGATTGGGTATCTGATTGGTCGTTTCAAGAGCAGTCACCGTAAGGTGAACTACTACCTCCGGTCTATAGGAGACAGTACTGCTTCCAGACTCCCGCGACTGTCAGTCAGAATGCACAATCGATTGGCTGACACCGCACGATGTACAAACCGTTCAGGAGCGCCAGTAGATTGACTCCTGGGAAAACTGGCCATCAGGCCAGAGTCCTACCCGGGCTCGCACTCATGCGTGGAGGTCGCCGAATGGGTGTTGACCCGAGAGTGTAACCGACCCTGAACGAATGGGTCTTCGTGGTCAACTCCAACAGTGCCCATTAGCTCCTCAAATTAGGTACAGGCCGAGCAAGCAACTTCGGACCCGAAACCAGTCTGAAAGACAGAGAAATCCGGCCATAACTGGTAGTAAAAGCGCTAGGTCAACTCGTTGTTTGAACATCCCAATGTCAGGCGGTAAGGCGTTGGATTCTCACGGTTGAGTTGGAGAAGCTAGTTGGTGGGTTGTCTTTGTCCCCCGAGTTACTACATCTCACCCCACGTTAAAAAAAAGATCAATATATGTATACCTTTCTGGGATGGTAGATTCTCCCGTGGTAGTCACTTTTCTGAATTTGCAAATATGACCTAGGAGAATATATTTAACATAAATCTCATTTTTTAAGACTTTTGGTTTGACTCATCAAATATAATATGTACATTGGTAATACGGAATATATTTCAGTATTTTAGACCATGTAATAAAATGGGGTTTAACAAACGATATTGTCACGGCAATAAGTAGGCATAATAATAGAGGAGGAGAAATCAAATCGGATATCATAATAATGTGGTTTCATATTGAATCTAGATATCTATTTAAATATGCAATCGTATATTATCGTTGCCGTTTCCGTATTATAATTTGAATAATTTTATCAGCAAACTGTGAGAACTACTTTCAATTTTCACAGCTGATGATGCTCGGAATCTGAAGTGTTTTCTCTTTATGTGGAAATCCTCTTCTTTTTCTTCGTTTTAATGACAAAGGGCCCCACTGTGCAGGTGGACTTATCCAATAGGGAATCGTTCTCTATTGCGTTATTCAGTTACATATTTATATTTTCCGAAAGCATCTATCACTTTTGATAGGAATTTGGTGAGTTGACACCGGACCGAACTTGATAGGTTTCCAATTAAGGCCCTATCAAATTCGGTCCAATGGTTTATTAAAGAATAAACAATATCTAAAATAGATACATTTTAAAAGAAGAAATTTTACGTAGAGTAGTTAATTTTATCGTACAGCAGGGGTTATTAAACTGAGGGGTATAGTCCCCTAGGGTCCAAAGTATTCGTGCCAGTGATCAACCAAACATTTTACCACCCTATCAGAAGTAGGCGGCAAAAAAAAATTTTAATCTGGCACAAAAAGCGCCAGGTAATTAGCAGTAGGCCATACTCCGCTGCATCTCACGCGGCTGGAAGTTCGTTGCTTATAAGGAGAACAAGAGTTGGAGGTGAATAAAAGTCTGACAGAGATGCTGCCTAAGTGGAAGTGACGGGGGCGAAGCTGAAAAATAAACTCGTCCCTCGCTGAAGCCGTCCTAGCTTCGGCTATCGGTACATTGGCCCGTTTTTGTAACGGGTGCACTAGGATTGTATGGTAGGTACGCTATTTCTGCCCAAATTACTATATATTCGCAAAGTTAGGCAATCAAAAGAAGACGAAAAAAAAGTTTGAACAAATTTTCACCACAGTCATTCTTTTAATACATAATTAACCTAACCTGCAAGTATAAACATAATTACTTTTGTAAAATTGCGCAATTAAAATAAGAAGAAAATTCGCAAACTTCTACCAGTTTCACCGCCAAAACCCCACTCCGCTCTTTAGAAGTGATCTTTGGTATTACTGGACTTCCTAAAGTCATCGTTGATAAAATTAAATATAAAAACCCGTGTTATATAGTTCCGGTGTAATTGGCACAATAGCAGATTTATTCAAGAATGAATTTCTATAAAACAGTAATTCTGCTTACAAAAATAACAGAAACAACGAATAGCAAAACCTTAACCGCGTGCTTAATCTATTCAGTGCCCAACTGGGGCTAATCCGTTTTAGGGTGGATAGAGATCTAATATTATTACAAATTATTTAAAAGTTTAGATAAACCCTCATAAAACTAAATTGTCTCAAAATGTGGTCCTCAAAAAACTAAACCGCAATTCCATTATAAAATCGGCAATAAGAAATGGCGCTAGTAGGTTCGTCGTTTTGTTTTTCTAAAAGTATTACTACTATTTTATGAATACGTGTGAAACTTTATGTAGATATGTCAACTTATTCATATATTTGCAGCTATTCAAAGTTAACGTACCACAGTATTTCTAGACAATAGTTTTTTTTTATATCGTGCAGTAATAAAATTCCTATTTTTGGAAGGTGTAAAACCAAGACAAATTCATGAAGGACTGTTAAAAGTGTATAAGGACTCCTCCTTTAATTAGAACAGTTTAACTATTCGGCTACGTAACGACCAAATTTGGTTGCACATCAGAATACTGTTGACTACGTAACGACCAATATTGGCGGCTTGCTGCCGGAGCGGATCCTAAAATCCATACCAAATATCTCGTTATTACCATAGATACATAGACGGCCGCTAGAATAATTTCGCGGATAATTCTGGTAAAATTCCATTGTCAAACATCATCATTTTTGTTCGAGAAATCATCAAAAAATTTATTGGTTTTATGAGCTAATATCTAAATATTTTTGTATGTAAGAAGGCAAAACAAAATATTAACTTTGATAGAGAATCTAATGTAGATCACGATAGTATTTACAATTTCTAAATACGGTTCCGTATTTTTCCGTAAGAAAAATTACAAGTTAGAAAGGCCGAGTTTTTTTTCACTTTTTCGGCTTTCTCATATTTATTTATAATTATCTAATTATAAATAGGATAGAAAACAAATTCACCGCGTGAAATTTGTAGCACCCGACGTTTCGTTGACGTTGCAGCCGCCGTTGTCCAGGGTAGACTGAAAGAGATGTCAATCCGTTGGTTTGCGGGTAGACCGCATACCTGTGCCGCCACTGCGTAGTCTTTATTATAAACTCCTCTGCCAGAAATTAAGATTGAAGTTTCTTCTTGCATTTCATTGAGCATATGGAGGTTTTTTTATTTTTATTTCGATTTAATGGCTCGTTGATAACAAACTCAGCCAATTGTATCATATTTTAAATGTTGGCGTACGTCAAGTACTTTAAAGTCTGTATATAGGTCGTCTGACGGGGAGCGATATGGCTTCTTGTTAATGACTCTGAGCAAAGCCTTTTGCGCTTTGACCAGTGGGTCAAGATTTGTTCTTGCCATACCGCCCCAACCGATTTGTCCGTATGTAAGTAGAGTCTGCGCCAGTGCATAGTAAACAGTCCGTAGTAGGTTAATGTTGAGTATGTTTCTTATATTTTTAAATATATAAATCAACTTTCTAGTCCGAACGATTTTATATATAATCGATATTCTTGAAATTTATGGGATTTGGACCATGGCGTGATGTTCCCTTTAACTATCTAAATTGCCGAATATGTGCGATTTTGTGTGTAAAGTAAAATCAGGTGAGAATTCAATTTGATACTTCTATATAGGAGCTGTGCACTTTGGTTAAACAAAAAGACTGGTCTCGGTACAAGAAATATATTTCCATAATAAAAAAAATATGGATTTCCGGACATGTGTTCTTTTTTGTAGTAGTGGTCTTTATTTATAAAAAAGACACAAATTACATGTCACAGTTTCCCACTAAGGCTAGTGCCTTTTCAGTAGGTAACTAAACAATAATGTGTTCATATTTGACTCATATTATCTATTATAACTTGATTCACACTAAGTAAATGTACTGACTTCCTAACCTAACCTAAATTAAACATATTTCCTATAATAAATGGCTTGATTTACATTAATAAATAATTTTAAAAAATAAATGATTTACACTAGATTAATTCACCTACTTCCTAACCTAACCTAACATAACCATACCTATATTAACTATTTTGGATTGCACTAAATAGGTGTACTTATTAATTAAACGATTCGATAATAAATGATTAGACTAATTAAATGATTACCACTAGATAGATGTACTTACGCCATAACATAACCTAACTTAACTACCTTTATTTTCCCAAATTATATGAACTCATTTCTACATAGTTATGCTAATGCTAATTCATCCTAATATAATTTTTACTTTTCATAATTATACTAATGCTTTTATCTATTTATGCTAATTTAACCAAATAGAGTTTTTACTTTCCGCTGTTATCGTTTTTATATTATATGTTGTTTTAATTAGCTTTCCTGGGAAAGTCATTATTCAGGTTGCTTAGTAGTTTAAGTTTCAATGTTTTCTTACTATTTGCTGATTGAGTTTGTCTATTTTTTTCAAAAGTGATTGATTAATTTTGGAACAATGAATTCAAATGTTCTATCGCCGTAGTAATTGTTTAGCTTGTTATATTTCAAACACCCCTTTTCACGTAGCCAAGTTCTGTGTACAAGACCGTCAGGTATTCGTAATGAACCGTTTTCGCTGTTGTCAAGCAGAATCGTATACCATACCAAGAAACTTGTGGCCACGCATTAATAGAGGGGTACAGTTCCGTGTAATTATTGTGTTTACTTTGTATTATAATGCGTGTTTTGCCTTTTGGTAATATTATGTAAGCGATCCAATTATATCACTTACTTAAATATGCAATCGTATATTGTTAAAGCCTTATTCATAATATAATTTCAATTATTTTATCGGCCAACTACCAGAACAACCTTTACTTCTCACAGAGGACGGTGCTTGAAATCTGCGTTCAACAAAAGAGCCACCTGCAAAATTCTAATTGGAAATAATTGAACCAAAACAGATTTTTTTCGAAGATGCCATTTATTGAAAAAAAGCTAAAGCTATTGAAAACTACTAAGGATTAGCAGCTGTTAATAAGTTTTCCTGAAAAACTTAAAGATACACTGTTTTTAACAAAATCTAAAACTTTAATATACAGAGTAAATTTAAAAAAAAATCAATATAAAAACACATTACACTGTATATTTCTTAGTTGGTAGGAGTTATTTCTCCACTCTCATTTTTATCATGGCTTCGGAAAAATATTTAAAATACGATTTTTTTTTATTTTATTGAGAAATTCCATCTTTTTATTCAAGTATCGCCGATTTCAGCAAGCCGATGTTGTATGAAGCCAAACGTAGACTTTTTAATAGTCTTTTTAACCGCCCTTCCTATAGGAGCATACGCGTGATACGTCCGTTATATTATCGCCGGCAACAACCCGTATCACGTACGTTCGAGTACAAAAACAAAATAATATATAAGTTACGAATAAAAACACATTTTTTAAAACAAGCTTTTATTAAAATGATCTGTCCCTAACCAACCCTGGGTGCAGCAGCCATGTCTTGGTGGAACTTAGAATATGCTAACATAATTGAATAATATACAGAATTTCGTGTTTGTGTTGTTGACCGTTGAGATGTCCCCTCGTTGAAAGCCAACCCTGGGTGCAGCAGCCATGTCATGGTGAAGTTTAGAACGGGCTATCATAATTGAATACGTATACCAAATTGTGTGTCTGTGCTATTGACCGTGGAAGAGGAACCTCCTCAAGAACCGATCCTGGGTATAGAATCAGGTCATGCTCACCATAAAAATGCATTGTCATCGGAACTGCACCAACAACTAAAATTTCGAATGTATAGGATAAGAGGAAGTGGTTCTAATTCAGCTTGCAAGATTTGACCTAAATAAACTAACATACATACTCACAAACATTGCAAGGTAAATAAAAGATGGTAAAAAATAAACCGAAACTCAAACAGCGTACGTTATACGTCAAATTGTTCCTACGATTCTAGATACGAAAAAGGGTAATACATTTTGTCTATTATGTAAAAAAAAATATCTTGTATGTTGTAGACAAATATTGTTATTAAGAAAAGTGATAAAAAACCAAACGATTGTTTACCTACCTTTCGAATAATAGCCCAAAGGCAGGGCGGTTAACGTGTGCCATACGTGCTCGATCGGATTTAAATCTGATCTCATGGCAGGCCATTCTATTCTAACCCATCCTACACCGACCTTCTGAAGTTACTAAGTGACAGAAGCAGCAGCGAATGGGTGAGGATTTTATTGCAAGAGCAATAATTTCTCCGGCGAAAAGAACGATATAATCTCTTTATTGTATCTCCCTAAAGTTAAAGTGCGGTTTTCATTTAAAACCACCTCGGATTTTGACTCGAATTAAAAATCCGTTCAGAACATAACGGAGCCGCCTCCATGAGGCACACATTATGTGACACATTATGAGTATCTTACTCCCGGTCGTCGGTACAAAAGCGTAAGGCCGTCGAAACTATGAAGAGTCATTCTGCTTTCTTCGGTGATCAGTACCGCTTTCCACAGCTCTAAAGCCCAATTGATTCGCTCAGAACATAAACAGACCGTAAACAGAACATAAACAGAACATGATGAACATAAATGAACATAAACAGAACATAAACAGAACAAAGTCACGGGAAATCAATAAAAACATCTCAATGTAAAAAAAATACTATCGTCATGAAATATTAATAATTTTAATTTATTTCATTCTTTGTACATATGATTGTGTTAAGTAATATTAGAAATATATTTTGGAATAGATACTTTCAATTGTCGAAAAAAAAGATATGGTGTGCTTTTCTCTTCACAATTTTAAAATAAACAAATTGCCTATATTTTCCATTTTTATTTTTTTAAATGCTACATTTATTGCCTACATTATACTAAAACTACTCTCCTTCAGCTTTGTTCCCTTTGTCCTCGTCAGTTTCAGACGTGGCATGTTCCTAATTTTCTTCAGACCTAATAAAATCTAAGTATTTAATTTCTTTTTCGTTCATGCTTCGTTCATGTTACATGTTTCATACAGTTACTTTATGTCATTCAGTTTTTCCTGATTTATAATAATAATGAATAGTTTCCTGTAAATTATTTTATTTTCAACTGGAAGTTGGAGTTTCCTGTAAATAAACACAATGACTTGCAGATATTGATGCACAATGATGCACAATCTGAGATTTTTTGTTTTGAGTCAAATCTTTTCAATGCAATTTTGTTAAAGAAATGTGAGAAGTTGATTTGTTTTATGGATTAGGTTATGCATAACCTAAAATTGAACAAATATACATTCATAACTCATATTCGCCAAAAAGGTCCCTTCGGCTCTTTTTTCTTTATTGAGCGAATCAATTTAAGAGCGCTAGCACACCGCAATCTGGCAACGTGATATAGGTCGGTACATATATATTGACATATAATCAATATATCATAGACGGTAATGATATATCATTAGACAAACAATTTTATTTTAAGATTTACATTTCAAATTGTACAGACTATGTATCAAATACTTTCCGTTATGTCTGTATTACAACTTGGAAGCTTAAAGGTGGAGTATCTGGAATATATACAGGACAGTCAGTGAAGACCTAATTAGTACAATCATACGGATATCTGTATAAAAATGTTTACATTCAGACAAGTTTGTGGTCCTATCATTAATATAATTGACATAACACCACCTAGGCACCATCGCACTCATGACATGGCGCCTTGGAAAATCGCATTGTACCGTGTGGTAGCAATCGTCCTCCTTGTGATCGCATTGCCTATTTTCGAAACTCTTCATATTTTAACGATAATTAAGTTATTTTGGCGTATTACGTTAATAATAAAATATAATAAATATTCTAATTTATTCTTTAATAGAATCCAGATACAGAGGAAAATATATTTAAATCATTATCACTTATAATCGGTTTTTATATGATAACATTGAGAGTATTACCGATTAATCTAAATACTACAGCAATAATGAAATTATTCAAGAAATATGAAAACTATTATAATGACTTGGAACACAGCGACCAAATACAAAATACACTGAAAATGATGTATTACGTCAGTCGAGGCATCGTATTCGCGACACTTTCTGCTTTTATTTGTACTTTTGGTACTCCTATATTTAGTGATCCACCGTTTTCCTTTTTACCATATCCAGGGATATTAAATATTAACACGTCTTCATCTCCGAAGTAAGTTTTCCTTTGAATTTTATAGGCTAATATTAGTAGTTTATAAAGTAGTTTATAAATATAGTAATTCAAAATGCTACTTGACACAGAATGATAAATGATACGATGGTACTTAATAAGCAAAAAATAACAAAGAATATTTAATAAGCATAGCCACTTTTACGGTCCATTCCATAAATTAACTTAAAGGGTTGAATGAATTGTTGAAAACATCTTTATTATATGGTTGTTTTTTACCCTAAATATCATTGCTGACCAAGCCATTCATTCAACATCAGCATTTCTAATAATTAATTATTAAATTATGGACCCTTTTGGTTTTTTCCAAATGTTCTTAGGCTGTTCCTTCTTTATATATAACTAGCTGACCCGGCGAACTTCAAACCGCCTAACAGTCCAAGAATGTCGTGTTATAGATTAGCTGAACTTACTTTATGATTTGATGAAAGTAATACAATGAATACAAAATAAATATTAAGTTCACTACTTTATTAAGGTAATAACATAAAAAATAAATATAAAAGTACAAAAAATAATTATATCAATCGCTTGTCAGCAAGACATGATTGATTTGAACTATTTACATATTGCGCAGCATGGGAGGTACTCGGTTTAATTCTCTTCCTTGAAGCACCTTGTCAGATACGACATTTTTTGTTTTTTTATCTGGCGCAAGAACAAATAAAGCGGATGATTTGGCGACACGTGAACATGCCACGTACAATTGACTATGAGAAAAACACGGATTTACATTTTGTATGGGAAAATGTTTTTTGCTTTCCTTTGTTTTTTCTTAAATTTTCCAATTTTCGTTTTTATTCTGCTATTCGGGACGACGGAGACAAATACAACAAATCAAAAACCATGAAAATCGGTCCAGCCGTACTCGAGTTATAAGTGTTCGAACAAACCCGACTTTGTTTTATACATATATATGTGTATATGTGTATATAAATATATGTGTATATGTGTATATAAATATATATATATATATATATATATATATATATATATATATATATATATATATATATATATATATATATATATATATATATATATATATATATATATATATATATATATATATATATATATATATATATATATATATATATATATATATATATATATATATATATATATATATATATATATATATATATATATATATATATATATATATATATATATATATATATATATATATATATATAATTATTTTTTCAAATTGAAATTATGTTTATCACTAAATAAATGAAATGATAAAATAATGAAAGGGCACTTATCTGGTCTGTGGTGACCAGGAGTGACTCCACGCCTTCTTCTTCTCCTCCCTCAGTGTTTGCTGGTGCTTCCTGCTGTGGCACTAGAATCCGATTAAAATGGCCTCACACAGCGGCAACACAACAATGCGAGACGAGAATGAATGCTGGAAAATAATAGGCGATTAGTGTTTCTTAAATATTAATGATTGTTATAAAATGTATATCAATATTTCGGCTCAGCCGTCGTCAAGATATGTGACATTTCTGAAATCGAACAATTCGTTGAAAATTTAAATTCAAGGAATCGAACAAAAAGAAATGGATTAATAATATTTTACACGATTTAGTTAAGGTACCATAACCAACCGTGCAAAACGTTATTTTAAAATGAATGATTATAAATTAAAAGAAAAAGCATTTGATGATTATGATAATATGATAAACCTTATTAATTTTGCCTATTGAGACCGGAACCTTTGCAAGCGCCTAAAATATAAATATAAGCCAATTCCCAAGATTTGACGTCCCTTTCTTTTGCATTATCCCCAAGGCATTTTATTATTTTAACTTTAAAACATTGATCAAAAGATAAATTATGCGCCCTGGCATGCAAAGATATTGGGAGTTGGCTTTCATTTCCTACACTAGCCCTATGATTATTTAGTCTAATATTAAGTGGTGTTGTTGTTTCACCGATATAAAAGGCATCACAAGTCCTGCACAGAAGTTGATATACTATATTTTTTGAAATACAACTGCAATGAAAGGGAACCCTGTAACTATTAGTAGTATTTGGACTGGTAAAAAAAGGACTTAGATCTAACAGAGGACAAGTTTTACAACGTGGACGACCACAAGGTTGAAGCCCAAAAGTATTATTACCAATAGAGAAATTTTGATTATTTTTTGTTTTGTTTAATATTGATCTAATATTAGGTGGTCTGCGGAAAGATAAAATTGGCGGTGAATCTAAGAGATCCTTAGTGGATGCATCATTAGAAATGATGGGGAATAAATCAGATAATATATCTCGCAGTTTCTCAGCACCAGGAAAATAAGTGGTGCTAAGAAAGATTTTATTATTATTATTATTTTTATTTGAAGAAATTTTAGGTTTTGGTATATATTTTACTTCAGAGTTTAGAATATGTTTATCCAATAGAGGAGCAGGGTATTTTCTTTCAAGAAGAGATTGCTTTAGATTATTGAGATATTTATCTAAATTTTCTTTGTTGTTAACTAAACGGTGTCCGCGAATGGATATTGAATAGGGAATGGATCTCTTGGTGTGAAATGGATGACAGCTATCAAAGTGTAAATACTGTTCTTTATTTGTAGGTTTTATATGAATCGCGGTTTTAATTTTACCTTCGGAAATTGTTAAATCAACATCTAAGAAAGTAATTTGTGATTTAGAAATGGTATGAGTGAAATTCAAAGGGCCAAAATTATTTAGGTCGTCAAGAAAGGTTGTTAGAGTAGTTTGTCCGTGTGGCCAAATCATTACTATGTCGTCAATAAATCTATACCATAATATGGGTTTTAAATTTTGCGTTTGAAGAAAATTTTGCTCGAATAATCCCATGAAAAGGTTGGCATACGAAGGTGCCATTCGCGTGCCCATAGCAGTCCCTTTAATTTGAAGATAAAATTCATCTTCAAAGGAGAAAGCATTACACGTTAAGACAAACTCGGCTAATTTGCAAAGAAAATCCGTTGAAGGTATTTGAGGATGAGGTCTCTCATCAAGAAAATAAGAAATGGCTTCCAATCCTAAATTATGAGGAATATTGGTATACAGGGATATGGCGTCAATAGTAACAAATAATAGGTCGTCTGACTTTGGAATTACAGTATTCTTTAAAATATCAATAAAATGATAGCTGTCTTTGATATGAGAATTTAGATTTTTCACAAAAGGTTGTAAAAAATAATCTACAAAAGCCGAAATTCTTTCTGTCGGAGAGTTAAAGCTTGCGACTATTGGTCGTCCAGGATTATTAGGCTTGTGAATTTTAGGTAATAGGTAAAAATTTGGAGTTCTGATAGGATCAGGAATTAAAGTTTTAACATCTTCGTCTGATAATTTTTCATTTGATTTATTTTGTTCAATATATTTTTTTATTTTCACTGCAAAATTTTTGTTTGGATCTCTAGATAGTTTTTTATAGAAAGTTTCATCTCTAAGTTGTCTCAAGCCTTCAGTAACATAGTCAGTTTTGTTAAGTATGACAGTAGTGGAACTTTTATCAGCCGGCAAAATGACGATGCTGGTATCCTTGCTAAGACTCTCAAGAGCTGCACGTTCATCTACTGACAAGTTTGATGTTGGCTTGAGGCTATTTAGAAAAGATGGCTGTGTTACTTTGTTTAATAAAATAGTAATAAAATTTTCTACCGGATGATTTTTTGGTAATGGAGGGGGTTCTTTATTGGAGTGTGGACGAAATTGAGCTAGTGCATTGTGTAATTTAATATTATTATTGTTATTCTTTTGATTTGAATGCCAAAATTCGCGCCATCTTAAATTACGACAAAATTTAACAACATCATTACCAAAACTAAAATGGTTCACATTTTGAGTCGGTGTGAAATTTAGACCTTTAGCTAATACTAAATATTCATTGTGGTTAATTACTTTGGATGACAAGTTTTTAACAGCATTTTTTTCTCTAGGAGATGGACCTTGTATATTATTAGAATATGATACTGATGGTGTTATACTGTTATTAATTTGGTTTACTAAGGTGGCACGTATTGGTACGGAATCTGATACTAATGGAAATATATTGTTAGTAATTTGGTTTACTGATAGGGTGTGCATCGGAGAGGAAAGAGTACCTTGGTGAACTGCTGGGATAACATTTCGAAGTGAATTTGAATTCCTTGTTTTGTTAACATTGGAATGACTGTAATTTGAAATGGAAACTGGATTCAAAATGTTTCGTGTATTGTTACTTGGGATAATGCAAATTTTCTGAAAGTTCTTTAGTAAATTAAGGAACTTTTTATCGTGTTTTAATCTAATATTTCGTAAATCTGTTACAGAATTGTTAACTATTTTATGAGCTTCTTGAAATAAGAAAGGAGAATGTGTTGTTATCATGTTAACATAAAAACACAGTGAGTTTAAATGTTTATCAACTAAAATTTGATATTCATTTCGCAAAACAGACGTAATTTCCATTGAATACCTTAAACGGATTGCGGTGAAATCATATTGAATTTCTGTACTAATTGCTGCGAAAGGAAATTTTGGTAATAACCCTTTAGGGCAAATGTTGTTTTCTAAACATTTAGAAAGAAATTCAACGTGTCCCGTGAATTTAGCTGTCTTAAGTGAATGGTAATTTATTTGGTTTAACCAATGAGTGTACATAATGGATGTGATTGCAACATAATTAAAATTAGGTAATATTTTAATATTTGATTGTAAATGTGTAAATTATTATTTTTTCAATTTGAAATTATGTTTATCACTAAATAAATGAAATGATAAAATAATGAAAGGGCACTTATCTGGTCTGTGGTGACCAGGAGTGACTCCACGCCTTCTTCTTCTCCTCCCTCAGTGTTTCTTAGCACCACTTATTTTCCTGGTGCTGAGAAACTGCGAGATATATTATCTGATTTATTCCCCATTATTTCTAATGATGCATCCACTAAGGATCTCTTAGATTCACCGCCAATTTTATCTTTCCGCAGACCACCTAATATTAGATCAATATTAAACAAAACAAAAAATAATCAAAATTTCTCTATTGGTAATAATACTTTTGGGCTTCAACCTTGTGGTCGTCCACGTTGTAAAACTTGTCCTCTGTTAGATCTAAGTCCTTTTTTTACCAGTCCAAATACTACTAATAGTTACAGGGTTCCCTTTCATTGCAGTTGTATTTCAAAAAATATAGTATATCAACTTCTGTGCAGGACTTGTGATGCCTTTTATATCGGTGAAACAACAACACCACTTAATATTAGACTAAATAATCATAGGGCTAGTGTAGGAAATGAAAGCCAACTCCCAATATCTTTGCATGCCAGGGCGCATAATTTATCTTTTGATCAATGTTTTAAAGTTAAAATAATAAAATGCCTTGGGGATAATGCAAAAGAAAGGGACGTCAAATCTTGGGAATTGGCTTATATTTATATTTTAGGCGCTTGCAAAGGTTCCGGTCTCAATAGGCAAAATTAATAAGGTTTATCATATTATCATAATCATCAAATGCTTTTTCTTTTAATTTATAATCATTCATTTTAAAATAACGTTTTGCACGGTTGGTTATGGTACCTTAACTAAATCGTGTAAAATATTATTAATCCATTTCTTTTTGTTCGATTCCTTGAATTTAAATTTTCAACGAATTGTTCGATTTCAGAAATGTCACATATCTTGACGACGGCTGAGCCGAAATATTGATATACATTTTATAACAATCATTAATATTTAAGAAACACTAATCGCCTATTATTTTCCAGCATTCATTCTCGTCTCGCATTGTTGTGTTGCCGCTGTGTGAGGCCATTTTAATCGGATTCTAGTGCCACAGCAGGAAGCACCAGCAAACACTGAGGGAGGAGAAGAAGAAGGCGTGGAGTCACTCCTGGTCACCACAGACCAGATAAGTGCCCTTTCATTATTTTATCATTTCATTTATTTAGTGATAAACATAATTTCAATTTGAAAAAATAATAATTTACACATTTACAATCAAATATATATATATATATATATATATATATATATATATATATATATATATATATATATATATATATATATATATATATATATATATATATATATATATATATATATATATATATATATATATATATATATATATATATATATATATATATATATATATATATATATATATATATATATATATATATATATATATATATATATATATATATATATATATATATATATATATATACATATATATATATATATATATATATATATAGTAGCGAAGGAAATCCCAGCTTGTATTGGGAAATGCTTATGTTTGAATGAGATATACTTACGGATGTGCACGACTTTCGACGGTGCAATGTAAGTTTAAAGGTCCTTTTGCAGTCGACTAACGATCACTATTCATCCATATATCTCATAAATAGGGCTTATCCTTATGCAACACAAAATGCCTTCAATTGAGACGACTTAAGCGAAAAAATAAAAAATTAAACTATTGATCACTTCGGCAATACCGTTTTCTAAATGAAAGTGACATTACGAAATAATTCAAATTTCGAATGCTACCAACATTTAAAATATGATACAATTGGCTGAGTTTGTTATCAACGAGCCATTAAATCGAAATAAAAATCTCCATATGCTCAATGAAATGAAAGAAGAAACTTCAATCTTAATTTCTGGCAGAGGAGTTTATAATAAAGATTGTATAATGTTTATTATAAACATTATACAATCATTATATATATATATATATATATATATATATATATATATATATATATATATATATATATATATATATATATATATATATATATATATATATATATATATATATATATATATATTAATATATATATATATATATATATATATATATATATATATATATATATATATATATATATATATATATATATATATATATATATATATATATATATATATATATATATATATATATATATATATATATATATATATATATATATATATATATACATATACCATGGTCTTACTCCTTCTTCCTAATCATTTATATTTAGTTTGAACTAAGTTTATTTTATAATAAATTTTTAAGTAAATATGCTGAAATCTGTTTAAACTGTTACTTTCGTAGGAAACGACTATCGGAGTAATGTATTTCTTCTTTTTCTATGTTTATGAACAAGAATGTATGTTGTAATCGCTGTATGTTTTCCAAAATAATTTTTTTTTTTTTTTTTAATTTAAAAATTTTGGTCAGACCTACCAACACGGTCGAGAAAAGTTTACCGGGTATCCATAGGTCGTCGCTTATGTTCGAGATATTTGATTACAGGGTAAAAGACAATACAAATAAAGAAATTATAGGTAATATCATACTTACTAATGGTTGTTTTGTGATCCAAGAGCCCGAATGAGAAGTGCGTAGTTACAACCCCTTTACTTTAATGAATAAATATTATAGGTTTACAATAATTTGATTTCAGTTATGAAATTGTCTACATTTACCAAATAATTGTGCAATTACTGCGAACTGCAATATTTTTAATATCAACATTCGTTACTCTCGGATTGATGTATGCCACTAACGTATTGTTTGATGAATTGAACAACAATTTGAAATACAAGAAACTTTTGGAATGCATAAAATTTCATCGTGAAATACTCAGGTATTTTAACTTTACGACTCATATTATAAGAAGAAATAGGGCCCGAGGATGGTTGTGATAGTGTAACAAGTCTATTTTGTGGTTTTTAAAATTACCGATTTGATTGTAAGGGATGTTGGAAAATTTAGTGTTTGAGACTATTTTGTTATTTTTGGCATTATTGTTTTAGGCAGTTAATATAGGGTTTCTACCATATAACCTATGCGGGATGCTGATCTTTGTTGGTCGCGTCTGGAAGAACGGTTGTTTGAGTTTCCGTGTGTATTCATGTTTTCGAATTTGTGTGATAGTAATGTAACTTATTATCGGCTCCAAAACGCAAGTTGGTTGATATTCCGTTATACCGTTCAAACCGCTGGCAACTTGTGAAAGCGACTGTATAACATTTTTGACGGCGCTTCAGAAATCGAAATGGCTTCGGAAATCGGAAATCGAAAAGGATGATCGAAATCTTAAAATTGAAGATCTGGTTTTAATCCATTCGGATACCACTCCGTCAAAATTAGGTCATGAGAAGAATCTTATAACTCATTCTGGAGCTGACAATATTGTCACTGTAGTAATCTGACACACATCAAACGGCACTCTTAAACTCCCGGTCGTTAAGTTTATTTTATTTCCGTTGTAAATAACCGTAAATTATTTACAAAAACAAAAAACAAAAAATGTAATTTCTAAATTAATTTTAATTAAAACGTTTTAGTTATACCGAATCTTATATATTTAACTTAAAGCAAAAATATTTTCCTTATAGTTTAGATCTGTGCTTGAAGTCCAGAATATTTGTTTACAATTTCTAATAACAAATTTGATTAATTATTGTTTTCGATATTGAAGTATGACTAGCAGGCCCTCTAGTGGAGGAATTTAACTAGAATCTTTTCAACTCTTGCCATGACCGAATGATGCCTGCATGCCGAATTTTAGCTCAATAGGATGAAGCGTTTAATACACATAGACACACACACACACACACACGCGCGCGCGCACGCACACGCACACACACACACTTACACGCACCCTTCCTTACTCACACACACACACAGACTCACAAACATACTTGAGTCTGGTAATGGTCCTAATAGTCTTAGGGGGGGATCAAAATAGACATTTCCGTCTTCATCTCGCTTTTTTTAGCGAGTTCGCAATACTTTCCATTGGGCCGGGAAATTAAAATGCTATGGTATTGATCATGAAATAAGACTCCAGTAAGGAAGCTAAAGACTATATGCAACCTCTTTCTAACCCCATTCTATAGAAAAACTTATTTGACAATATTTTTATTGTTTTTTCTAGACTTTACGAAGAATTTAAGAGTTTGTTTGTATTATCGACTCTAGCAAATCTGGGTGGATCTATTTTATTTTTGGCAGTTGCAGTGTATTATATTAGTGTTGTAAGTATTCGTATTAATTATTTTTTATCATACAGTTTTTTTTAATTAGTAAATGATTTAATTTTCAGAATACCTTATCTGTGAACACAATTAGTTTCGTAATTTGCGGTCTTTTGGTAATAAACGAATTACTTCTTTACAATTATTGTGGGAATCAAATTGAAGTTCAGCATGAAACCTTGATGTTCACTATTTACACATTGAATTGGTACGAGTGGCTCAACAAAAAGGATTATATACAAAACATTTGCATTTTGATGCAACGTCTTAACAGACCAGTTCAGTTCAGGGCTGGCGAGATTTATCCACTCTCATTGGTCACCTTTGTTGCGGTAATTTTTTGACTTTCTTAGATATTTTTGACCGCTACATATCAGTGTACCACATATTAAATTTTGTATTTTTCAGATCATGAAAACTACGTTTTCTTACTTCACTATCCTCAGAAATCTTAACCAATAATATAAAAAGTAAACATTGGAATAAAAATATGGTACCACATTGCACATGCACAGTAACACACTGGTTTTTAATTATATTTATATTCGAAAATTTTATTGCACCTCAAGAAAAATGTGAGATATGTAAAGATGAAGCAAATATCTAAAAATTTTTTTAATTCTGGAAAAGAGTTTATTCTATTTAAGATAACAAAACGAAACGGATTATAATTAATTATGAAAACACTTATTCAGAATTGAAGTAATTGTATTTATGAGTATAATTTTACATTAACGTTCTATAAATTACTGCTATTTTAAATGTTTGGCATTTATTTTAACCCTGACTTATTTATTATACTATTTCGTTCAATAACTACTTTACCGACAACTACTATTTACAACCGCTATATTTTTTATTACATTTATTTTAATTATGTTTTTTTTTACTTTGCCACATTTTCGGGATTTTTATACATTTTATAAATATTTTTATTTACTACTTTTTATTTGATGTGAATATTTTATTTATATACTTATAATAATTTATTTCATATTTTTAATACAAATAAATTTATCTTTATTTGTATTATTTGTTGTGTGGGGATTTTCTAAGGTCTTTATGAGCCTTGTAACACTGCGGCCATTGCTGGTCTATTGTGTTCGCCACCTACTATAGTTCTGCGCTAAGCCTCGTGTCATTTAAGAACCGCAACAGACTTTTGGCGCCAGATTGTTTTGCCTCCTCAGGTTGAAGGTAATGACCACCCAAGTGGATGTATCTTTTACGCATCAGCGGGCCACAGTCGCACATAAGGTGCAGGGGAGTTTCCTCTGCCCCTTGGCAGAACCTGCACATTTTCGTGCCTCTGAGCTTGAGGTTGTACATGTGTTTGTTCAGGCCACAATGCCCCGTGAGCGCCTTCACCAGTATACGTAGATTGTTCCTATTTAGCGATAAGGCCTCACGGGCAGTCTTACGGTCGTAAGCCCTAATTAGTGCTTTGGAATGATTCAAAGCTGATTCAAATTTATCTTAGTTTAATGATTACATAACTTTTAGTTACTTACTAAGACATATTTTTATTATTGATGAACAATTTTTAATTCACATTATATTTACCAATAATTCTGCACACATTACTCGTCCCGCATAAGCTACAAAAAATATTTTATTCTCATCATCATACATGCCTAATTCATATATTTTACAACCTAATTGGAACACTTTCATGTTTCGTTATTATTAGAGTTGTCTTCTAATAAGGATTTTTTTGTGGAAATTATTGATCTGATTGATACACATTTCAGAGCAAATTATTCCCATGTTACATCATATGTCAATGTCTTCTTTCAAAAGCATTTAGAAAATAATTCGATAATATGAATGCAGATTTATTCGAAACATCAAAATTGTTTAAAATACCAAAAGATGTTCAGAACATAAAACGTTACGTAAGCCGATAGCGCATATAATAAACGTCACTTTTATAGAGAGGATATATCAATCCAATTTAAAACGTGTAAGAATTCTTCCTATATTTAAAGCGGAAATGAGCAGGAAATTTCCATTTATAAGCCTACTTTAATCCTAAATACATTTTTTAAAATAAAACAGTTAATAATAGGGTATTTAAATTATTAATCAAAAATAACATTTTGTCGGAAATTCAAGTCGGTTTCATGGATGGAATGGGCACTAAGGATACCATTTCAAATGTGAAAAATGCAAATAGTAATAGCCTGGATATAAACAACAAAAGTTTTTCTATATTTTTAGATCTTGCTAATGCTTTTGATACGGTTTCAAATGAGACATTATTACTGAGACTAAGAGACAATGGTACTGTAGCAGTCACTGGATTCGGTCACGAGCTAGCTGCCAAATTGAACATAAATCATGGCTATACACAGTTCTATCAGAAATCTTGTTGACAAAATATTTGGGTTACCTTAAATCAATGTGAATCTAATATAAATTAATAATCTATGTAGTCCAATGCAAAAAAAACTATAATATTAGCCGATAATACTGCAATTATATTTAAATGTGAAGACTGTGAAGCGAATTTTGAAAAAACCAACAGATGCATAAATATACTTAGGTAATTGTTAGATTATTCGCTGCTTAGTCTAATATAGACAAAACAATAATAATTACTTTTAGTGTTAATATTAAAGGTCAAACCTAATTGGAGCATACAATGTTTTTATTCAAAAATATCACAAATGGAATGGTTTCAGCTATAAATTTTAGAAGGAACGAAATTAATCAGCAAAGACAAAATATCTCGGCATCACCATAGATAATAGACTAAGATAGCAGGACGATACAGAAATATTAGCATCTAAAGTACGTAAACTGATATACATCTTCAAAAACGTAAGCAATATTTTAGGCCCGAGAACACTAAAAAGTATTTATTATACATTGTGTGAGAGAATCTTGAGCTACGGGATGATAGACTGGGGAGGATATTTTAAACATTCTTTACTCCATATATATTGCGCAAAGTTGTATTTTAAATATTCTCGTGCGAAAACCATATTGCTATTTTTTGGAAGATCTTTTTAGAGAGTATAATGTTTTGGATACTAGACAACCAGGTCGAAAAGCCACACTGTCAAATACTAAGTTTACTTATTTTTAATATATATGTTTGCATTTTTATTTCTTTTGTTTGAATAATTACTTTGATGTATATATATATATATATATATATATATATATATATATATATATATATATATATATATATAGATATATATATATATATATATATATATATATATATATATATATATATATATATATATATATATATATATATATATATATATATATATATATATATATATATATATATATATATATATATATATATATATATATATATATATATATATATGTATGTATGTATGTATGTATATATATATATATATATATATATATATATATATATATATATATATATATATATATATATATATATATATATATATATATATATATATATATATATATATATATATATATATATATATATATATATATATATATATATATATATATATATATATATATATATATATATATATATATATATATATATATATATATATATATATATATATATATATATATATTTTAATAAAAAGACAGTATATTTCATTGATGATCAGATATATGCCATTTCAGTAAGTACAGTTTTGATCAAGTGCATACAAAATTAAATGCTTACCTTAAAACCGGGCCCGGCATAGTTAGGTGGCATTGCCACTGGGCTATGCGATTTATTAATTTTCTGCTATTGACTCAATCCTAAAATATTTTATAAGTTCTTAAATTGTAAACACACATAATATATTTGCATTATTGCACTAAATAAAAATAAATAAATTTACGTTCTAGATTTTAAGGAAGTTAAACAATAAGAGTAGTTATTTTGCATAATCAGAACAAACAGAAACACATGTAATCCGGAGACGAACTTTAAATATAAATGTACCCATTATTTATGTAATATTTGAATGATGTTTAAAAAAATAAATAAATGAAGTGTCCTGTGTATTACTTATTGTTAAGGGTCTTTTATTTTCGAGAACGGAGAAATTTCGAAGCAGACCGTGAAAATGAAATATTTTTGAATGTTGATCTGAGTCTGCCTGGCTGAAAAGCACTTACTCTGCTATTATAAACAAACCTACGGAGTAGCAATGAGATGGTAGCAAATTATTTATTTATTTGTTTAAGAATTAATTACTATAAAACATTTAAATTGCTAACAAAAATAACAGGAACCGAATAGCAAAACCTTAATCTTTTCTTATTGGATTCTGTCACCCAACTGGAACTAGCCCGTTTTAGGGTAGACAGGGCTCTAATATTACAATCAATTATTTAAAAGTTTTAGTAAAATGCTAATAACACTAAATTGCTCTAAAATGTGGTCCTCGAAAGAAAAATTTTTAAAATATAATATAAGAAATAAAATGCAATTTCATTATATAATCGGCAATAAATTTAATATAACATTCGATTAAATAGAGAATAGTCTTGAACTAAAATAAGGAGAAAAATAAAGTTATAAATAAGAAAAGAAAGAAAATCTCCTTAATATTTAATATTATGTTACGTAATATGAAAAATTTGATATAAAAATACTTAGTCAAAAAAGTACAATTCATTGCCAAAACAATATATAACAATAAAGTTTAATATTTTTTGGTACCTAGTTAGTTAAAATTTAATCAACATACATGTTTAAAAATATGATGATATGATAATAATTTGTGCACCTAAGTTTTATTAAACTATAATTTCTAACATTTGATGTATGGTTAGTCTGTCATGATTCGATAAGCATTTCTTTATTTTATTTTTGAATTCCTTAAATGCCCTTGTCATATTGATCAGATTATAAAATCTCGGCGTAATGAAAGAGCAATGTCTTTGTCCAAATGATGTTTTCATCTTGGGTATGAAGCTATTTTCGAAAGCTATTGTCTCGTTGGTCGGATCTGAAATATTCCTGAATTTGAACTATTGTGCAAAAATAGCTTTAAAACGGAAGTTTTTAGAAAAAGTTGCCTACAATCAAGGACTTTAGCTTGTTTATAAAGTTCATTAGTAGGATGGCGATATGGTATAAGTAGAATATTTTTTATATACATTTCTGGGCTACTTGCAATGGCTCTAGCAGGGTTTTACCACATCCACTCCATCCAATTATGCCGTAAGTAATAAGCGATTCACGTAAAGCATGACAAACAGTTTTTAGCGTTTTAGAATTCAGAGTATTCCACAGTTCTTCGAAAACATATCCAAGGATTCTCACCTTTGTAGCTACGTTACGAAAGCAATCTAGATTAATGCCTAGATATTTCCAAGATATGGAATATTTATACATGAAATATTTTGAGGAACTTTTCATCAAATCCCCAAAAGTATGCCCGTTATCTAGTTTCATTATGTGGAGAGACTTTTTGCATCCTGAAAGATAATATATAAACGGTGAAAGAAATCCTGGTTCTTTTAAACTCTATACACTCAAAAATCAATTCAATTATGAAGTAGAAAAGGACTGCTCTACGGCTTGTATCGATTTCAAAGTGATGAGGAGAAAAGACAATACTCTCGGACATACATACGAGCAGAATATCGACAGTATATCGGAAGCCCACACATACGAACAGATATGTTTATGCCAGCTCACATCATTATCCCTACCATCTACGTTCAGTGCAAACATCGCTCGTGAATCAAGCACGCGACTATGTAACATATCAATGATGTCCTTAGGTAAAATTGTCACGGAAAATATCATGACACATGCACACGATACAATACAGACGACGTTCGGAAACCGAGCAGATCAGGAGCAGATCAGGAGGTTGAGAGATCGAAAATGTAAGATACTAAACAAATTTAATATAAAAACGATCTTCAAACAGACCCAAAATATATCTCGATTTCTGAGGCCTGTAAAGGATATACTCGTAATACCACTGCAAAGCCTCCATTGTGTATAACGTCGAATGCAGCTGTGGGTTAGCAAACGTTGGACAAGCTAAACGGCCAATAGCCACTCGACTGATCTAACATATTCAACAAGAAAAATCAGCGATCTGCGAACATGTGTTGGATAGCAGAACTAACCACTGGAAAAATCGCAGATGAATCTAGACATTGTGAAAGGTTGGCTAGATCGGCAAGTGCTGACGCTGAATGCTTCAAAAACTAAAATGGTCCCATCTGGATTGCGATTAGACGTTACAACAAGCGAATTCCAACAAAAGGTTCACTCTAGCAACTGCACTAAAACACCCAACTTGAAAGTTAGTATACATCTTTCTTGAGCTACGTAATATTCTGGCAAAGCCGACGTTAAAAAATGTGTACATAGCGCTTTGCCAAAGCTTATGGATGCACATTGTCATTGCTTGGGGGGCCTGTATGAAACAAGTACTTGAACCACTGGTTAAAGCCCAGAAATTACTATTGAGGGTTTTTTACAGGAAACATCCCCGCCATGAGTCTGATCTGCTGTTCAGTGAAGCAAGTGTTTTGGATGTTCGTCAGTTACTCGTGAAACAATGCCTAATATATATTTACAAGACTTTAGAGAAACGTTCCCGAAGCCAGCAGCAAAGACAAACTAGAATGTCGGAAGGGACAAACTAGGTAATTCCTCACGTACATACCATCTTTGCCCAAAGACAGTTGTATTTCATCGCCCCAAAAAAAATAATACCTTAGAAGAGTCAGTAAAAAAGTAAAAAATGTTTCCTTTACGATGTAGGTCGTGTAAAGACTGAAATGGAATCACTTTATACAATAATTTAAAATATGCGTGTATGCAGATGTATGTGTATGTGTGTATATGCATATATGTGTGTATGTATGTTTCTATGTGTATATGTGTTATGTATGTATCGTATGTATCTAACGCTAGTATTAAAAGTAGTATATTAGTCAAATAAAGTCAGTACTACTCAAAAAACAAAGGCAGGTATTTCGTATGCCCAGATACAGGCTGTTCGGTCTAGTTAGGCATTCGTCTAGAATAATCGTATGGGTTGTGTTCATTTCCTTATTGCTTATATAAATAGTTACAAATTATATCTGTACGATCACACTGTTAAATCTCTATCAGGATGTAATAAAAATAATAATAATATTAATATTAATAACAATAACTATTATTATAATAATAGGTATGTACTATTATTTAAATATTAGTTTATAACTTAAGGGAGTATTCTGGTCTAGAGGACTTAATTTTAGGCGTTTTCCCGAGAAGGATAAAAAAAAAAACATTTTTATAATCCATTTTTTTTCAAAATCTTCTTTTAAACGATCTGTTCTTACAGCTAAACGAGCTGTTCTAGCTTCATAATCATGAAGTCGGGGATTACATTATAAGGCGGGGGTCTATTGATCGATTCGTTCCGGCACGATTGGTTTATTTGCTACGTGACAAAAGTCGCTGTAACTCCGAAAATAATTCGAATTTTGAAAAATTCTTTTGAGGACAGATCCTAACTTTGAAAACATGCAAAGGAAAAAACAATTATTTCAAATTCCTAGACCATAATACCCTCTTAATAACTATTATTACTATTATATTAACTAAAAAGTTGAACAGTATTACACTTTTCCATTTCATAAAGGACCGATACTCGCCTCAATATTACAATTTTATTAGTATTTCTTTATATCCTCTAGCATGACGGTCGACATTGAAGCAAAGCTGACCTGGCGATCGGCTTTTCTTTCGCTCCAATTTCCGTCCTAACATTAAATATTGACAACTTTTACAGTCTTGCCATCCGATAATGTTTGACCTCTGTACATCTGCTTATTTCCATAATAAAGTATTCTTAAAAGGAAAATGCAACAGATCGTTGGCGCAATAGGGGTGGATAAAATTAAAAACCAAGATATTAAGACCACTTATTATAATGAGGAACAGCTGACGATGTTCTCATGGCAATGAGAATGCAATACAACACGTAGGACATATAAAATGGGACACTTCAATTATATGTTTCATATTTACTTAAATATGCACTCGTACCTATACTTTGTTGCAGCTGTAATTATATTATGACTTGGGTTATTATGTTGGCAAACTGTGAGTACTAGGTTTTCTTAGCACAAGGAGATTTCAATATTCTATATACGAAATTTCAATGCGATCATTGCACAGTTATTCTTTTAATGATTGCTATAGTAATTCCATAGTTTTAGTACTTTTTGTCAAGCGCGGGGATATTGCAAGAAAATCCAATAAATTGCCGCGGTCTGCCATGAAATTAGGCCGCTACCCGAAGGGTTAACTGATAACTATTATTTTAAATATAATTATTTTTAAATTTTAATACTATTATATGATAATAATAATATTAATAACTATTCAAATAAATTCACAGAATAACAGAATAACTGACAGCACTTCAGTCTACCTTGGACAACGGCGGTTGTAACATCGCCGAAACATCTGGTGCTACAAACTTCACGCGGGAAATTCTTTTTATGTTATTTATAATACCTTACAACCAGAATTAACAACGCTTTACAACGGCTTTGAATTTAAAAAAAAAATCATTTGTAATTCTACCCCAAGCCCAATTTAATGTTCAAAAGGCCAGTGGGAAAAAACGGCAATTATATCGGTGCGGATGTAATATTAAACTATCAAAATAAGGAAAGAATATAATGAGTGAATGTTGTGATTAAAGTATTTTTATTCAAAGTGATAAATAAACGACATGTGATACGGATAATATAATTTATTGAACTTTTGGCGGTAATAGGTATATTAAGCGTTTCGCTTATTTCGTTGTGTATTTATAATTTATATTATTTTTAATTAAAGACGTTATCATTATGGTACTCAGGAAAAAAAATCTGCACGCGGCAATCTTTAACCGTCTTGATGACAAAATAAAAGAAATAGAAAGTCCGATTTTATTCAAAAAAAAATTATAATAAATGGCTTTTTGACGACATAGGTCGTTCAAGGACAGAGAACGAACTTCTGCAAGTCATATCTTAAAAAAATAATATTTCTGCATAACTTTACTCTTATACTATATAATATTATATAAAATATTAAACAAAATGTAATAAATTGTAATATAATGCAAAAGAATAATTCTCTAATATATCTAGATCGTTATATTATGTATATATTTGTGTATTTATGTATATGTATGTGTGTATGTGTATATGAGTACCTACGGCAGTTTGGCTTCTCCACCCAAGTCAGAAAATAAGTCGTATGCCCAGATACAGGCTATATTCGGCCTAGTTGGGTATGCGTTGAGCATGGTCATATGAATGGGGCCGTTGCTTACTTCGCACCATTACTTGGTATGACCATTTCTATGTGTTTTATCATTATCATAAATAATTCATAAATAAATAAATATCATCATTATCATAAATAAATAAATAAATAAAATCTCGAGCTATACATTTCGACGTCCTTCATATGCAGACCACTTTTGGGCAGAGGCATTTTGTGTACATAGCCCCCAGGATATCAAATATGCTAGACGAGGATTTATTAATGTATGTGCCTAAGTCTTTTTTTAAGCCAAAATTGTTTCCTGGCTAAAAAATGACGCCGGGCAAAATATCCACAAATTACACAGGCCGACATGATTTTTGGTGTTTTGAATTTGACAAGTGTTCTTAACTAATTTGGGTACGCTGATTCCTAATATGAATTCGGTTTGAGTCCATCACGTCAGGATTTTTAACAAAATAAAAAAAGTTTTGATATTTTTTTGTATGATGACAAAATTCCACCTAATTGAGAATTACTTAATTTCGTTAAATTTCTTAAATGTCATTCATGATATTAAGTATTTCGATAGAATTAATACTGTAGGATAATATATGTAGATTTATATGGCAACTTTGTTAGCTATCACATCTGTCAAAGTCAACTTGACAGCAGTTATTCGCGGGAGCGAATAATTGAAATTGGGAGCTGACAAATACGATTCCACATCATGGAGGTTATTCATTGACTCTTCTAAAAGAAGTCTTAAGGGTGTATTGTTGCACAATGGTAATACATATGCCTCAGTGCCCGTTGCTCACTCCGTGCATCTCAAAGAAACATATGAAAATCTTCAGCTATTACCAAATAAAATAAAGTATTACGAATATAATTGGCAGCTATGTGGAGACCTCAAAATAATATGCATGCTATTGGGTCAGCAGTCCGGATTTACAAAGTATCCGTGTTTCTTGTGTGAGTGGGACAGTCGAGCACGAAATCTAAATTACGCGAAGAAAGAATGGCCAGCCAGAGACCAACTCGTGCCTGGACACAAAAATATGCAGCGTGGTGCATTAGTTGACGCAAGGTTAGTTCTTTTGCCTCCCCTTCACATCAAATTAGGACTGATGAAACAATTTGTCAAGGCTTCAAATAAAAAATGTGACTGTTAAATACCTGTGCGAAAAATTTTCTGCACTTTCTGAAGCGAAACTGAAGGAAGGAATTTTCGTAGGTCCTCAAATTCGAACCATAAATTCGACAGATTGTTTCAGAATACGATAACCCAGGATGAATCTGATGCATGGAGTTCTTTCGTAGAGGTCATAGATGGTTTTCTCGGAAACAACAAGTCTCCAGAGTACAAAAAATTGTAGCCAAAATGGTTGAAAATTATAAAAAAACTGGGATGCAATATGAGCGTTAAACTTTATTTTCTCGATTCCCACGTGGAGTATTTTCCTGAAAACCTTGGTGCTGTCAGCGAAGAACAAGGAGAGAGGTTTTACCAGGACATAAAGGAGATGGAGAGACGTTATCAAGGAAGATGGGATGTTAGAATGATGGCGGACTACTGCTAGACATTGAAGAGGGATTCACCGGCTAAACTACACAAAAAGAAAACAACAAAACGTAGTTTTCAGAGAAAAACGGAAAGATTTCATTAAAAAAAACCAATGCTTGTGTAATGTACACACTACAACTCTTGTTTTGCAATGCATCTTTCAATCTGCGTAATTATTTTAATAAATATTTTCTCTGTACTTATTGTCGTTTATATGAAAATTTACAAAATCACTTTACACACTTTTCTTGAAAATCTGACGTGCTGCAATAAAACTAAGCATAGATTCGTGATCAGCATACCCTAATTACTATAATACACCTATCAGACCTGAAACACTTTTTCATTTAAAAAAAAATGTAGGCCTGTGTTATTATACCTAGACAGTTTCCAACTTTAAATGACAATTTGTATTATTTTCTTTGATTTTGTTTACTACTATTACTTATTCATTAATTTTGGTTACTATTTGACATTTTGAATTATATTTATTTTTATTTTATTAACACGATTATTTATTTTCTGTATTTTATTTTAAATATTACCTATTGTGAACTTTAGAATGCTTATAGGTGTTAGATTATTTTGGTGTGATAAATCCTGTGCCCACAAAAAGTTAAATATATATTTCTTTCTATCCTCTTTTATTTTATTTGTCATATTCTATATATAAGATAATGTATGTAGTCTACTCGCAAATAATGTTCATGCAATAGTATAGGTTAGCTCTAAAGTATTACCGGCAGGCAATAATCTCGCTTTATCTTAAGAATAAAGCGTTTTTTTATTATTATTACTAGCTGACCCGGCGAACTTCGTACCGTCTAACATTCAATGAATGTTGTGTTGCAGATTAGCTGAACTTAATTTATGATTTTATGAAAATCATACAATGAATACAAAATAAATATTAAGTTTACTACTTTATTAAGATAATAACACAAAAAGAAATATAAAAGTACAAAACTAAGTTTATCAATCGCGTTTCAGCAAGAGATGATTAAACTATTGTTAGCATGGGATGCACTCGGTTTAATTCTCTTCATTGAATCACTTTGTGATATATGACATTTTTGTTTATTTATCAGGCGCAAGAACAAATACAGCGGATGATTTGCCGACACGTGAACATGTCACGTATAACTGACCATGAGAAAAACACAGATTTACATTTTGTATCGGAAAATGTTTTTTCTTTTATTGCAATTTATCGTCAATTTTCCAATTTTCGTTTTTAATAGTTATTCTGCTATTCGGGACGGAGACAAATACTACAAATCAAAAACCATGAAAATCGGTCCAGCCGTTCTCGAGTTATAAGTGTTCGAACAAATCCGACTTTGTTTTATATATATAGATTATCATTAGTTAGTGATTATTAGTTATAATTTGTAATGGTGACGGTAATATATTTAATTTTTTCTTCTTTTTCAAATTGACGAATATATGTGAACATAAACTAGAGAGATCGCTGCCTTGGATCAAGTCCTGGCGCTTAGTTAGGCAGCAGCAGTACATACATGCTAATGCTCATATTGGCCGTGTTTAATTTTTATTCTTATTTTAAAAATATAAATAATTGTTTATTGATATTAATATTAAGACGCAATTATACTAAGGCCACGCCGCGTGTCGCAACGCGTGAGATCGAATTCGGTTTCATATATTTAGTATGAGAATGATTATATTAGACATGGCCCGCGTGTCGCCGCCCGAACTGACGCCACGCAGATCCCACGCACGATTTCGATCGGCGTGGGATCGGTGGTGGGGGAAGCCACGCATTGGCTCTCTTCTCGCTAGTATAATCAGCCGTGACAAGGAAATAGCAGCCGTGACAAGGAATAGCACATGAGATAAAGATATTGGCCTCGATTGCGTTTCTTCGTGAACTAAAATCGGAAATTAGTCCGTGTGAACGAGACAGGGCAATACGCTAGAGCGGAGTGTCAGATGACCGGTTGTCACTTTTTCGTATTAAAACTGCCCGCCAAGGTCAAATCTTACACCGCACGAAATATGCCCGACTTTATTCGGACGAGTATACGTTCGGCAGGTATTGCTTTGTCTCGTTCTCTTGGACTAATTTTAGTTTTAGTTCACAAAGAATCGCAATCGGGCCCAAAGAGTATTTATTTCCAATACAACCATTACATTTGGGTAGTAATTACATTAAATTAATCTTAAACTAGTTACTCAATTTAGCAAATAAATCATATAAAGTTAATTATTTTAAACTTTCCAATTTAGAAAAACAAAGATAATATAACATAAGAATTTACAATAAAACAATTGACGATTTTAAAAAAATCACAAGTAATTTAACTGGTAGGTGTGATGCTATGTATTCTCAGAATATTTTAAAAAGTCGATATGCGCATACATGCTAATTTTAACAGATACACCCGGATGGATCTCTTGAAGATATCGATGTTTTAATCGACCTAATCTGATCATGCAATTTTTTAAAGAGTTTAAAGCCTATGTAGTGTCTAGTCGTCTGGGACGTGGTACGATCGGTTGGAGGTAAAGGGTGTTATTCCTGGTGTTATGCCAATGTGGCAAAATTCTGAGTTTTATTTATAAACTTATAATTATAGTGACACGTTTGAAAGAGTAGATGTTAACAATGGAAACCAACGCGAAATACTCGCACACCTCATCAGCCACATAAATACCGACTGTCACCTGACATTCGGTGTTCGAGTTAATTCGGTGGTGAGAGGCGTAGACCCGTCCCCTTCTGTCTATGGGGAGTAATTTTCCTAGACACACTGCGTAAAAATTCACTCATGATGCGTTCCAAACCATAGATAATACGACGCGAGCCTGGATGCTAGGCGCCTTAGTAGATTTTTTTTTTTGAATCATATAAGATCTCTGCATCATGACGCTTCCGTCCATTTATATAATGGAAGTAGCGCTGTTAATTCGCAGAAATCTAGCCGATTTTGAAGTGAATGGTGTGCATCACCACTATCCAACAAGATCCCGTAGCATGCTACGTTCGGTAAATCATGCATTATCCAAGTCGGAGAGGCTAGCCTATATCGCCGGCCCAGCGGTTTACAACAAACTCAGTGAGCACATTAGGCACGCGCAATCTCTTGACATGTTTAAGAGACGCTTTAAAAAGTACCTCACAGATTTTTACCACACGCGTTTTACTCACTGGAGGAATATTACTCGAGTGAAGTCTAAAATGCTTTGGTGGCTAAAGTGTTTGATGATCTCTTTGCATTTTGTCTTGTATTTCCTCTTTTTACATTATTCTTGTGTTTTTTTTTTCGTTTTTATGTTTATTTGTATTTTTTCTTTACAATAGAAAGAATGTTTGTTTGCTTATCTGTATGGATGTTTGCTAATCTGTATCTGACTTGTATACCAGTATACTAATAAAATAAATATGAATATGAATATGAATTTGGCGCACATTTAAGTTGCCGCTCTGGGCAGGTACCCCTTTTTGCCACAATCTAGATCTGGGGCTGTTTCTACACGCTACCAACTAGAAGGTTAAACTGTGCCATTTTTGTCGTTTTAATATCTTGTACACTTGACCCGTTGATAACTCTACGGCGGGATCACATAATTCCGTCATTTTTACTTGTGTAACTATCAACAATCGAGAAATTCGCATATTTCGAGCGACGTTAGACAGTCACACGGCAGCTGCTGCGAGCACCACAGGCGGAAACGGTGAGAATACTTTGTTTTTTTTTTGGGACCCATACTAAATTGAAGACTTCATTGTCTGTCTGTAACTCTGTATGTCACCGTCGATTATTTTTAGACAGTAGGGCCAGTTATCGTTTAATGTAGTTCATATCGCTACTAGGGATGACTTAAACAACTAGAGCTGTCAACTACAACGGGTGAACGCGTCACCTCAGTAAGTTTTAACGATATTGGTTTGGGGGAGACAGAAGTCTCCCGTGAAGTTAGCGTAGAAGACTTGGGCCGAAAACACTTCACTCTCTAGTTACGTAAGAAACCAACGCCTTCCCGCGGGCTGACATTCGCGCCCTTACTTCCAGTTGCGACCAGATTACTCCGGTCTCCCGACTGGTTATAGGTTCGAGGTCTCTTGCGCGGTTCTTTCCCTTACTGTCTACCCGCGGTTGTCTACCGAATCTATTACGGACCAATATCCGGGCTCGCACTTCTGCGTGGTCTTGTGAGTTTGGCCGACGCTTAAACACATGGGTTTATTAGTGGACTAACTGGAACTAGAGTTGTCAACTACAACGGGCAAACCCGTCACCTCAGGATTTTTTAACGAAATTATCGTTCTATCTCCTGTGAAGTGAACGCAGAAGACATAGGACAAAACAGTCCACCGTCAAGTTCCGCCACATGACCGCAAGAGGCAACCGCTTTATCCGCGAGATAACCAGGTATGTTACCCAGCGGGCTTACACTCACGCCCATACTTCCAGTTGCGACCAGATTACTCAGGTCTCTCGACTGGTTACGAGTTCGAGGTCTCTTGCGCGGTCCTCTCCCTTACGAAGCGGTGAAACGATGTAAACCGAATCTATCGCGGACCACGGCGTCATTTACCCAGGATCGGGTAGCCGATGGTCGTTTCAAGAGCAGTCGCCGTAAAGTCAGCAACCACCCCCGCTCTATATGAAGCAGTACTGCTTCCAGACTCCCCCGACTATTAGTCAGAATGCACAATCGATTGGCTTAAGCCGCACGGTGCGCCGACCGTCCAGTAGCGCCAGAAGGTTGACTCCTAAGGGAAACTAGCCCTAAGGCCAGAGTCCTGCCCGGGCTCGGACTTCATGCGTGGAGGCCGCCGGATGGGTGTTGACTCGTGAGTGTGATCAACCCTGAACAAAATGGGACTTCGTGGCCACCTCAGCAAAGGCCCTAAAGCTTACCTTGACAATAAAAACATGTTGCTGAAAACTAATTTCTGTCGTTCCTACTAATTCTACGCAGATTCATGGCCATGAGATTCTGCAACGTCACTATATGCCTATACCTGCGTTACGATGCACCCTACCTACCTAGACGACAATCCTGCATCACACATACTTGCAGCCTCTCAGAATCGATCGATCGGAGTTTAACAATATTGAGGTAGATAGCCAGCAGTTCAAGTTTAAACACATCTGCCTTACATAATCAACATTCTTAATTAACGTCTTTGTGCATTGCACTATACATTGGAAAAAAACTATCAAAAACGACAAAATTTCAACAACACAGAGACTTGTACTGCCGTCGTAAATGAAAACACAGTAACTTCATTTACTGTGTTTATACAAGTTTGGTTCTTTAAAATCACGAGTTGGAGTACTATAAGGCAATTTTTTCGGTTTGTCTGTCGATGGATAGTTCAAATTTCAAATTATTTATTGAGTTCAAATTATGAGTACATTCAATATACAAAAGTCTTAACCTAACTAGGCTGCCGCCTGTTCCAAGGTAGACAATTTATTTTAGTTATCCTAAGAAATCTATAATATTATATTTATATAAATAAACAAAATCATACTTAATGTAACAGAGATATATTAATTACCTAATAAAAATTCGTAAGAAAATTTCATGAAAATTGTTAATATTATTTTATTTTAAAACATGATAAAAATATACATATATATATATATATATATATATATATATATATATATATATATATATATATATATATATATATATATATATATATATATATATATATATATATATATATATATATATATATATATATATATATATATATATATATATATATATATATATATATATATATATATATATATATATATATATATATATATATATATATATATATATATATATATATATATATATATATATATATATATATATATATATATATATATATATATATATATATATATATATATATATATATATATATATATATATATATATATATATATATATATATATATATATATATATATATATATATATATATATATATATATATATATATATATATATATATATATATATATATATATATATATATATATATATATATATATATATATATATATATATATATATATATATATATATATATATATATATATATATATATATATATATATATATATATATATATATATATATATATATATATATATATATATATATATATATATATATATATATATATATATATATATATATATATATATATATATATATATTTATATATGTATTAATAATATACAAAATAAATTCACAAAAATTAAAATAAAATTACATTTAGAAATCATCAATTTATATTACTACATATACTATTATGTTTTTATTATAAAGTTTATAGAGATTCAATTATTTAATAATGTTTTCAATATCTGCATATGTACAATTTAAGAGGTAGGCACTCAAACTATTTTTAAATTTATATGATATTTTAATGTCTTTAATGTTAGGTGGTAGGCAATTATAAAATTTGAGGGCAAGATAAGAGAAGAGATACCTTAGATAAAAACACAGTATTAAAAAAAAACAGAATATTTTTAATAAAAAACACATTATGTAATTTTTTAAGGTTAAATACAGTAACCTATTATTTTCTGTGATCTTTTTTAATGCTTATAAGCATTTAAGAAATATTTTTGTTTGGTTATAACACGGCTTCTTCAAATACTGTGGTTTTAGGTAAAATTTTGTTAGAAGTTAATTTATTAATACACGAATTAATCACAGTATCTCAATTACAGTGTTTAAGGTGCCTGCAGTTTTTTATTAATTTAAAAATATATATATTTATTTTAAATGGTTAGAACACAGTAATGGGTAAAATTTACCAATAACACAGTAACCACTCAGTTACGGTGTTATAGCTTAAAAATATAAAATTTATCAAATTATTTTCCTAATTTAAAACACAATATCTAATTTAATTAATTAGACAATTATAATTTAATATATATTTTTATGCAGAATTGAAGTTCTAACTATTTTTTAACATTAAAGACTAAAAGAAATAATCTATATTGATTACTTTGTTCATGAAAACAAATATTTAACAATTGAACTTTGATCGCGTTTTTCTCAAAACGTGTTTTTTCAAGTTACTGTGTTTTTATTTACGACGGTAGTGTACACGGGCGAGGCCGCGGGTACAACTTGTAGATAAATAAATTGTGAATTATCTGTCGGGTCGCGATTTTATCTTGAGATCGCATGCTTCTAATTTATTTAATTGGGTAAGCCATATTTTATATATGAAAGTGTTGTGCAGTCGCTGCGTGAGATTGTTCACTCTTAACACAGCCATGAGAACTGGAAACAATTCAGGTGTCACATGCTTTTAAAATTAGCCATTCAATTTATTATTATTAGACTATGTCGTAATAGTCAGGCAATACTTAGCAATAGGTGTTTCACAGTAGATATAAAATAAAATGTATATTTTTTTAAATTTCGAAATTTAAATTCCTAGTGACAGCATATTTTTAAAATTTCTCAAAAATAAATATTAATTATAATTATTAAATGTAGTGAATAAAGTGCAATTGTGCAGTCTAGATTCACCTCCGGTTGACACAGGACGCGTCCCGAATGTACTCGATCGCCGTTTGCATATCGGTCTAATTATAATGGGAAGCAAAAGTATATAGCAAAAGACCGAGTCAATGGCGGTATAACCATTCCCAACTGGGCGACCGGTTGAAGAGGTCTCAGCGGCCTAAGGTCCTAAATAGACCTAAAATGTCGGGTGCAGAAGGCAACAGGAGACCACTGCACTATATATCCCTAGTAGTTAGCAATGGAAAAGTCAAAAATAGCCATGGCCCCGAGTGCCCGGCGGCCCTATAATGGGTCAGGGGTGCTAAGAATCCCCGGGTGGAAAACTGGACCGGGATCACCAGTACGGAACAGCTTTTCCGGATGGCGCAAGACCGACAAAAGTATTCAGAGCTAACGGCCAACCTCCAGTAGTGGAGAGGCACTTCGAGAAGAAGAAGAAGAATAAAATAAAAAGCTATTATTTGAAAAAAAAAACACTGCTCACATTTTTCAGATGCTTTAAAAAAAACGGAGACATTATAATACAGGGTAAATAGATTACAGTGGCCTTTATTTTGATTAAATCGACCTTTTTTTAAAAAGCATGGAAAAATGTGCACTTTTTGTGCACTTTTTTTTAAGATAAGATTCAAGCTATTTATTTTACTTTTCCAGCCCAGGGGAAAGTATTGTGAACGCGCTAAAAATTTGAGATGAAGACGGAAATATCTATTTTGACTCCCCTGAAACGATTAGGACCATTCCCAGACTGTAGTCTGTCTGTCTGTTCCCAGACTGTCTGTCTGTTAGAATAAGAATAAGAAAAATGTATTTTCAAAAACCCGATCTGAGTATAGAAATTACATATCTAGTGTTATTTCTACAAATAAAATTACTCATAAAACTATAAAAAAGTCTATAAAAAACTAATAATTGAAAAAAAAACATAGAAATTCAAAAAATCAATAACAAAAACTTAAAAACTAGACAAATAAAAAACAACAGAAATAATGAGAAAACATAGAGAGTGGTCTGTGTGTGTGTGTGTTTATGTATGTGTGTGTTCCGTCACGATAGCACCTAAACGCTTCATCCGATTGAGCTGAAATTTGGCATGCAGAGCCATGGGTTGACACAACCGGTTTTTTTTTCATTATTTAAATCTACAATGAAAGAGCTATCGCTATATATTTTATAATTTTTTATTTCAAATACATGCATTCATTGAAAGTTATCAAAGTTTTTACCTTACTTTCCTTTTTAGAGAAGAAAATTGGTATCAGCCTGGGTCTAAAAATATATTTTTAAATATTAACCCGGCCAAATCGCGACAATTGTTATTGGTCGAGACTTAGACTAGCAGTTCTCAAAGTGGGATCCGCAGTCCCATAGGGGACCGCGAAGCGGTTTCGGTAGGACCGCGAAAAACTTCATGAAAACTGATGATAATAGATAAAATTTTAACAAAAAAAAACCGACTCCATTTTTTTTATAAGTGCAGCAGCCATGTCATGAGCCATGTGATATCACGGGCTATCATAATTGAAAGCGTATACAAAATTGTATGTATGTGCTGTTGACCGTTGAGGAGTTCCCTCGTTTTAAGCCAACCCTGGGTGCCGCAGTCTTGTCTTGATTTTTTTTTTTTTTTGTTCTTTATTTTAATAGACACAATTAAATATTATTTTTAATTTATGTTCTTATGATGCGTCCAAGCCTTACTCCCAAGCCGTTTTGTCATTTACATAATCAGATATTGTATAGTATGCTTTTTATACAATTTTGCTTTGATGGTAGCTTTAAACTTATTTACAGATAGTTCTCTAATAGTATGAGGAAGTTTGTTATAGAAGCGTATACATTGTCCCAAAAAAGAATTGCTTATTTTGTGGAGACGAGTAGCACGTACAACAAGGTTATGCTTATGTCTAGTATTAACATTATGAGTGTCGCTTTTTTTTTAAACTTGTCAATATTCTTGTGGACATACAACAGATTTTCGTATATATATTGTGATGCAACAGTAAGAATATTTATCTCTTTGAATTTTTCTCTAAGTGAAACTTTATATATAGCTCTTACAGCACGTTTCTGTAGTATAAAGATGTTATTGATGTCCGCACAGCATCCCCAGAGAAGAATCCCATAGGACATAATGCTATGAAATTAACTAAAGTATACTATTCTCGCTGTATCTACATCAGTCAGCCGCCTTATTGTTTTAACTGCGTATGCCGCAGAGCTAAGTTTTCCTGACATTTTCTCAATTTGTGGGCCCCATTGTAATTTGGAGTCAATTGTTATCCCTTGAAACACAGTTGAAGCAACAGGCTCCAGTCTAGTTCCATTTATTTCTACATTGGTTTGTACCTGCTTAACATTAGGTGTAGAAAATTTTATCACTTTGGTTTTTTTTTCATTTAATAGTAGGTTATTTAAATTAAACCAATTAACAACTTTTGAGGGTGCATTGTTAACTTCGTCATAATTGTACAATTTTCGACTAATTTTAAATGTCAAAGAAGTATCATCAGCAAACAATACAATTTCGTGATTATTCCTTATGTGAAAGGGTAAATCATTGATGTATATTAAGAAGAGAAATGGGCCAAGAATGGAGCCTTGTGGGACACCCATGGTGACCATTGATCCTGGTGGTCTTTAACCGTTTACATCAACCTTCTGAATTCTATTTCCCAAGTAAGAAGTAAGAAGATCAAGAGCCTTGTTCCTAATGCCATAGTGATGTAATTTCCTGGTGTATACAATCAAATGCCTTAGACAAGTCACAGAAGATGCCTAATGCGTCTTGTGACTCTTCCCAGGCATTCAATATACCTGTCAATAGTTCGGTTGCCGCATCTATGGTTGAGCAACCCTTCGTAAATCCAAACTGTTTCTTATGAAGTAAATTATATTTGTTAAAATGAGTGTGCAATTGTCTAAGAATTAATTTTTCGAAAATTTTACTCAAAGTGGGAAGTACGGAAACTGGTCGAAAATTCGAGGGATCAGAAGTATCGCCAGATTTAAATAATGGTATAACTTTACTATGTTTCATCAGATCAGGAAACACTCCAGAAGTAACACAACAATTGAATATATATGCTAGATAAGGTGCGATTATTTCTATGAAACTTAGAAAGGGCTGAATACATATACTAAAATTTCGTGTCTGTGCTGTTGACCGTTGAGGAGTCCCCTCGTCAGGAGCCAATCCAGGGCGTAGAATTAGGTCATGCTCACCATTAAAAAATGCATTGTCATCGGAATTTAACCAACATGTAATTTTTTAACTTCATATGATAATATTAGAGAAGTTTCCTCAGTTCCTCATGGATCTCATCATCAGAACATTATTTTGATTTAGAAAAATGGGAGCAATCTGTAAGTATTTCCTTTCAAATAAAAAAATCCAAATCAGTTCATAAATGGCAGAGTTCTGAGGTAACAGACATGAAAAAAGATACAACCGAATTGATAACCTCCTCCTTTTTTTGAAGTCGGTTAAAAATGAGCTTGAAGTCGAAGGCAATATCCTTGAGGTGATGAACAGCATGTATTCGTTCTTAGCAAAGAAATTTCTTACTATTTTCATAATCCACGAGAATTTGACTATTTATTTATTTATTTTATTTTCGCGAAACATACAGCGCTTCATTAATTAAGACTAATTATCTTAATACAGTGTTTCGCTGGCCGATTAATTGTTTCCTACATTATTTTCTTATAAGGTAAATCAAAAGTTGCATTGCACTAAATTAAATTAAATTACAATCGAACTATTGCAAGGATAGGAAAGGAGAAGGATGGGATATATTTAGGATAGGATATAGGTATTCAAATTATAGTCTTTGCTATTCTCATTTTCGCTCCGAGTGTTTTGAAACAATTTGTATGTGTATATTATATACTCACTTCCTAGACGCCTAGAGAGCTAAGGACAGCCTCGCTGAATTTAGGTCGGTTCAAGTAATAAAATTCGATATCTTCGAATCGACTATTATATGTGATCATCAAGCGGTGCATAACAGAGTTTTGGGCGTAACTAGTGCTCACACGAGGGATTTCGAACGTACGAGGAGAGCGAACCTTCGTGGCGGAACCAACAATGACAGTTTCTTTACCAAATGAGGGCTATCAATTTTGTTATGTATTATTTTATGCAATAATGTCATATCAGCCGCTGTGCGGCGGTCTTCCAGTAAACATACTAAAATAGTTCAGCCTGCTCTCGTAAGTTCCAAGTCACAAGTGCTCACGGTAGTCCAGGTATCTAATAAAACGTCTTTGGACGCCCTCCACCCTAGTTTTATACACGCCATATTGCGGTTCCAAATCTGCGATGCGAACTCGTCTTATGATGCTATGCGGAAACCATGGTTCCAATCTTACGTATATTTTACCTCAGCGGACAAGAGAGTAGATAAACACAGACATTAAACATTATTTAAACACATATTTAAACAATGTATTATTTATTTTTATTTTTATTTATTTTATTTATTAAAGAAAAGCACATTTTTATGGCAATACATTGTAAGTTTAACATTATAGGCATAAATGTAAATAATAGCAAAATAGAAAGCACCGCAGACCAAAATTTTTTGAAATCAACGCCGCCTAACTAGGCCTAGGCCCGTACTAAGGCAAGCGTACCAAGTAGAGTGGTTTGTGCATACTTTAGAATACTTAATTAAAAAAATATGCAAATGTATCAAAAAATATTATCATTGTTATTATCAATAATATTATCATTGTTATTAATTGTATACAGAGACGCTTACCATATGTTGTTAGATCGAGTAAATGAGAGTGAGAGTGATTTTAATACAGAAAATATCGCGGTTTATATAGCCAACATTTTGACGTTGAAATGTTCAGAATTACATCGGAATGTACATTCGTGGTATGGAAAGAAACGTTTGATAAAATGCTGATGGCGAAAGACGCAATACAAATTCTGGGTTATTATGTTGTTTAATGATGTCAGACCAAATTCGTGAGAAAAAATGTTACACGTGTTATATTAAAAGTAGTTGCTAAATTATGTATGTTGCTAACCGTTACAATCACTAACCCATTTGAACTTTCGATTAGTGATCTGCCTTCGGAAGATAATTTAATTCAGGAACAGTTGATTGATTTGATAAAGAGGTGCAAAACATGTTTTCCTTGAAACTTGTACATACCCAGTGGTTTTCGGATTGAAATGGCACACTCCTATCCTGATTATAAATAGGATAGAAAACGAATTTACCGCGTGAAATTTGTGGGACCCGACGTTTCGGTGACGTTGCAGCCGCCGTTGTCTAGGGTAAACTAGGGTCCCACAAATTTCACGCGGTAAATTCGTTTTCTATCCTATTTATAATGTCAAACAACCGCGATAGTCTTCGATTTCATATCCTATCCTGATGTTGCAAAGGCTCTATGAGCCCTGATTCCATTCGCAACCACCTATGAGTGTGAGTCGGCTATTTTTATTCAAGGCAAAATCCCGAAATAGATTATATGCGAGAAATGACTTGAGAGTTGCACTGGCCAAAACAAAGCCAAACATAGAAGAACTAGTTCAGGCAAAGCACATCCTAACAAGCACAAAAGCCATATAAGAAGTGCCGAATGTAGCTTTAAGCTGATTAAAAGTCATTTAACCCTTCAGGCCTCGGCACCTCAAATGATTGGCAAGTTGCTGTCCCAACAAAATTTAGTAAAAATTAGTAAAAAAATTGAATTACGACACTGTCTCATCAAAACATTAAAAACTGCCAAACCACTGTACCCATAATTAAAATGAAACATATTAAAATAATAAAATACTTGTGGCACTCGGGGACTGCCACGGTAAAGCTATTGCATAGCATTTTTAACAACTTATGCAATTATATTTATTTATTTATTTTATTTTTTCTGATATCAGATAACTGCGCTCTATCGGAAAACGTTGAAATTATTCCGAATCATTTGCGGCAGCAAATGATTCGGAATAATTTAAATGTCTTTCGATAGAGCGCCGCGCACGAATTTTTTATTCAATAAAGCAAAAAAAACGAATTATTCGAAAAAAATCGTAGATAAAAAGATAGATAATTAAATTATCTTTAAAATGGTGCAGGTTTCATAATAATACGCCAGATAGTATTTGCGTAGTAGTCGTTTTTGTGTTCGGTTAGACCTAATTTCACAAATTAATTACACTATGTAATATAAACAAAATCTAAAATATTCAAAGCTAAGAATATTAGGAAAATGTTCTTGTTTAACATATATTTTTTTCGAATCGTAAGCAGTACTCGTTTAGACGTAATTATCAGTTTAAAATCATTAATTTTCGTTAAGAAATTTCTTCATTCGGTCGCCGCGCTGGCCTAGGCCCGCGATAAAAGCTATGCAATAGCTTAAAACATAATAAAATAAAACAAATTAAATTAAAATTACATTAAAACGGGGCTGTCACGCTGAATCGTGTTGTGGCCGATATCGCTCAATCGGGGCCTGAGGGATTAAAGGCGTTCAGATAAACTATCAGCTATGTAAAGTTGTTATTTAAAGCAATTTGGCTTAAATTACCCTTTTGTCATATAATTTTGTCGTATAAAGGTTTACTCAACTTTTCTTATATAACGAGCGAGAAATGGCTTCTCGACATTGCTCTATAAGCGCTTATTCAGCTATGTTATACGGCGTTTTAGCTGTATAAGACTTTTAGTCGAATAAGGGTGGTATAATCGCTATAAATCATACTAATTTATAACCATTTCATAACTGACAGCATTCGAATAAATAACCTTTTTAGATTAAATAACTCCACCAAAGGCTGTATATTGGTTACAAGACCCACCCTTATACAGCTTATACACTATAAAATCAATGCTTATAGTGATATTTATTTTATTTCATTATTTTATTTATTTTAAATAAAACATGATTTACAGAAGAATGGTTATGCTATTCGGTATACTACAATAAAACATGCAGGAAAAACAAGTTGAACCCATAGCTGTTGCCTCATCGCATAGGTACCTAACTGAGCAAAAACGCCCAACTATTGATGTGCAGTAATTGATTTACAACGACTTAAATCTGTAAAGTTGTCACTAGGCCTTCACTTACGCAGCTTATAGTTTTATAAATGTTATATTAAAGCTGCAGATGCCATTTTGTTTTTTTTTAATTTGAAAATTTGAAGAAGTTGACCGTTAAATAAAGGTTTGAGAAGCGTTTGAGCGCGCTGCGCCATCTAGCGGTAGGTAATAAGTCGTAAATAAACAATATCAGCGACATTTTACCAACCGCTAGATAGCGCATCGTGATCATATTTTTTATTAAAAAAAAACTTTTTTTTTTTTCTTTTTCAAAATTTGTTATTACAAGTTGCTTATTTCGTTGTACTGAGTCACCCTAAAAAAAGCCAGTGCAGTAATAACACCCCGTATAAGGGTGCCACAGCATGCACTGTAAGTGCTTTATAAGCGCTTATTCAGCTTTCTTTTACCACCGAAAGTAGCTTTTATGACCGCTATTCAGCCACTATTCAGCTAAAATCCATAAAAAATGCGCCTAATCCGGTGGTATAGACGATATATAGATGTTTATATGACTGCTATATACTAAGTGACTAAAAGCTGACTGCTATGTGACTAAAAGCTGTAGCGAAAACGTTGCCGTGATCTTTATTTAGCCGATTTGTGCTACTTGGGATGCATCCATCACATTAAAATTGTTATTCAAATTTAACGATTACATAACATGAAATATTTTCTGGATACGTAATTGTTTGAAAAAAAATGTTTTATTCACACACTTTCTTTTTTCATTAAAGGGGTCCGCCAACTATCGAACATTTTTTAAAGTAAAGTAAAACTAAAAGGTATTTATTTCCAATACAACCATACAATTGTGTAGGAATGACAGTAATTAATCTTAAACTAGTTACTCAATTTAGACAAGAGATGATATACAATATATAGCTTTAAACTTACCAATTTACAAAAACATAGACTATATGATAACAGTTTACAACAAAACAATTAACGGTAAATAATATGTATTAGATTAAATGGGTAGATACGATGCTATGTATTTTCAAAATATTTTAAGAAGTCGTTATGGGCATACATGTTGATTTTAAGCAGATAGACTCGGATGGATCTCTTGAAAATATCGATGTTATTAATTGCTTTTAATCTTTCGGGCAATTTATTGAAAAGTTTGAGGCCTAAGTATCGACTAGTCGCCTGGAACTTGGCAGTACGTGCTACGAACGGTTGGAGATACAGGGTTTTATTCCTGGTGTCATGCCGATGTACTTCCTCGTGGGATATGGCCGAGCTCTTATTGCAATAGAATTCGCAAAGAGCTTCTTGAGCAAAAATTGCATATACGGTCAATATCCCTAGTTTTTGGAAGTGTTCACGACATGACTGCCGTGGACCAATACCTACTATCGCACGTATGGCTCTTTTCTGGAGAGTGAATACACTGTTGATGTGTGCTGCATTACCCCATAAAAGAATACCATAGCGCAGGTGTGACTCAACTAGCGCGTAATAGGCCGATATTACTTCAGTTCTCTCCAAACAATTTCTGATGCGTAATAGAGCGTAATTTCTGATGCGTAATAAAGGAAAAAAATACAAAACAACAAAAAAAAACAGAAAATTTTAAACAGTTTGATAACCGCTGGTCTAGACTATTAGCAATTGTCTAACGGTCTAGTATAGTTAGGACTAAATATTACTGATCTTTCTGTTTCAGATCGACATCATCATGCATCTATTCATACAAGCGGCGTGCTTCGTCGTAGCTCTGAACGTCGCAGCGGCGTTAGCGCTACAAGGTCAATGCGCAACTGCAATCAACTTCAACAACAAGTACTATACGAAACAAACTCTACTCAAGGGAATCTCAGGCGAGCCCAACGACTTGTCCGTGCAGGACAAAACTGGCGATATATTCTTCACGAGGATCAACAACGAAGCTGAGGACGAGGACAAATTGAAGTTATTCGTCCTAAAAAGCGGGAGCGGTAAAACTGAAGAAATACAAGGGATCAAAGGATTGGGGCAGTCTTCTACAGTCGATAATGTCAATGATGTCGTTTACTTGTCGAGCGATAGCGGCCTATACACTTACAATGGAGAAACGAACACTGCTGTTTTGCTAGCCGAAGAAGGCGAAGATATCATCCATATATACCACGCTAACAAAGCTATATACGTTGTTACGTGGCCAGATTACGAAGTTTTCAAAATGACCAAAAACGCTACGGAAAAAACCGCGCTCGACAACGATTTCGTCTACGGAAATTTCCTCGTGGTCGACTCCAAAGAAAACTACTTCTTCGTCGGAAAAACCAACTACATCTACGCGGCCCCGAAGGGCTACACCGAAAAGATTAGACAGTGGGGAATCGCTAGAGAACCGAGCACCATCTTAGCTGTAGACCGAAAGGACAACGTCTTCGTAACCGGTGACGAAAAACTGTATAGAGTCACCGTTGACCGCAACATTCCGCAGTACATTGGAGACATCGACGTGGTTCCCACCGCTATAGCGTTTGATAAACTCAACAACGTCATCGTTGGGCACAAAGGCGGCATCACGAAATACACCAGAATTGATTGCTAGAAACATATGGAGTTATGGCTATGGAAATATGGAGTATATAAAAGGAGTTATGTTATAATAAAAAACTTTTGTTTACAGCCTTATTTTATTTATATACTAGCTGACCCGTGCCCACTTCGTTGGGCGGTAAAACTTTTTACTTGTGATGAAATTATGAGTGTGGTTTGGTTAGTACTGAGTGCTATAATTTATTTCCTGACTGCCAAAAGAAGGGTTATATTTTAACTGCATATATATGTATGTAGTTAAATGGCAATTTGACCTTATTACCGTCATTTGTGAGTGTCTTCTTGTGTGTCTTATTAATGAGCGTCTTATCTCTTTAACCATTTATGCAGTAAAAGGGAAATTATATGCAGTAAAAGGGAAAAGTCTTTTGTTTTAAACACTCGAGACGATAAATTTACTTATTTTGATAATAATTAAATAATTGTTGATAATATGGCCAATAAACATGACCTAACGATTTAAATTATTTTTTTATTATAAAATATTACTTTTTGTGACTTGAATATAAAAGTTAGACATATGCTGTCGCTGACTTTTTTGTAGGCATTATCAAGCTCTACAACTTTTTTCTAGAGCTCAATCATATATCTCTCATCGTTAAGGCAGCGTTAGTTAGGAACGTTTTCGTTCGACCGTTTTTTCTCCGACTTACTTTGCAAATACGACTACCACGAAAAAGTCTTTTCATTTTTCGGGTTAATATATAGCCTATGATATATATACTCACAAATAACGTGGCTTTCTAATGGTAAAAGAATTTTCAAAATCGGTTCAGTAGATCCAGAGATTTTATTTATTTATTTATTTATTTATTAATATTTCACATACATTTATAATACTAGATTAATAAGATTAAAATCTACCTTGCTGGAGTAATGCCCGTACTAAGGTAGACTTTTATGTATTCTTTTTTTCCTTTTTTTTTTTTTAGTTGGTAAGTGTTACATAATGTAGCATTGCTTTACGTGGTAGCTCTATATTTACACAAATTTTACATATACCTACTTATAATTTAGTAACATAATATACATAATAATATTAAATAATCATATATACACATACACATATAAACATATACATCTACACATATACATACACATATATACATATACATTTATACATATAATCTATACATATACATAAAAGTAGTAATTTTATGTAGTTTGGTATTCTTATACAGCACTATAATTAACTAATTTCTCCGTTTCGTTTCTTCCTAGCTCAATCAACCATTCCGTCATAATTTTTCTTCCTCGTATGGTATCTAACTTCACTTTTAATTCCGAATGTATTCTATTGTGTAGTCGGACAGCTATAAAAGAAAAATGTCGTTGGGCGAATTTAGTTTTCATAAGGGGAACATCATGTTGCATGGCTGTAACTGCGCGTGTTCTAATAGTATGAGATTTAATCATATGCCGTTCTGTGTGGGTGTAATAAAATATTGTCGATACTTTTACATATAATTGGCGTATGTCTAGGACTCGGAACTCTTTAAATAAGTGGTCGCTGGAGAACCTAAAAGGCTTTTTATTTATTACCCTAATTATTGACTTTTGAACCTTAATTAAGGGATCTAGAGCTGAAAGTGACGCGCCACCCCATCCAAGGATCCCATATGATAGTATACTATTGACTAAAGCGTAATAGATTGTTTTGATTAAGGGTTTTGAGATTACACTCCTTAGTACCTTAAATATGTGAATAAGTTGGCGGACTTTTGATGCAGTACCCTGTATGTGGTCCTTCCAGTTGAGCTTATCATCTACAATAACTCCAAGGTACTTTATTTTACTCACTTTCTCGATAGTCGTATATGGACAATAAGGGCAATTGTAGTCAGCATGTACACAGTCGAGTAAGTGAAGGTTTGGCATACTACCTTGGAGGCGATTGATGTTACTGAAGGCGAATGACATATGTTTTGTTTTAGCTATATTCAAAGTAAGTAGGTTGTGATCGAGCCAGTGCTTTACTCGGCAAAGACCGCGTTCAGCCTTAATATATGCCTCTTGCCATGATTTGCCTTTAAAGATAATCACAGTATCATCTGCAAACATCAAAGCTTCGCCCCCTTCTAAGTCGACGTTAGGTAAGTCATTGATATATAGCAGAAACAGCAACGGACCGAGTACGCTTCCTTGTGGAACGCCAAATTTAATTGTGGCTTGAGAACTTAACGTCTCTCCTAGTCTAGTCTTCTGAGTCCTGCCAGTAAGGTAACTAATCAACCATTTTTTGGACGATTACTTCCTACAAACTCACAAACTTTACCTCTTTATAATATTAATATAGGTTTGTTCAACCCTATAAAACAGTGACATTTATTTTTTTAACAAAACATCCTCTTAGCCTAATAATTAATTGACTGCTAGAAAAATATATTCATATAAAGGAGTTATGTTACAATAAACATATTTTGTTTACGGCCTTGTTTTATTTGTTTATTTATTTAAGCCCATAAAACATTGACATTTAAATTTTTAACAAATATATCCTCTTAGCCTAATAATTAACACGCTTTTTACAAGCTTTTATTCACCTTGCAATATTTGTCAGTAGGTTTGTTTAGGTCAAATCTTACAAGAAGAATTAGAACCACTTCCTTTTATCCTATAAAGTTAAAATTTTACATCAACAAGTGCAGTTCCTATGACAACGCATTTTTATGGTAAGCATGAACTGATTCTGCACCCAGGATTGGCTCCCGACGAGGGAACTCGAACGGTCAACAGCAGTCATGAAAATTTGTATACGCATTCAATTATGATAGCCCGTTCTAAGTTTTACCGACATGGCTGCAGCGCCCAGGGTTGGCTCCTGAAGAGGGAACTCCTCAACGGTCAACAGAAACCAAATTTTGTATATGCATTCAATTATGATAGTCCGTTTTAAGTTTCACCGCGACAGGGTTGCTGCACCCAGGGTTGGCTTTTAACGAGGGGACTTCTCAACGGTCAAACAGCACAGAAACGAAATTTTGTATACGCATTTATTTATGATAGCCAGTTACACTATGACATGGCTGCTGCGTCCAGAGTTGGCTCGGGACAGAGCATTATAATTAGGCTTGTTTAAAAAAATGTGTTTTTGCTATTAACTTATATTAGCTTAACCCAGGTATCAATCTATCAATAAACGGAATCTTACAATTTCAACCACTTCTGGTTGTCGTATCAGAGTGAAACTTAGCAATTATGTGTAGTTCTGATGACAATGCAATAATATAGTACCATCGAGCTGATTTGATAATGGTGGAGGAAGATAGTCACAGGAACTGCATAACGAAACAATGTATCCGAGGTGTGTTTGGGCTTGTTTAAATCGGTTTGAGATGTACTTGGGTCATGAATGATTTCCAGACCCTGATGATGGAGCCGGCAGGTTGGCACTGGAATTCTATAACGCAACAACGTATCTTAGCCGTGTTTAGGCATTTTAGAATCGGCTTGAGATGTACTGTGGTCATGAATGATTGCCAGGGTCTGATGATGGAACCGGAAGGTGGCGCTGGAACTATAACAGAACAACTCTATAACGGAACAACATATCTCAGCCGTGTTTGGGCTTTTTGGAACCGTCCTGAGATGTACTCTGGTCAAGAGTGGTTTGCAGAGTCTGCTGACGGAACCAGAAGGTAGGCACTGGAACTCGATAATCAAACAATAAATGCTTAACATGTTTGGGCTTCCATAAATCATCTTGAAATGTACTCTAATCATGAATGATAATATTGTGATAAGACAGAACTTTTTAGTCTTATCACGATTTGTGATGACTAAAAAATTAAAAATAAAATAATGGGGGAAGGGGTTCGAAAATCCCAAAAAAACGTGATTACGTAATATAGAATGGAAGACTATCGCGGTTGTTTGACATTATAAATAGGATAAAAAACGAATTTACCGCGTGAAATTTGTAGCACCCGACGTTACCAGTCTACCCTAGACAACGGCGGCTGCAACGTCACCGAAACGTCGGGTACTACAAATTTTTCTCGCGGTAAATTCGTTTTCTATCCTATTTATAGTGATTACGTAATATTTGGACGGCCCCCAAACAGACTCGTTTTATACCTAAAAACGTTTTAATATTGTTTATGACGTTTACTACTACTACTGAAATTAAATATGCATTTTTAAATGCTTTCTTAGATATTTTTTTCTCTTTAATACCATCTTTACAGCCACTAAAGATTGGGATTTGTAAAATAAACCAAAGATTTTGAGATTTTGTAATTACTTTGAATGAATAAAGTACACTTTAAAAAGCATTCTAAACACTTTACAAACGCTGGGTTCACAGTTCTTCACATTTTCTGCAAATTCGGTTGATTACGTATTCTGGGAGGGGGGAGGGGGGGTCAGACCGCTTATTACGACTGTTGACATGGGAGAGGTGGGGGTCGAAAAACCCAAAAACGTGATTACATAATATGTGGACGGCCCCTAAAGCCATGTTTCGTCTGTCGTTATGAATCGAGTGAATGAATGGTTAGGGGATAGTTGTAATAAATGCAAATGACAAATGACACAATATGTAATATGCATTTTTACTGTAGGATTACTAATTTAGGAGCTACAAGGTATTAAAATTGATTAAAAAAAATAGTTACGTCTTTTATTTTTAAAAAATGAACAAAATAAAACGCTACATAGGTATGCCGACTTAAACAAAGTTGTCAATCAAATTGTCTTCCACCACCAACATCGACGGGGGTTCCATTGCTACATGCTCCTGAGCAGCCGTTACAGAGAAGACTGCAGTTAATGCCCACTTTTCGGCAACTGCATTTTCCAGAGCAACCACTCTTGCATCGGCAGAAAATAGAACTCAACAAGGTATCAGGAGCAGGAGGGTCCAAGGTCGTGATTGGCTCTAGGTTTCCATCGACACCTCGCTTCCAACTCCACATTTCAGGTGGCAGTTGGTTCCCAAGCCACTCCTGTACTTGATGGTATACTCTAAACGAGTGATATTTCGCTGACCCTTTTGTAGGAGGGAGGTAAGAAAGAGCAGGTTTGGGCTTGCTACAAGATGTCAAAAAAACTTTGTATCGGTGGCTGTTCAGATCAGTCTGGGTAGAGAGCGCACGGTATACTGCAAGAAACATTTTTTCTCCCGATTCTGCGATGGCGTCCTGAGTTGATGTTGGGTCATAAAAACAGTTGCGATATCCTTTATTAATGTATTTTGTTCAAAAAGCTTGATAAGTAATGCTTTGCCCTGAAAATGGCTGGGGTTGTATCACAACCACTGAAACTATGGAGAAAAAGAATGGAACAGCAAAATTAATATTTTTGAAGTTCTTGGGAACAATATATACTGGAAACGAATTTACCGCGTGAAATTTGTAGGACCCGACGTTTCGGTGACGTTGCAGCCGCCGTTGTCTAGGGTAGACTGAAGAACTGTCAGTCCGTTGTTTTACGGGTAGGCCGCAAACCGTTGTTCTTTCAACCATTCTTCACCTAGAATTAAGCAGCGTATTAAGTGGCGAGGATTTTCACAAGTGCGACAGAGTTTCCTTCAGCCAATCGGAACGTACCACGGTGCTATGTGAGGAGTCGCATAATGCCAAGTTTCTGCGCCTGGCAAACGCAGGGCATTCCCGCAAGGAGGTACCGAAATACGCTGTAAGTACTGTCATTAATCTTTCGAAAATTGAAGACATTATTTCAAAAACAGCAGATGTCCAAAAAAGTAAATTGTTCAGGAGAGCCAAAAAACTGTATAAAATCTCTGTATTGTTATAATTTGTGTTGATCTTTTTAAATGGTATGCTAGAGAATATAGACAACTGTTTCACCAATAGTAGTGTCAATTATAAAAAGGTACAAAAAAATGATAAACTGACAGAGTGCTGGACATGTGTCCTTTTCAAAAGAAATCACATCAGTCCCATACTAAATACTTTGTCGAAAATGGTTAATGAAATAAGTTGTAATATGAAATACATGTTTTATTTGTAAGAAAACTTAACTTAGTTAACACTTTGCGTTTCTTTACTATCTAATTCGTTACATTCAAGCATTCTTGTAGTGCTGCTATTTTGCCGGATTGATGAACATCGGAATCTTAGTTTTTATAATGTTAATAATGAATATTCTAGCTTATAAAAAAACTTGTGTTATGCATATAATCTATTACATTAACACTACGCAATTGCATTTAAAGCCTTGTGTCGTCGCCGCTACTATTATCAAATTCATCAACGTCAGACTGTTGAGCCTCGTCAGAGACGGATAGAGAGTCGAAAAATACTTTACTCTCTGGTTTTATGACAGGATAAAGTTTCTTTAAATCATTAAGTTTTGCAGTACTGATAGTGAGGTTATGACGGAATCAAACAAACTTGTCTAGCTTATAACTCAGGATATGTTGCATTTATGCAAAAATTAATTAAGCAAAAAATGTGCGCAATAGCGACATCTACCGAACTGCATTAAAATGTAATTTCACGAAAAAATGGACATCTGCTGTTTTTGAAATAATGTCTTCTTGACATTGACCAGCCGACGACAGAAATTCTTAGCAGGGGATTAAATTATGTACCGACACCGAACCGTTTGCCTGTGGAAAGTATTATCGGTGGCATTGAAGAAGTCATCTCTCGTAACAAGATCCCTGCGCCAGAGGCCGACTTACTGCGACAGGATGTGGCTGTCTTTGTACGCAAGGCCAAGCTCCCACAGTCGAACACCACAGCCGCCCAGAGAAAAAGCTTAAAATCTCTGCGGGACAATAAGGACGTAGTTGTGTTGCGGGCCGATAAAGGCAACGCAACCGTGATACTCGATACTGTGGACTACGAGCGGAAAATTGGGACGCTCTTAGAAGACGCCAACACTTACGAGAAGGTGAATTACAATCCCACGAGCAGAATTACCAGGCAAACGAGAGTTTTAATCGATAAATCTGTCACTTCCCTCCCAGAAATAGCTTATCTCACTAAACCACGTAACGTACAGCCACCGAAATTATATGGCTTACCTAAAATCCATAAGGATAATGCACCATTGAGACCGATTGTGAGCCAAATCGACAGCCCCACATATCCTCTGTCAAAACACTTGGCTGGTGTCCTCCAACCGCTTACGGGCAAAACGACGTCTTACGTGAAAGACTCGCGACATTTCGTAAGCATTATTGGAAGCTTAAAACTGGCCGAAGACGAAATAATGGTGAGCTTTGACGTCGAATCTTTATTTACGAATTTGCCCATTTCGGAGTGTCTTACGGTGGTGAGAGATAAACTAAGGTCTGAGGACCTCCCTATTAGCTACGCCGACATGCTTCAACATTGCCTGACATCCTGCTACTTTTTATGGAACGGCGATTATTACAAACAAATCGACGGAGTAGCAATGGGATGCCCCGTATCGCCGATAGTTAGTGACCTATATATGGAATATTTTGAGGAATTAGCCATAAAAACCTCCAAAATTAAACCCATTCTCTGGCTTCGCTACGTGGATGATACCTTCTGCATCCTGAAAGGCAACATTCAAACGGTGAAAGAATTCCTGGGTCATCTAAACTCCATACACCCAAAAATCAGTTTCACCTATGAAGTAGAGAAGGACGGCTCCTTACCATTTTTGGATGTCAAAGTGACGAGGAGAAGTGACAATACTCTCGGACATACGGTATATCGGAAGCCCACACATACGGACAGATATTTGCATGCAAGCTCACACCATCATCCCTACCATCTACGTTCAGTGCAAACATCGCTCGTGAATCGAGCACGCGATCTATGCGACACTGAGCATTTTCCGAAGGAGATGGAACATGTCAATGATGTCCTTAGGAAAAATGGATACGGAAAATATCACGAGACACGCACACGATCTAATACGGACGAAACTCAAAAACCGAGCAGATCAAGAGCATTCTTACCATACGTCAAGGGCGTGACTGATCGAATAAGTAAGATGCTAAACAGATTCGATATAAAAACGATCTTCAAACCGACCCAAAATATAGCTCGATTTTTGAGGCCTGTAAAGGATGTAATACCACTGCAAACCCCGGGTGTGTATAAAGTCGAATGCAGCTGCGGTCTAGCCTACGTTGGACAAACGAAACAACCCATAGCCACGCGACTGACAGAACACATCAAAGCTGTTAAAAACGTTCAGCGAGAAAAATCGGCGATCTGCGAACATATATTGGACAGCGGAAGTAACCACTGGATGCAGTTTCAAAATCCCATTGTTCTATCCAAGGAACAATTCTACTTTCCTCGCATGATCCGGGAAGCCATTGAAATAAGAAGAACTCCGAACTTCAATAGAGATGACGGCTACAAACTCTCTTCTACGTGGAACCCTCTTCTTAAAATGTTCCCGCCGCCGAACGCCGAACGCAAAGACGTAATACAGTGAGTGTTGTGTGCAAGACGGATTTTAAAAATTCCCGCGCTCCGAGCCCGGCCCCCCACCACCGTTATAACCTACGCAGTGGCGGCAGCGGTTTGCGGCCTACCCGCAAAACAACGGACTGACAGCTCTTCAGTCTACCCTAGACAACGGCGGCTGCAACGTCACCAAAACGTCGGGTCCTACAAATTTCACGCGGTAAATTCGTTTTCTATCCTATTTATAATGTCAAACAACCGCGATAGTCTTCGATTTTATAATATATACTGGTTTCCACTTTCCCCTTCCCGACTTGATAAAAAATATTTCCTTTGCTGGAAGAGCCAAAACCATTAGAAGGATTACAAGACCCACAACTTCTTCAACAACAGCAACTACAACATTGTCTGCAGCTTCATCAATTGCAGTGCGTATAATTATTATTGTAGTCAGCATCACTTGCAGCTATTGGTGTCTCAATTTTCTGAGCCTGCATTTTTTCTGAGAGACGTTGAATAAGTTGGCACTTGTTCTTTTCATTTGACAGAAAATGCTCTTGTTGAACAGTAACCTTCATAGTCGGATTAAAATTTATACCAACAAACGATTTCGCCATTCTTCTTCTTCTTTGTTCCGATGTTTTCGTACTGTTACTTACATCATCGTAGCCATCAAACACGACGGTAGAATGTGGTCCGTAATGACATTTTACATAGGTAATATACTGATCACATATCTCTGAATAAGTGGAGCCCAGTTGCCACTTGGTACGGTGCAGAAGAGACCCGCCCTCTATAACCGTGACACTAGTTTTTAAATTTACATTTTTGTCGGTTTTGTATTAGACGTAGAGATTTAACCGTGTCCACAGTTGGCTTTTCCCCCGCAATTTGCTCTATCAACTCGTCTATAGACATCTGAGAATCCTTATTGTTCCATATAATACTGTATTTGTTCCATGGCATTAGATATATATTCTTCTTTCCGACGACTGCTACTTTTCGCTGTAGTAGATTCATGTGCCAATAAAACACTTACGTGGTATATACCACTGTTTATATACCGTGGTATATACCGCTGGTATATACACGTGGTATATACCACTGTTTATATACCGTGGTATACACGGTATATACCGTGGTATATACCACTGTGTTTATATACCACTTACGTGGTATATAAACAGTCAACGTGGTATATACCTTCAGCAGCAACAAGATCACCGGCATTTGTTACTCTCCGAAAAACATTATTGCCCCATTCATTCCGCTTTTTAGCAGCGTCTAAAACTGTAGCAGAAAACTGTAAACTGCGAACAGGGTATATCCTACGACGTCATTCTTTTGGTTTTTTCTTTTCTTTGGCACAGTATTCGTCATCTATTGCTTCAGTCATTGATTTTTTCAGTGCAGAAGAGGCATTGTGAATGAAATTCGAATAACTGCTGTGATGAGCGCAAGCTAGATCTTGAAGCAGAAGACGTAGATGGCCCTGCTTCCCTGAGATCGGCGATGATTCAACTGCTTCGTGTATATCGTTTTCTACAAGCGCCACTCAACATCAGCCAGCAGGATGTGTTTCCCGTCTTTTCTAATTTTACTAGCCCTTAACAAGCCTTGAATTCCTTTTTGTAATACATCACAGCGGTCACTAGTCACGTCTTTATCACAAATTGTACATTTATCAGTCATGATGGAAATCAGCGAAACACGAACTAAACAGCACGAACAGAAGCAGCGTGAACACACCACACCGTATAAGCGTTGTGAGCGTACTGGCACTGATCATACGTACTGGCGGGCGAGACGACACCGGACGACGCGACGCGGGCGCCGATAGGCGGATTTCTCTTGCGTTTGACCCATTGTAGCTCCTAAAGTATTCATCCAACAGTAAAATGCGTGACATATAATTTGTAGAAAATTTAATGTAGTTAATTATTGTAGAATTAATTTTTAAGATATAATTAATGGTTTTTGAGGTACGAGCAAACAACTAAAAAAAGGGACCTTTCCCCCTCTCGCCCCCCGCGAGCTCACCCCCCACCATCGGGGACTTTTAGTATGTTTATCAGGATATCTCAAGGAATAAATGTACCGATTTTCAAAACTACACGAATTTTTTGGTCTGATTTAATTAATTTGCTCAGGCTAATAGGTGTGACGTGTGAAATTGTATGAAATGAAGCGTGAAATTATTCTAGCGGCCGTCTATGTATCTATGGTAATAATGAGATATTTGGTGTGGAGTTTAGGATGCGTTCGAATTAGAAAATAATATTACTGTGCGCTCCAGGAGCAAGCCGCCAATATTGGTCGTTACCACCTGTTTACCATAGGTGTGACAGACAACCCTCTATGCAGAGGATGCATGGAGGAAGAAGAAACGCCACAGCATGTGCTCATGGAGTGCAGGAGCGTGGCAGAGCAACGGGCAAGAATACTACAATCTCCAGTATCTCTCCCGGAGGCCTGTAGCAACCCAAACAGGCTGCTAAACTTCTGGGACAGCCTGGGTTGGCTGGAGTAAAATTTTTTAATTTTAATTTTAATTTTTAATTTTATTAATTTTAGGAATCTTACAGCTAGGTATACGGTTATTACAAATTAATATGTATATAAAATAGAAACGAGCCACGCACAACGGCCCAATCAGGAGGCCAAGTGCGGGAGAAAGCCCAGACAAACTAACTAAACTATCTAACGATAGAGAATTCATTAAAAAAACGAAATTGTTAGTACTTATATACTTGAGGTAAAAAATAGAAAAATCCTCATCTGCTCTGACAGCAGAGCAGCACTGGACGCTCTGGCTAAAGCCACCACAGAATCTTCTGTGGTCTAGGACTGCATGCAAGAGCTCAACAAATTGGGAAAAACCAATAAAATCACCCTAATATGGATACCGGGTCACCAAGGCATACCCGGCAACGAAGAGGCCGACAGACTGGCAAAACTGGGCACACTGGAATGCCCAGTGGAGCCAGTTGTAGGGGTACCCTTCGCTACAGGTAAAAAAATCATCAGGGACTGCTTGGAGCAGGAACATCGGGCTTCCTGGAAACAGAGCCAGGGATGTCGCCAGGCAAAAGCCATGATGGAGCAACCACTACAAAAGAAAACCAAGGCCCTACTTGACATGAGCAAGAAGAACCTCAGAACCACTATCGGTCTCATCACCGGACACACGACCCTTAGAGCACATCTATTCAACCTTGGCTTGACCGAGAGCAAGGACTGCCAAATATGTGGCGAAGAACCTGAAGACAGGATACACATTGTTGGTCGCCGCCCAGGCCTCGCCGCTAAATGACAGTTCACTGGGACGAGCCTTTCTCGAACCTAGCGATCTGCCCAACTTGAAGGTCAGTGATCTACTTGGACTGGTAAGAAGTACTGGGCTACTAGCTGACAGCTGACCTAACCACATAGTGGGTAGTTACAAAAGATCTTATAGATCTAAGTGACATCAAGGGCTGGAAACAAGCCCCCCACTCCGTCTACTACTACTACTACTACTACTACTACTACTACTACTACTAGTACTTATATGCAAAATAGACCATAAATGTGGGGTGCCATTTTTGCATGCGAAGGTTTGCTTCCGAAAGGCTTAACGAAATAAAAGGCCGAGTGTCACTTACCATCGTGTATTTCTTAAATTAAAAAATCAATTACAAAAGACATCTATCAATTATTAATAGTATAAAAAGAACTGATATTTCCTCCAGGGCTTGATTAAGCAATTCGACAGTTTGCGCTTTCACATTTGACTCTATAGCGTTAAGCGATGCATGCGCGTTTCTATAGTACGATACAATAAAAAAAAAACAGAAAAGTGGGAAATGTTCTCGGAACTGTTTTACATACAAAATATACTGTATTATTATGTAATTACGAGTAAAGTATAAATAGGGTGATAAGAGTACAGTTTTAAAGCTTAAGTATTTAGAAAGAAAAAAAACGAAATAGGGTTAGTTTATCGAATAGTTTTTTTTTTTATGTTGAATGATGACATTTTCGGATGACGATGGCCACGGGGTGTCTGCGTGTGCGTTTGGTCCTGTGAAAAGAAGAAATATTCTTGAATTTAAATTACAAAATGGTTGTTTTTTTCTTTTCCAAGACCACCAACTGAAGAAAAGGGAAAATATTGTGGGCGTCTGAGACGATTCCAAATGGAAGTCTGTCTGTGTGTCTGTCTGTTTGTCTGTGTGTATTCGTTGGGGAGCCATCGACAAAAAAGTGCAAGAGTTTTGTAAAAGCTGATACTTTCAGATCAGACAGTATTTTGGCGATTGAATACCGGGGTATTTTTTATTTTTTTTATTTGTTGAGCGGGGCTTTTCTAAGGTCTTAATGAGCCTTGTAACACTGCGACCATTGCTGATCTATTGTGTTCGCCACCTACTATAGTTCTGCTCTAAGCCTCGTGTCATTTAAGAACCGCAGCAGACTTTGAATGCCGGGGTAGTCAGCAGGACAGACTCCGGGACACCTGACTCTGGCGTACTAGAAAAAGTGTAATTTTCATTAGTATTCTCAAAGTGTTTGGAAAAGCTGAAAATCCATCAGTAGACAGTGGATGCAATAAAGAACTCGAAACAAATAGTCACACCGCTTAACAATACAACGGGTGGCGTAAGCATTGCTCCATACATGTCATAAAAATGAAGTCCCTGCAAATACGCCGGTACGTATTTGTCGGTAACTATTACGCATCGGTCTAAGGTGCCGCGCAATATAATGGACTTCATTTTTGTGACATGTATGGAGTACTGCTGACGTCACGCATATTACTTCACATATTGTTCACATACTGAGATTGTCCCATATCAAACTATCTGTTGGTAGGTTACTATTACTACCTGTCCTTGTCAAGCATTTTTCCCACAGCAGTAACGTTTTCCTCCGTAACTGACGTGGCCTACCCGGCCTCTCAGCATCCTCTAGAGTAAAATTTTCCCTTTGGAATTCTTCATAACACCAGAATATCGTTGTACGATGTAGACAAACATCACCTAGTTGTACGATGTAGACAAACCATGCACAAAATCATAATGCAAACTGCCCTTATCTCATTTCGTGACCCTCGATGCTATCACAAGCACTTTACACTCTCACTGCTAATAATAACTGAGCCCATCGACCTGACGCGGCGGCTACTATGCACTAATGAATATGTCTAAACATACAGCAACAAGCAGCTACCTGTGACATTGATGTGTTACATTGCAAAACTTTCCTAGTAGCCTTTGATTTCCAGGCCCCATTTAGGGAGCTAATGGGCCCTGTTGCAGCTTCGCCACTAAGACCCAGTTGTAAAGGGTCAACACTCATGCGGCAGCCTCCACGTAGAAGTGCGAGCCAGGGTAGGACGCTCGCCTGCAAGCCAGTCTCCCCTAGTAGTCAACCTTTGGGCGCTCCTGGTCAGTTTGCGCACCGTGCGGCGTCAGCCAATCAATTGTGCATTTCGATTAACTGCTGGGGGAGTCTGGAAACCGTAATGTTTCCTATAGAGCGGTGGTGGTTGTTAACCTTACGGCAGCTGCTTTTGAAACGACCAATCGGCTACCCGATCCTGGGTGAAGAGCCGGGCAAAGGATGCCGAGGTACGCGATAAGATTCGATAGCAACGCTTCGTAAAGGAGAGGACCGCGCAAGCGAGCTCTATTCTATAACCAGTCAGGATGCAGAAGGTATCCTGAAGGTTAATTCCAGACGGAGATATCATGCCAAACTGGTAGTCAGGGGACGAGGCTGCCCGCTGGTTACCCTGGTTGTTTTTGTCCCAAGTCTTCTGCGCTCACCTCACAGGAGACAGAACGATCTAATATCGTTAAAACTTCCTGAGGTGACGGGTTCGCCCGTTGTAGTCGACAGCTCTAGTAGTACCCTTTGTGTATGTCATTGAACCATTCATTTGCAATCCTAATTCTAACGTCGTTACATAAATAAATTAAAAAACTGAAATATGTAAGAAGAAGAGTGCTCACCGTGCCATCTTCTCGGGTCGATAACCACCGATCGCCGCGTAGGTACATTACACGAAAAGGATTAAAAAATACTTTGGTCAAAACGCTGGATCCGCACCCACATTATTTTATTTACAGTACTGATGAGAGGACAGTCGAAATTAACGGTTAGGAAAATTTAAATTTAAATAAATAAGCGTCGTCGATATGGATCTTTTCTCGATGAATAAAGCCTCTGATGCGGGGAAGGGCTGTTCGCATATCGACGGGGCACGAATGGGGTTGAGCGTGGGGGGTCGGGGGTAGGGGAAGGGGGGGGGTTAAGGCATTTTACTGGCGATCGGTGGCTCTCAGCTTCTCTTCCACGGCCTCCACGGATGCTTCCGATAGGTCGGTCGCTTGAATGCATTTCTGGACACCCACTAGCGCCTTTTTCAACGCGTCGAACGAGCTGCAAACACAAACGAAAACGTCTCAATTAAAGAGTCAAAACATTTCATCTAATAAAATAAACCATCCAACTCGAGAACGACAGTTTTTAGTACATCATAAAAACAGCCTCCTATACAAATGCACGGTCGCAAGAAACAACGATCAATATAACCTCTTGAAATTTTTGGTAATTCCATTACTTAAATTTACTAACCCAAAAATTAACATTTTCGCAAGGATTGTAGTGAGAAAAAAATATATTAGAGTTTCTAAAAAAAATACATTTTAACCCGTCTACGTAACGACCAAATTTGGTTGCACATCAGAACACCATTGACTACGTAACGACCAATATTGGCGGCTTGCTCCCAGAGCGCACATTAATATTATTTTCTAATTCGAACGCATCCTAAAATCCACACCAAATATCTCATTATTACCATAGATACATAGACGGCCGCTAGAATAATTTTGCGCGTCATTTTGCAGATATTTCTGATAAAATTCCATTGTCAAACATCATAATTTTTTTTTTTTTGAGAAATCATCAAAATTTTTATTGTTTTTTATGAGCTAATATCTAAATAATATCTAAATATTTTTGTATGTAATATCTAAATATTTTTGTATGTATAAGCAAAACGAAATATTACCTTTGATAGATAATCTAATAAAGATCACAATAGTATTTAGTTTCTAAATAGGCTTCCGTATTTTTCCGTTAGACAAGTACAAGTTAGAAATGCCCAGTTTTTTTCATTTTTTCGACTTATCGTCATAGTTATCTAATTGTTTTACAAAATGATATTTCAATATTCTATATACGAAATTTCAATGCAATCATTGCACAGCTATTCTTTTTATGATTGCTACAGTAGTTCCATAGTTATAGTACTTTTTGTCGAGCGCGGCGATATTGCAAGAAATTCCAATAAATTTCCGCGGTCTGCCATGAAATTATGCCGCTACTCGAAGGGTTAACGTAGAAACGTAGAAAAGTCATTGGTCTCGATCAGTATTTCCCATCACGCCACCTCGTCAGCATCAACTGGAGGGTGATCGATGTCACCCCACCTCTGGACCTGATCAATATCCTCGCGGGGATGGTGGACCTTGATCAGTCTTTCCCGTATTGCCCTCAGTTCAAAGCAAGAGGACGATATTGAATTCAATGTCGGGTCGCATTGACGTATCGTATCGCTACTTCCGAATCCTAGGGGCTGTTTTGCGTAACTTTTACTATGCTAAGTTCTAGGCTTACATTATATTGTGGGTATGCCTACCTTGAGTAAACCATCTTCTTCTTGACCCTGGCCGTGTCGGGACACCAGGACATAAGGAACAGTTTCTGCTTCTTACTACTCTCCGAGGTTCCCTGGCATTGGTGCATGTACTCGAAATCAAAAAGGCCATATCTGAAAGAAAAAACAATAAAGTTCTATCAACTAATAAATTATGCACTAAAGCAGCGATGCACAGACTTTTTCTACTTGAGGGCCGCATCACCTTCTTCCAACTAACGGAGGGCCTATGAAACAATGTTATGGTTATGGTCTTCGAATAATTATTTCTTTTCTGCTTCTTTGAAAATTTGGATCATTCAACCTCACGTGTATCAATGTCATAATAATAATATAAAATATATCAGTGCCAATACAATAGTTAAAGAATGGAAAATTTTAGATTACAAATACGTATCTTTGTTATCCATATTACAGTATAATATACTAGGAATAACATGTATTCTATTCTATTATCTAACTAAGAATATTCTATATATCTAACTAAGAATAAATTTTATTCTTAGTTAGATACATGACATTGTGTAGAAGACACAATTTTTTGTATGTTAGGGGTCACTTTAGTAGTGGCTAAGCGCAAAATGCCTTCAAGATTTTCGTTGTTAAGACGATTTCGGTTCTTACATTTATTAGCATTATTCATTATTGAAAATGTTTGCGAAGTGCGAACGAGACGTCATAGCAGTGAGGCGCTCGGCGAGCGTGCACAGTTTTCTACCTATGTATGTACGAGTATATTGAAAAAATATTTTTCAAATAATTTCGAGGACGGGGGTCGCCCACAAAGTGTAGGCGGGCCGCATGCGGCCCGCGGGCCGCGGTCTGTGCATCGCTGCACTAAAGGGTCCGCCAAATAACTTTTTTTTTTTGAAAATGCTATAAAAAAAAAAACTACTGAATATTTTTTCAAATTTCTTTTTTTATTTGAAAGTACAATCCCTCCGGTTAATGATGGAAAATAATTTAATTCAAATGGCTGCCTCGGCTGGCCATGCAGTAGCCTACACGATGGGTCCAATTTTTAAGTACATTATCGATTGTGTGCAGCTGTATTTCACCAATGGCTTCACGAATATTGTCCTTTAAAGAGTCAATTGTCTCTGGTTTGTCGGCGTAACACTTATCTTTGACGGCACCCCACAAAAAGTAGTCCAACGGTGTCAAATCGCAGCTCCGAGGTGGCCAAACGACATCAGCTCTGCGGCTGATAATGCGATTTTCAAAAACAGGGCGCAAAACATCAAGTGTAGCGTTGGCTGTGTGGCACGTAGCGCCGTCCTGTTGAAACCAAATGTTGCCAATATCCTCCTCTTCAATTTCTGCGAACAAAAATTCGTTCAACATGGCCCGATAACGATCGCCATTGATGGTAACGGCCACTCCTTGCTCATTTTCGAAGAAAAATGGCCCAATTATGCCTCTGGACCAAAATCCGCACCAAACAGTGACTCGTTTTGGGTGCACCGGCTTTTCAATGAATGCGTGCGGGTTTTCTGTGCCCCAAATGCGACAATTCTGCTTGTTTACATACCCGCCAAGATGGAAATGAGCTTCATCTGAAAAGATGATTTTTTTGGCAAAATCCGCATCTTCTGCAAGTCGATCGCTGGCCCACTTAGCGAAGCGAAAACGCATTGGATGGTCAGTTGGCTTCAACTCCTGAACAAATTGGACTTTGTACGGCGTCATACCAAGGTCTTTACGCAAAATTCGTCTTAATGATGTCTGCGAAACGTCCAATTGTTGAGAACGACGGTGAACTGATGTTGATGGCGATTCACGCACACTTTCGGCCACAGCAGCAATATTCTCGGGTGTACGCACTGTTTTTGGCTTTTCACGCGTTGGTTTATCGATGAGGATGCCAGTTTCTTTCACTTTTTTCACAAGGTAACGAACATACGGAGCTGACGGTGCTTCTCTTCTTCCAAAATCCGTACGCAATTTTCGCACACATTCTGCAACATTACCATGATTTTCAAAGTAATGTCGCAAGATTTCCCAGCGTTGTTCAAGCGTATACACAACCATATTCGTTCAGCGGAAGGATAAAACTAATTATCTGTCAAATCAGACATGAGGTAAGTGTTGCCATACACGAAATAAGCACTAGTTAAAAAAAAACGTTACATGGCGGACCCTGTAGATGACATATGTCAAACAGTCGGATGCAGCAACATCAGTATAATAAAGCAAAAATAATATCAGAAACAATTTCACTAGATGTGTTTGCTAAAACAGTTTCACTAGATGAAGAATATTAGAAACATTATATCGCTTTGTATCCTATATTAGAAGGCTGCAAAATGATTGCATTAGCTGTATTTAGGACCTAAGAAAGTATAATTCTGCCGTAGTAAATGAAAACACAGTAACATCATTTACTGTATTTATACAAGTTTGGTTATTTAAAATCACGAGTTGGAGTACTATATGGCAAATTTTTCAGTTTATCTGTCGATGGATAGTTACCGAGATACCTTAGATAAAAACACAGTATTTTTAAAAAAATCAGAATATTTTAAATAAAAAACACAGTATGTATATTTTTTTAAGTTAAAATACAGTAACCTATTATTTACTGTGATCTTTTTTAATACTTATAAGCATTTAAGAAATATTTTTGTTCGGTTACAACACGGCTTCTTCAGATACTGTGGTTTTAAGTAAAATTTTGTTAAAAGTTGATTTATTAATACACGAATTAATCACAGTATCTAAACTGCTGTGTTTAAGGTGCCTGCAGTTTTTAATTTATTTTAAAAAAAGTATATTTATTTTAAATGGTTAGAACACAGTAATGGGTAAAATTTACCTATAACACAGTAACCACTCAGTTACGGTGTTATAGCTTAAAAATATAAAATTTATCAAATTATTTTCCTAATTTACAACACAATATCTAATTTAATTAATTAAACAATTATAATTTATTACATATTTTTATGCAGAAATGAAGTTCTAACTATTTTTTAACATTAACCCGTTGAGTAAGAGTCGACCAAATCTGGTCGCGCTCGGCGCGCGCGCTTTCGAACTCTTTTTTTACCATCGAAAGCATTTTGTCTCTTTCATGCGTATGGCAGATCGGTACAGAATTAAATTCTCTCTGTTAGCATTCGCAGCAGCAACTGCGCAGTCCATGTAACATATTGTTACGGACCGCGGCAAAACTGAACGCCCGCCTTCAGGAAACGTCAAAGTCCGTGTTTCGTGACGTGAACGTGACGTTTTTCGTGTAGTTTTCGGTGTTTATTTGAACGAAACGTAAGTAAAACCATTTCTACAACATCATATAGTCCCCCTAAACTGATTAGATCTACCATTTATCGTGTATATAAAGTATTTCGGGTCTTTGAATGTCGCGTCGCAAATGCCAAAGTCGGCCATTGTTTTTTCACTTCTTTGACGTTCTCATATTTATTCATAATTATCTAATTGTTTTACAAAATGATATTTCAATATTCTATATTCGAAATTTCAACGCAATCATTGTGCAGTTGTTCTTTTTATGATTGGTGTAGTAGTTTCGTAGTTATAGTACTTTAAGTCGAGCGCCGTCGATGTCGCCGAAAATCCTGCAAAAGAGACAGATGCATCCATGAAAATACCCATTTACTCCAAGGGTTAAAGATTAAAATAAATAATCTATATTGATTACTTTGTTCATGAAAACAAATATTTAACAACTGAACTTTGACCGCGTTTTTCTCAAAACGTCTTTTTTCAAGTTACTGTGTTTTCATTTAGTACGGCGGACTTCAGAGTACAGAAGAAGACTTTACTGGCTGATGAACCGAAAAAGGAGATACAGAATCTTAGAGGGGGTCGCACCGAGCTATCTTATAAGTGGGTTCTTATGCTCTATCAGTTCACGGGTGCCCTCTGAGATCTGAAGACAGACGACCTACTGCTCTCGGTCCCTGGTCACAGTGGTGATTTCCACTCGCACCCCTTCTTTGTACATATAGCCCGTCTCTAGAATACTTTACTGATTCCATAAAGGAGCAGAATGGACCGTGATACTAATAAATGTATCATATATTTGGAAAAGCTGATACTTTCAGATCAGACAGTATTTTGGCCATAAAATGCCGGGGGTAGAGTCAACAGGTCAGATACCGGGACACCTGGGTGTTGGCGTACTAGGAAAGGTGTAAATTTTAATTAGTACCCTCAACGTGTTTCCTCTTGATAGTCCTCTAAATTAAGGCCTTTCAAGACGACGGTCACAGCTTCCTTGACGGCCTCTACGGTGCCATGGTGGGTTAATTTGAGGTGACTCTTAATTTTAGGGAACGAGAAGAAGTCACAGGGGGCCAAGTCGGGGCTGTAGGGGGGATGCGGTAACGTTGGGATACATTTTTTTGTCAAATATTGTTGTTGGATTGTGAGAATTTGGGGCACCATCTTCGCACAGAGCTTTCGTATATTCAAATTTTCCTGTAACATCTTCGCAATTGTTTCTTTATTTATATTTAACTAGTATAATATGCCCACGAAGGGTTATGCGACGGTCAGACAGGACTAGCTCCCAAAGGCGGTCGTCATTTGCATCTGCAAGTGAGAATTGGCACTTCTGACCGCGGATCGTCATCCAACGTTTCACAACCATTTTTGAACCGTTTTGCACATTCAAACACACGTGATTGTGACAGACACTCAACTTCGTACACCTGCCGTAATTTTCGTAGGATTTTTGCAGGTTTTTCACCAATTATTATTATTATTATTTGTTGATGAACTAGCAGCTTAACCCTGATGTGTTTATATCTATGAAATTCGCTGGTGTTGCCGTTTCCTTTTTTTTTCTCTTTTATATATCATTTTTTAAATAGATATCAAGCCTATTTTTGAATGCGTTTATGGTTGGTGCTTCGATAACTTCCTCGGGCAGTTTATTCCAGCTGTTCACGATTCTGTTTGTCAGGAAGTGCTTTCTTGCTTCAGTTGAAAAGCTTGTAACGTTGAGTTTCAGACTGTGACCTCTTCAGTGATGGTTTGAATTGAACACAAACATGCTTTCTAACTCTGGGCAGTCGTAGTGTTGCCTCAGTATTTTGTATGTCTCTATGAGATCTCCTCTGTGTCTCCGTTGCTCCAGTTGTCAGTTTGAAGATTTTTAATCTACGTTCACAGGGTGTTTTTCTTAGGGTTTTTGGCAGTTTTGTCGCTCTACGTTGTATACTTTCGAGCAGGTTGATGTCCTTGGCAAAATAAGGATTCCAGATTTGAAAACCATACTCAATCAGAGGACGAATGTAGATTTTGTAAATTTTTTGAAATGTCAGTATCGCCAATACTTGAAAAGCTTTCTTTACCAAATATAGAAGTGAGCTTATGACAAAAAAATGGGCTGTGATCCATTGCTTGAAAACTAAGTCAGTCATTTCTGCGACCGAGTTAAAAAACTTATCTCCTACGAACACCCGTAAAATCTTCACTGCGACTGAGTGGAAGGACCTGTAACGGACCTTAAGTCCATTACATGCGATCAACAAATGCATCGATTTCCAGTGAAATCCACTGACACAATTCAGCTATTATTTTAACCCGTGCAGCCATGAATCAGTACGATGAAACAATACTTTTACTCGGAATATTTTGGATTGCATCATTTATCGGCCTATATAAACTGGCGAAAAAGCAACCAAAGTATCATTCCCCGAGTGATCGCCTTCCCCCAAGGTTGCGACGGCATATTCGGTACCTTTCTCACGAGGTGTGTCAACGAATCCGGCTCCTTGGTTTCCTTTCCTTATCCTCCCTGAGTCTCGAAGCATCAGTCTGTAATCCCACAGACTCGAGCCGTGCCCAGTACGAGATACTAGGAGCACACGTACAATCCTCATCCGTATATCCTCGTAACCGCAGTCGCGCATCTATACACTCGCGTCAACGTAAACTGTTCGGGAAGCATTATAACTGGCAATATCAAACTTTCAATCGATAAATTCCTTCTACTTCATTCAAAACCGCCTTTCAATACGGAGATAACTCGTAAGTTGATACCACCACCTCACACCGAACAATTTGGAGTTTAGTGAGGGGTGGTCCCTCACAGACCCATCTAACCAGGAGCATGCGCGCCAGTCATGCAGTGTTGCCGGTTCGCACGCCGCAACTAAATTCTCGGAATTTAATTGCCAGACCTCGTATGTGTACCATTCGGACCGAAAGGGTTACATAAGTAGAAACATACGGTCAGACTGCTTCATAATCGAACGCATGTCATGTCACGCATCGGTCTATGACGCATCGGTCTGCTGTGCCGCGCAATGGCGCAATATAATGGTATGGAATGCTGATGCAACGCGTTAGATTTTAAGCAGTCAGTAATTCAAGGCATTCTGGGCTTGGCCGATGAGAAGATTGGTGGTCGTTTACCTGCACTCCTCCTCGCCCCCCCGCTGAAGGTCCTCCAGGAAGTTTTCGTACTCGGCGTTGCGCTCGCCCACCACCTCCACGTCGATCTGCTTTTCGTCCTTGATGTAGAACACCACATAGCGGTACTTCTTGTCCTTCTTGATCTCTTCGTATTTGAGCTTGCACGCGTCCGACACCGTCACACCGGAAGCCTGGAAACGACAAAAGTTAACGCTATAGATCGGCGAATCCCAAGCTGGGGGTAATTACACCCAAAGATAAAGACAAGAAAGGAAAAGATAAAGACAAAAGGATTGGATCATCGTTCAGTTACAAAACAATATTGGGTCCGATTACGTTTCTTCATGAACTAAAATAGGAACTTGGTTCGACCAAACGAGACAGAGCAATATGGTAGAACGGTATACGAAATGAACTATCGTCGATCTTCTACACCCAAACTACCCGTCGAACTTATAGACGCCCGAATAAATTTGAATACATTTTGTGTGGTGTTAGATTTAGCTGCTCTATTTTTAGTGGGTAGTTTTATTGCGGAAAAGAGAAAACTTGAGGCGTTAAAGATGTCAATTTTAATTTTCCACACAAGTTTCAATTGTTAATAAATAGTCGCTTTAATGTTCAAATAGCCTATTAGACATTGATATATGATCCCCTGGATAAGCCTTTCGCGCTCGAAAATGACCACTTCAAAACTACCACTGAAAGCCGGCCAGTAGTAGGGGGAAGTCCCCTAACGCCGGACGGCACCTAGCATCGGACACTAATAGTATCTCAACAAGTCGCGGTGCCATCGATTCAAAGACGGGTGAAAAGGGTGCGGGGAAGCGTACGCTTAGAAAATAGAAGCCCCTTGATAAAAAACTGTAGTCGAAACGACTAAGGTTATTATTAGGCGTCTAAAAATAAGGTTAGTGATCTAAGGTTAAGAAGGAGCTCAAAGTAAAGATTGAAAAGCAAAGGCAAAATTATATGACCCTGTTTGATTCCGCACGGAATCTCTACCTCTTCAGAAATAATCTGGCCAACCTCGATATGCACTCTGTGCAGACCAAATAAAAGTTTCCATGATATATATCGTATAATGTATGTCACACGTTTCCAGAATGCGAGTGATGGCTGGGTCAAAAGCGTAAAGTCTCAATTCTTGGCATATGATGTAAGTAATGTATACTAACAGTGGCAATGTTCCAAGTGCAACACTCCGACATGTGACCATTGCTAAAACAACAAACGGCATAATATTCCAGTGCTTGGCATGAAGTTTCATGATGCTAGCAAGTTATTACTCTTTAGTTAGTCTTATGGGGCCTGTTTGACCCCGATTTCCAAGATTTGAACAACTTAGTGTTTATAGTCTGGCCAGAAAATCCTGACTAGGGGGGCTTAGTGCGAGATATTTTTAAATTAAAAATCAGATTATGACATTTCCGAAACTGTCATCAGCCGGATACAGTCAGATTAAGCAACCTTGGCCTTCAATGCCAGAATGATTGGACAATTGGGGACTTTTGCATTCCGCCTCCAATGCTCTGGGAGGTAATGCTCTATAACTGGACGCTAGAGATGCTGAAATTTTATTTGAATGCCTTTCAGCATACACTTCCAGACCCCAGTAACCTCGTTGGAGCTATGCCGAGAATTGTTTATGTCCCTTTTGTAGCAATACCCCTTGCACAGCTAGACATATTCTAGCTGGCTGCAAGGTGGCCTTAGATCAAGGACGGTATACTTAACGCCATGACAAAGTCCTCGCTGTTATTCGCAAGGTAATTAGCCTCTCAGTGGCTCGTGCCAACAAGGGTTTGACAGTATCCTCCAAACCCCCAATACAGTGTGTGCAAGATGGATCTAAAGGCAAAAAACATTTAACTACAAAACCTTTCTCAATAATCGAAAAAGCTTCAGATTGGATTCTGGAGATTGATTCGGTCTCCAAGCAGTAAGTCTCGGAAGCACAGCCCTCCGTCCAGATATAACTCTTTACTCTATCTCGGAAGGTGGCTCTTATCGTAGAATTAACTGTTCCATGGAAATCAAATATCCCAAAAGACCACGAGTACAAATTAAATAAATACCATGATCTAGCAAATGCTGTCATCCGAAACGGCTTCACTGTTCACCTTCATGCGGTGGAAGTTGGCGCTCGTGGCCTCCCAGCTAAATCTCTGTTTCACCTCTTTAAAGATCTTGGTCTGTCCGGAAAAATAATCAACTCTTTCGCATCTCAATTCGCATCATCAATTTGCGCATCTCAAATTCTATGGCTTCGAAGGGGGAGTGAATGGGTGGTAAGGTGACCGCCCACATGTAGCAAGACAACTGTCCTAAACCTACCACAGCCGGTCATTAGTCCGGAATCCACTAATATCACCCCCCAGAAGTCTATTCACAAATTAAAAGAACTGTTAAATAAAAGTTTGACAAGCATTTGAGCGCTTTGCGCCATCTATCGGTAGACAAAGAAACGATATTAGCGATATTTTACCTACCGCTAGATAGCGCATCATGCCCAGTGTGATGCGCTAACGTACTATACTAAATATCAAAAAACTAACATTTTCACATTAAAAAAAAAAAACCTCTCAATTTTTTAATCAAAAGTTGCTTATCTGTTAGTATAGGGTATAGCGTATTAGAATGCCTAATGCCATAGTACGTTTTGGCACCTAGGATTTTACTACAAAAAGCAACACTCATAGTCCAAACATTGGATTAATCTTCTCTTATGTTCAATATGGCGGCGTTCGTGGTAAGGCAGTATGGCGGCGAACTATAGATGGTTTTCTAAACACGCCATTGCGGTATTCTTAGTTGAAATAAAAGAATAATAATAATAATAATAATAAAACTCTTTATTCTTAAGAAAAGGCGAGCTTATTGCCTGCAGGCAATATTTTAGAGCTAACCTATACTATTGTAAGAACATTATTTGCGAGTAGACTACATAACTTAACCTATATAAAGAGTATGACAAATAAAATAGAGGAGGATAGAAAGAAGTATATACTTTACTCTTTGTGGGCACAGATTTGCCACATCAAAATAATCTAACACCTATAAGGACGCTAAAGTTTTAAAAGGAGGGGGATGGGAAGGGAAAGGGAATTTATCTGGAGGATTTCAAATGCTCTCTGAGTCTGTTTTTAAAAGTTGTTATGCTTGGCGCGGTTCTCACATTTTTCGGCAAAGCATTCCAAAGACGGGCTCCATGCACGGTGAAAGAGAATGAGAAGAAGTCACTGCTGTGACTAGGGATAGAGAGTAGCAGGTTGTTTTTTGATCTCAGAGGGCGTTCATGAGCCGATAGTGCAGTAAATCTGCCGGTAAGATAATTGGGAGCGACGCCATCCAAGATCTTGAAAAGCATAGAGAACTCGCATGTCTCTTTTCTCCCGGGTCGACAACCAGTGAAGCTTCTCTCTGTACTCCGTGATGTGATATTTGTATAAATAACAAATGGATTATTAAATAATATCTTCAATATTATAATATTATTTACATAAAGATGTCAATTTTTATTTGGTATACAGGTTTTAATGCGTAATAATTAAGCACTTTAGTTCAGGTAGACTATAAAAATAAAAAAAATAAAGGAGCTGCCATGGAATTCACGGACCAAAAATCGGGCCCATCATAAATAATTATTACACTTCTGGGAGGTGAAGGGTGGATTCCGGACTTACGACCGGCGGTGGTAGGTTTAGGACAGCTGTCTTGCCACATGTGAGCGTTCACCTTACCACCCATTCACTCCCCCTTCGAAGCCATAGAATTTGAGATGCAGAAATCGCGGTTTTAGATAATTTTTCTAGAAAGGAGTTGATTATTTTCCTGGAGAGACCAGGATCTTTAAAAAGGTTAGATGGCATTTTATCTCTCCGTATTATTTCTGTGATGAGCCTATACTAATAATGTAATAGATGGCAATTAAATGTTATTATTTTTGTTATCATTGGTTAAATTATTCAATTTTTATAATCAATCAGTACTTTATAAAAAACATTCATTATCAATGTTATTACAGATGGCCAAATAAATTGCTATTAGTTTAACCTGATAATGCTATCAGCGCCACCTGCATGTCGCGGGAGCAAAAGGATGGTTAAATCAGTAGGAACCAATAAACAACTTTTAATAAAATATACGTTAAAAATTTTTTTTTTTGCAAATTTAAAAATGTATATTTCAAAAAGTTTGAGAAGCGTTGCGCGCGCCGCCATCTACCCGTAGAAAAAATATCGCGAATAAACAATATTTGCGATATTTTACCTACAGCCAGATGGCGCATTCATTATCAATGTTATTACAGATGGCCAAATAAATTGCTATTAGTTTCGCCTGATAATACTATCAGCGCCACCTGCATGTCGCAGGCGCAAAAGGGTGGTTAAATCAGTACGAACTAATAAACAAGTTTTGATAAAACATACGTTAAATTTGTTTTTTTTGCAAATTTAAAAAAAATATATTTCAAAAAGTTTGAGAAGCGTTGCGCGCGCCGCCATCTACCCGTAGGAAAAATATCGCGAAAAAACAATATTTGCATGTTTTACCTACCGCCAGATGGTGCAGCGCACTCAACGCTTTTTATACTTCTTTCAAAAAACTATTTTTTTTTCATTAAAAAAAAAATATCAAAAGTTTCATATTTGCTAGTTTGTACTGATTTGCCCACTTCAAGAATGCCAGTTAATTTAAAGTCAAGATATAAACACCAAATTTTGGTATTTATAGATTCGAATTTAAAATTGTAAATGTTTACTTTTACATTACTAGCTGCGCCCCGCGGTTTCAACCGCGTGGTGATGGAAAATTGTGATAATGATGATAGAAAGTATTTTATATTTTCATTGTTTTTATATTATTCTGCTATTCGGGACGGAGACAAATCCAACAAATTAAAAATCATGAAAATCGGTCCATCCGTTCTCCAGTTATACGTGTTCGAACAACTATACGATTATACATTATATACGTGTAACTCCAACGGTTTTCGCGGCGCACGCCAGAATAGCTCGCAGATGGCAGATGGCAGACGGTTAAAAAGAGGACGTAGGGAAGAACCTCCAGATACCTAAAAATACCATTGATAATATACGGCATTAGAAACGTTTTGGCAACTTTTCTGCGGCTGTGACATGCAGGTGGCACTGATAGCAATGTCCGTCGAATCATTGAAGATGAATGTTTTTTTTATGATTAGTAACATTCTATTATTAGTTCCATTAACCCCTCAAATGAATGGCGATTAGCTCGGGTTGCCTACGGCAAAATGTATATAAATTTATATTTACATTTACATTTACATTTACATAGAGCGGGGTTTACTATAGAGCTATAGCATTACTATAGAGCGGATTACTATAAAGCGGCGCACATTTACATTTATATTTATATTTATATAAATTTATATACATTTTGTATACATTTTGCCAAGGCATCCCTTAAGGGACGCCTCACATTTGAGGGGTTAATCGCATTTTTTCGGCTGATTACATAAGATTACCTAAGGATACGGAGATTAGAATGCCATCTACTAAATGAAATGACTGGCTCCATTTACCAATTCGCGTTTATAATATTATTATTATAGTAGGATAGAATTTAAATTTCGAATGTCAATTTCTTAGATTTATTTTCCTACTTACTTGACAGTTATCGTTATATTTTAGATAATTCACGCTATATCTTTATAAATTATAGCCTATGTGTTATTCTGATGTGTAAGCTATATTATTGTAAAGTTTCATCAAAATCCATTCAGTAGTTTTTGCGTGAAAGAGTAACAAACATGCACACATACATTCTTACAAACTTTCGCGTTTATAATAGTAGTAGGATTCTCGCCGTAAATTTGTATTTCAAGCAAATATCAACAAAATTAAACATTGAAATAATTTCATAAACCACTAAATATTTTCTTGCAAAAGCGAACTAGTTGATGTAACATCTCGTTTAAAGTGGTTGACTGAAAGAAATGTAAATGTAAATGGTTTTCTTTCATCTACCACGATGTTCATAATTGAAAATCATGGTAGGTATATGGGTAAGTCGATGCGATTTGCGTCCGACCGTGGTGCATGCGGCGCCGATTTTTTCCCGTAATATCGAGCCAAATATTTGATTTTACTTAGCCGGAAAGTGTTGTAAACGCGCGAAAAAAAAACGAGATGACTGAAATATCCATTTTGCCCCCGCCCCCTGAGACGATTCAGACCATTTCCAGATTGGTCTGTGTGTGTGTGTGTGTGTCTGTCTGTATATTCCTCCACGATAGCGCCCAAACGCCTAATCCGATTAAGCTGAAATTTGGTATGCAGGCATCATTTGGTCATGGCAAGAGTTGAAAAGATTGTAATTGAAATCTACTATTCACATCATCCTCGAAATGGTTGACTTAGAGATTTGAAACTTGTTACACAGATGCCTTGTTGGATCGAAATCACACAAAATTTTGGTTGGAGTATCTCATATACAAGCTACACTAATAATATTTCAATTCCGCCATACATTTTTATCAAATATTAACTCCGAGCCGCCCGAGGCTAGTCCAGAAACGAGCCGCGCCGATTGAGGCGGCTGTAAAACGGAACCGAAACTCGAAATATCAATCTGAACCCAAACTCGAACTATTAATCTCGAAATATTGGATCACATTATAAAATTTTGGTTGAAATAACTCATATACAAGCTACACTAATAATATTTGAATTCCGCCATACATTATCAAATATACAAAAAAAAAAGGTTTTAAAGATATATAAAAAAGTCGACGACAGCATATATCCAACTTTTATATTTAAGGTACAAATAGTGGCCATCCACATATTAAGTAGTCACCGAGTGGGAAGGGGGAGGGGATGGAGCTGAGGTTTACGCTTGATTACGTGGAGGAGGGGGGAGAGGGTGCCCGTCCTGATTACGTAATCAACTTGGGTCACCGCGTCGTATTTTTTTTGACTAAACCTGCACGGAAATAACGCAGTGCCACGCCAAAGATACCCCTCCCTCCCCCCCCCCCCCCCCTCCCCGCACGCGCGATGTGCGTAGATACTCCACGCGTTCGTCTGCGATTGAGTCGCTCAGGCCTGTTGCTGGAAGCGCTGCGTTCGGAAGATTGGGATTTGTAAAATAAACCAACCTGTTTGACATTTTGTAATTACTTTAAATTAATAAAGTACATTTTTAAAAGTATTCTAAAATGTTTTGTTCCTTTTACCGTCTTCAAACATTTTCAGTTCACGATTCTTCACATTTTCCGCGAATTGGGGGAGGGGAGGATACGAAAATCCCAAAAACGTGATTAGTACGTAATATGTGGACGGCCCCTAACTGCTTTTAAGTCTCAAAAATGTTAGAAAAATAAGTAGGCAATGGGCTCGATTGCGTTTCTTCGTGAACTAAAATCGGAAATTAGTCCGTGTGAACGAGACAGGGCAATGCACTAGAGCGGAGTGTGAGATGACCGGTTGTCACTTTTTCGCATTAAGAGGCCGTACACGAAATTTTGCGCATTTCGTGAATTTACGTAATTTTGCAGACGTGAATTTAAGGTTAAAATACTGTATTTCTATAAGTTTTATTGCACAACATAAAAGGTCATTTATATTATTGTCTAATGAGTGAGCTACTTTTTTGAAAATTTTTATAGAATTTTGATTAATTGACCTTAAACCGGCGACTGTTTGTGAATTTTTGCTGTAAGAGGTTTAGAATATAACATATTTACGAATCGTTTTGACATCTAAACGGTATAAAAAAAATACAATGTATTGTTGTGAAAGTCCTCTATATAATAAGTGAATCACTTTTTACTACTTTCATATAAAATTGTTGATAAAAAAAACATTTACTTTGTCAAATTTTTTAGAAAATGGGCGAAGAAATGCTTTTGATTTTGGCCTTTTAGAACTCTCGTTCATAAAATAAAAACAACAGAAATAAACTTTAGTTCAATATCAATCCATTTCCTCAAAAAAAATGCAAAACATTAGTTAAAGTTGGCAATAAAGTCTTTTAAAACAATCTAATTCTCGCGATATGATACTCGCCTATGATACGATTCACGCCTCAAGTCAGCTAGTCCCTGCCGAGCGCTTCCAAAGGGTGGACATATCTCTTTGGCTCCGAAAATCCTACCTACCTATAGTTATATTATACCATTGATTATAGAGGTATCACGGCCCACATCTATTTCGTACACGGCCTCTTAAAACTGCCCGCCAAGGTCAAATCTTACACCGCACGAAATATGCTCGAATTTATTCGGACGAGTATAAGTTCGGCAGGTAGTATTTATCGACGATCGTTCGTTTCATTTTCCGCTTTAACGTATTGCTCTGTCTCGTTCGCTTGGACTAATTTTAGTTTTAGTTCACAAAGAAACGCAATCGGGCCCAGTGTTTGTTGAAGACATTAGCAATAAAATAAGAATCCTTATCAAAATAAATGAATCCATTATCAAGGCTGTAGTGATATCACATTCGGATGTAAGTTTCGAAGAATACTTCCAGATGTTTGATTTCAGCAACTCTAGGAGCACATGCCCAGCGATAGATATTTTTTAGGTAGTAATCCATAAGTAATGACGTCATTGTATTATCGCTGCATGCACGTTGATGAATGAATGGTCATATCTGTCTGCAAGCAACACTGACGTGAAAAAACAGCTGTTTCGGGCGACTAGAGGAGACGATGGCGGTGTCGGGTTCTATTCTCGGAAGCACGGCGTGGGCGCTATACGTAGTACGTCACGAGACATACAGAGTGTCCTATAAATACATTGTGTGTCGCCAGGAGAGATTCTGTAGGAAGGGCGCGGCGTGCCGCGACGCTGCAGACTATTTTTTCAACCTACATGCTTTTTGCTGCGTAAAAACAGCCCTATTTACGAGACTTCCCAGTCGGTCTGTTTGTCTGCACGTCGCCCTTGATTATCTAGATTCTAGACCATTTTAGGGGCTTTCTAGACGATCAAGCATGCTTGTCAAGCATCGCGCCTCGGGCTGGGAAGGGATCGTAAACCGCAGGAAATATGCAAATATTTTAAAATATATTTACCAAAAATGCCTATTTTTGTAATTTATTTATACCAGGGAATCACGTCATTCATCAATCAATTACGTGTAATTAACCTTACTCCCTGGTATAAAACTACAAACTAAGCATTTTTGTTAAAAATTTAAAAAATATATTTGCATATTATATCCTGCGGTTTACGATCCCCTTCCAGTCCGCGACGCGATGCTTGATCTTCTAGAGAGCCCCTTAAAACTATCAACGTAATGTTTCTTTAGACGATCAAGCATGCTTGTCAAGCATTGCGTCGCAAGCAACACATCAAACCTGTTAAAAACGTTCAGCGAGAAAAATCGGCGATCTGCGAACATATATTGGATAGCGGAAGTAACCCCTGGATGCAGTTTCAAAATCCCATTGTGCAATCCAATGAACAATTCTACTTTCCTTGCATGATCCGAGAAGCCATTGAAATAAGAAGAACCCCGAACTTCAATAGAGACCACGGTTACAAACTCTCTTCTATGTGGAACCCTCTTCTTAAAATGTTCCCGCCGCCGAACGCCGAACGCAAGGAAAGACAGGATACAGTGAGTGTTGTGTGCAAGACGGATTTTCGAAATTCGCGCGCTCCGAGCCCGGCCCCCCACCACCGTTCTAACATACGCAGTGGCGGCAGCGGTATGCGGCCTACCCGCAAAACAACGGATTGACAGCTCTTTCAGTGTACCCTGGACAACGGCGGCTGCAACGTCACCGAAACGTCGGGTGCTACAAATTCCACGCGGTAAATTCGTGTCTATCCTATTTATAATCGCATAAGTAATTTCGGAGATTACCCTCTAGATACAAACTTACAAACATACAAACTTACAAACATTACTTATTTATAATATTAGTATAGATATGTGTGGTTTATGTATTTATCCATATAGATACGAACACGTATATTTCCGGAATGTACTCAATCAGATCTGTCATTTGAAACTAAACACGATATATGTATGTTCATTTATTGATATTTGGATATTTGGACATTTGGACATGTACACAGCTACTTACTTGATATTTCGACAGATACTCGGGATGACAACGGTTCTAACAAAACCTCCCACTTCTAAATCGGTTGAAGCGTTTAGAAGCTGTGGTTGAATAAAGAAACGAAACATACATACATGAACCCTAAACAAATAACACTCTTTTTTTTTTGGAAGTCGTGTGAAACACGACTTTTTTTGAGCCATTTTCGAGTCACGCCAAATTACTCACATCTCGGAAACGTCTGGTAGTCGCAGTCGCTTAATTATATGCTAATGACGAATACCGGTTGAAATGATGTGTGATTCAACAGCATAATGAGGTTACTGACCTATCAATTCATTGCCAATGCCGGACAACAAAAAAAACAGCATACAGATGTTTCCGCAAAAAAGGCGACGACTAGGCCACGCCTATGGATTCGGCTGCTTTTACATTAAATTACAGTTAATTAAGGAAAGCTGTCTGCAATCTTTATGTACACTACCGCTCAAAAGTATTTGGGCACCCACTTTTTATTGTACTGATTATATTAAAGGTATTTAGAAAATCCTGTTTTTAAGCACATTTGGGTAGGGTACACGCCCGAAGTGCATTGATATACGTACGTATCTGGCTTATATTAGGACCTTGCATTGAAAACTTCGATTTCCCAAAAAATACCGTAACTTATATTTCTAGTCATTTACCAAATTGCAAAATACTTCATGTCAATGCGTCATCATTAGGCTTCAATTATCAGTCTGTGTCATTTCGTTGAAGCGTCAACAACGGTAATTTTGTTAGCTTCGAAGATTTCGAAATTTGAGCCGACAAAACGTCATTTGCGGGAAGCAATGCTTTTCTGCTTTCATCTTAAGAAAACTGCAGCAGAATGTCATAGATTGCTGCTGGAGGCTTACGGGGAATTTACTCCGACATAAAGGACTGTTGGGACTTGATTTCTCCGTTTCAAAAGTGGTGATTTCGATGTGCAAGACAAAGAGCGCCCAGGCCAAGAGCAAAAATTTGAAGAAGCCGAATTGGAGTCCATACTCCATGAAGATTCGAGTCTGACACTGAAAAAGATAAGTGAAGTGCTTAATGTTCATCCCTCAACCGTTTCAAGACGTTTAAAATCTATGGGTCATTCAAAAGGAAGGGCATTGGGTTCCTCGCGAGTTGAAGCCAAAAGACATCGAAAGACGTTTCATGACTTGTGAAATGCTCCTTCGCCGTCAAAAATTAAAAGGTTTTCTCCACCGAATAATCACCGGCGACGAAAAGTGGATCTTTTACGAGAACCCCAAAAGCAAAAAATATCGCTCGTACCCCGGTGAATCACTTCCATCGACCTCAACAGCCACGCCGAAGAGAGACATCCACGGATCCAAGGTAATGTTGATCCAAGGCAATCTATTACGAGCTACTGAAACCGGGAGAAACCATCACGGACGATCGCTATCGAGCTCAGCTCAAGAATTTGAGCGATGCTGTGAAGGTAAAACGGCCGGAATACGCTAAAAGGCACGACAAGGTAATTTTGCAGCATGACCATGCTCGACCACACGTCGCGATGCAGATCAAGAACTTCCTGGAAACGCTTCGCTGGGACATCCTACCTCACCCGCCGTACTCCCCAGATATTGCGCCATCCGACTACTATTTGTTCCGGTCAATGGCCCATGGCCTTTCCGAGAAGCGCTTCCAGTCTTTCGTGGATATTGAAAAATGGCTGGATTCGTGGATAGCCTCTAAGAACGAAGACTTCTTCCACCGGGGAATCTGTCTCTTGCCAGAAAGATAGGAGAACGTCATAGCTAGCGATGGACAATACATTGAATGAAATGCACTTTCCAATTTACTTCGAAATAAATGTTCAATATCACAAAAACTCAAAGTTTTCATTCAAAGACCTAATAAATAAAATTTGTGTAAGGCTCATAACGCACTGGCGTCCATGGCTCCAGAGCCATGGCTGCGGAGCCAGAACGTTACTGAAGAATGTATGGAGGTGCACGCACTGGGCGGCCAGGTTCCGTTGGCTCCAGGAGCCGGCAGCACATACAAGCGTGCAAAATGGGAGCCACTGGCTGCGCGCAGCCCGAATGTATGTGGCTCACGATGTATGCGCGCATCCGCACACGCGGAGCCGGCTCCGCGGCAAGTCGTATGCCGCTGACGCTGAGCGGCGACTCTGGCCGCCTAATCTGGCTCCCTCTTTTTTTCTGGCTCCGCACCATGGCTCCGGAGCCATGGACGCCAGTGCGTTATGAGCCTAAAAGCCTACTAGCTGAAACCCGTCGAGATCGACGGTCGGTTTATTGACAGTAATGTTTCAAAAATATGGTTTCGTATTTTGAGATAAAAAGTCGATATCGCTGAATGTGCGATTTTTTCAGTTCTCCAACTTTCTAATAATTATTCATAAGTATCTAATTGTTTTACAAAATTAAGTTTTAATGTTTTATATTTCAAATTTCAATGCGATCATTCTACAATTCTTCTTTTCATGATCCATCGAGTAGTTTCTTTCTTATTATCGTTTTTTTAAAGTGCTATATTTTTGACCTTCAACTCTCAGAAATGATAGGTGACTGCCAAGATTTACACCCGCCGCTTGAGGGGTTAATAGGAAAATATAATTAAGGCTACCAAAAATAAAATGAATAATTTTTTAACAGAATTTTTAAATTACCATTTTTATAACTGAACGTTTATTAATGTCCGATACCTTTATTATAGGAATTATGGCCTATTTGGCAATAGGCGCTTTCGCAAATATAATATACTAGCTGACCCGGCGAACTGTCGTGTTACAGATTAGCTGAACTTAATTTATGATTTTATGAAAGTAATACAATGAATACAAAATAAATATTAAGTTCACTACTTTATTAGGATAATAACACAAAAAGAAATATAAAAGTACAAAAATTAAGTATATCAATCGCGTGTCAGCAAGACATTGAATTAAACTATTTACATATTATGCAGCCGTTGATTTTGATTTTATGGGATGCACTCGGTTTAATTCTCTTCATTGAAGCACCTTGTGATACACGACATTTTTTGTTTCTTTATCAGGCGCAAGAACAAATAAAGCGGATGATTTGCCGACAACACGTGAACATGCCATGTACAACTGACCATGAGAAAAACACGAATTTACTTTTTGTATGGGAAAATGTTTTTTCTTTTATTTTAATTTTTCGTCAATTTTCCAATTATCGTTTTTAATAGTTATTCTACTATTCGGGACGGAGACAAATACTACAAATCAAAAACCATGAAAATCGGCCCAGCCGTTCTCGAGTTATAAGTGTTCGAACAAACACGATTTTGTTCTATACATATAGATGAGCTATATAAGTGCACTTCAGGAAAGTACTAAAATGCGCTTAAAAACTTTGCATGTGTTATTGTATTATTTATGTATTATTGTATGATACTTTGGATGTATATTGTCTGATGTATCATTTACTATACGTCATCGTTATATCTGATTTTATAATAGAAGCTTCTTTTATTGCTCAATATTTTCGAATTTCCTTCTTATCTCATTAGTCATACGTATTGTGACTTTTCAAAGTTATCGCGATAGTGACGTTTTGTTTGTCGTTTTTTGCAGCGGTTGACGACATTTTAGATAACGCGTTTGTGGGCGTGCTCTGAGAAAATATTCGGCCCTAGAAACTCGTGAAGTTCCGTTTTGGAAAGGAAACTTAAGTAAAAATTTTTGTACGAACAATAGGTTTTGATAATTTTTCAACAATTTAAAGAGATAAAATCGATTTTCGCCCAAAAATGTTGTCTTTAACTATATATTAAAAATTGGAAAACACTAATATATATTTAAAAACTTTTTTGCTTATTTTTTTAGTTCATATAGAAAAAAAATAATATTCTTAGTTTTATTTAACAACTCGATCCGTCTTATCAACGGCGCAATACTGAAAAAAAATATGTTTTGAGAAAAACGCGTTTAAAGTTTTCTTTAACCCCTCAAGCGGCGGATGTAAATCTTGGCAGTCACCAGTCATTTCTGAGAGTTGAAGGTCAAAAATATAGCACTTTAGAAAAACGATCATAACAAAGAAACTACTTCATGGATCATGAAAAGAAGAATTGTAGAATGATCGCATTGAAATTTGTAATATAAAACATTAAAACCTCATTTTGCAAACTAATTACATAATTATGAATAATTATTAGAAAGATGGAGAACTGGAAAAACTTACTTATTCAGCGATATCGACGTTTTATCTCAGAATACGAAACCCTATCTAGAAATTGTAAACACATTTGTGTACGTCATTACATGCTTTACCAAATCTATTACTTCGTTTATTTATTTTCATACATATATCCAAAGAGAAGCACAGATCCAAGCAATGGCAGCACTCGACTAAGTGCCCCCAGAATACAAACAATTATATTAGGGATTCTAGACTGCGAGAAGCACGATTGAATAAATGCACAATACAGAATTTATCCGTCTTCCTCACACATATCTAACAGGGGGTGGTTGCACTGTGATTTTGGTGTCAATTCAGTTCGTTGAGTGCGCGGTTTGTCGCGCAGCGCTCGTACCCGTTTTGGGAGACATTACTGAGCATTGACTATACATCGTACCCGATTCGGGACGTTACTGTCTTGAGGGGAATAAAAGTAGTATTCTTAAACTTACGGCAATCTGAGACTAATCAGCTATTTCAGGGGTAAAAAAATCATGGCGAAACGGGCTCTAAGAGCCCGTTCCTACGATGACGGGCCGTCTGTTTCGACGGAAACAGCCGCCCGGGAGATAGGTGTTCACATATAGACTGATCCGTCAAAAAAATCGGCCGAACAGTCGCGATCAGACCTCCGTTACTGTCTGACAAGTGCGGACCCCGAAACGGTGCCTTGCTGGGAGAGAAATGTATGTCCGCGGGGCGGGCAGGGGGGGGGGGGGGGTCGACACGTGTTATTTATCGGCCCGCACGTTCACATTACGACGGTCCGACATTAGGGACTCTCTAGCTAGACGATCAAGCATGCTTGTCAAGCATCGCGACGCGGGCTGGGAAGGGATCGTAAACCGTAGGAAATATGCAAATATTTTTTTTTTATATTTACCAAAAATGACTTATTGTGTAGTTTATACCAGGGAGTCACGTTAATTAGACGTAGTTGATTGATGAATGACGTGACTCCCTGGTAAAGAACTACAAAATAAGGCATTTTTGGTAAATCTTTTTAAAAAATATTTGCATATTTCCCGCGGTTTACGATCCCCTCCCAGCCCGCGACGCGATGCTTGACAAGCATGCTTGATCGTCTAGAGAGCCCCTTAGACGGCACTCCGCAGTGACAAACCGTTCATTCAAAAAAACTCGGGTCCCGTTTTTTTTCCGGATCCGTCTAAATGTGAAAAGCTTCATATAAATTGTTCAGCCACTGGCACTTCCGTCTGTTTAGACGGACCGTCGATACCACAGTATACCAGACAGTAGCTTCTCTAAGAACAAAATTGAATTCAAAGCGAATAAGTCACAAGTCGTAAGGGCTCGGATATGGTCGCCAGATGTCCCGCTACTCGGTCCAAGCATATACCCAAACGATCGAAAATGTCGCCAGCCTTTATCGAAATGTCGCGTAATGCTAACCATTCGCGTTCGTCGGGACGTACCACTCTTCCCGCAATGCCATGTAGCTCGAGAGTACCCTAAATCTACTGATTAGTATACTGTGGTCGAAACAGTCAGTCCTTCATAGAGGGAACGGGCTCTTGAGTATGCGACATGTATTGAGTCATGCTGACGCCCCGCGGTTTATTCTTAAACAGTATGTCCATTTGTTTCGAGTTATTTATTGCATCCACTGTCTACTGATGAATTTTCAGCTTTTCCAAAACACTTTGGGGTACTAATTAAAATTACACCTTTCCTAGTGCGCCAGCGCCAGGTGTCCCTGAATCTGGCCTGCTCACTCTACCCTGGAATTCTATGGTCCAAATAGTGTGATGTGAAAGTATCAGCTTTTACAAAACTCTAGCACTTTTATGTCGCTGGCGCTGGCTCCCCCCGAACTATAAGGGCAGTCGTGTTTTTTATTCCTTTTAATATATTTACCTACTTGATAAAAATATGAGTTAAGATCTGGCCTATGTATAGATATATAGTTAAGATTCGTAATCGGCGTGATACATATAGTGGGGTAACATTAAAACATCTTTAATTTAGACGAATTTGCTAAACTGCATACATTTCGAAATCTGTTTCGAGAGCTATTTTTGTAAACAACAAGTTATATTTGTGTACGTCATGAAAATGAAGCGTCCTTTTTACTAAGTAAAATTCTGAAAAAAAACAAGAACCAAAATATCGGACAGATGTTTTATCTTGAGATTGCTTACGCTAAATCCGTATGAACATGCTAAATCCGCATCGCCGTCATTATTCGTCATTATTTAAATTAATCAGCGCGGCACAGGAAATTACATGCCGATTAGCCAGATGACGAATTCAATGCATCATGCATTTGAGAAGAAAAAACGACATTTTGTATTTTTTTAGACGACTTGTATTCCCCCTATGGCGAGCGGTTCAACAAACTTGATGAGCGGCTGGGAAATAGCGAGGAGATGCATGCGATAGTTGCAGTTTATCGTACGATCGTTGCCGAGAAAAAAGTCGCATCCGAGCATTACTCTGACCGATTTCAAATCCCGTTATAGTTGATTGAATGTAGATACACACAAACAATTAAAATTTAGTTACAAAAGCTTTTAATACATGCACTGCTACATGTAATAATAATAATAATAATAATAAAACTCTTTATTCTTAAGAAAAGGCGAGCTTATTGCCTGCAGGCAATATTTTAGAGCTAACCTATGTATAGAAAGCTTAACTAAGTACAGAACAAGTACACATGTGGTGCATTTTGTACACCGCCATAAAGGCAAACAAAAAAAGATATAAAACACATGATTAGGTATTAATGCATTATAGGAACCTGTTCTACATTGTTGGTTTAATAACGTCGCCCGACTATATTCACTACGCTGATTCCGAAACTGCAATAATCTTTTGTCGGGATGAATAAATAACGGATAAGAGATGAATAAATAGCACCTACATTTCGGTAGGTTGTTAATTTCTTTTTTTAACAATTCATAAACACCTATATGGCGGTAGGTTAGGTTAGTTTTTTTAACCATCATGAAAAATAGGCGAGGTAACAATACCTAATAATTTCCACACATTTTGGAAAATTTATTTCATGCTATAAATTGCTTTCAACAATGATTTTTTCCTTATTTTACGCACTTACGAATCTGCAATAATCATTATTCGGCCTTAATAAATAAGCGAGATATAGGTATTTAAAAAATCGTCAAATACCTACATGTCATAGGTTGTTATTTTTTTTATAAATTCATAAACACCTATTTGGCGGTAGGATATGTTATTTAAAAAAACTATCATAAACACCTATCGCATCGAAACAAATCAAATATTTTTTCCACATTGTATGTAAATTTTATGTCTAGAAATATTGCGTGCCCGAGGCTATATTTCTTAGCAGATTTAGCATTAAGGGGCCACATCCACATATTACGTAATCACGTGTTTGAGATTTTTGACCCCCCCCCCCTCCTTTCTCTATGTCAGCAGACGTAATCAGCGGCCTGACCCCCTCCCCTCCCCTAAGATTAAGCAATCAACCAAATTTGCGGATAAATGTGAAGAACCGTGAGCCCAGCTTTTGTAAAGTTACTAAAATAAACATTTATTCTTCCATTATTGGATTTTATTATGTTCATTTACAGGAAATTGCTGTTCATTGACTGGTGTTGAGGTCTTTTTTGATAAATTGGTGAATATTTCAAAAACTAAACAGAACATCTAAGAAAACGAAATAACTGTATGTTTAATTATTAAAAATGTCATTAAAGGACGTATGTAAATAGCTTGGCACCGACACCGCTTTGGTTGATTTTTCAAAATTAAGGGATCCCTTAAGGGTTCACTCTCTGGAGACACTACCCTATTTACGCACATCGAGCTTGTGGGGTATCTTCGCCGCTGCACAGCGGTATTTCTGTGCAGGTTTAGACAAAAAAAATGCGATTCGGTGACCAAAGCTGTTTACGTAATCAGGACGAGCACCCCACCCCCCTCCCCCACGTAATCAAACGTAAGCCTCAGCTCCAACACCTCCCTCCCCCTCGGTGATTACGTAATATGTGGACGGCTCCTAAAATTATCGAATCTAGCAGTGTTTTTTTTTTTATAAATGAAAAAGGTGTCGATACTACATAAATTCCAAAGATTGTTCAATTACTATTCTTCTAAGCACACGTCACAATATAAGTAAATCAATCATAAATGTGATGAAATCTAGCATTTACCACATGATCAAGGCCGAATTATGTAACCGTGACGTCACAGTGAAGCGATCACAGTGACGTAGCCGTGACGAAAAATTGTCTTTTGGCAAAAGACAATTTGGAAATTCCGCCTTATTATGGGCACATCCAAGCGTTGACCCTGTTAAGGGGTTTTTTGCCTGGGTATAAAACATTTTCGCATAAATTATGAAGATTGTTGGTGGCTTAGTATACTTCAACACCTATATAACACATCAAAAAATATTTTACCTACGAAGACTGCGTTTTCTTTAAAAAAAAAATAAATCGCAAGTGTAGTAGTTTCAAACAAAGTTCGTAATATTAAATAGTATCCTTTCTACCAAAATACGATATTGCAAAAAACACAGCTTTTTCTTAAAAAATGTCGTTAATACTGCGGACTGTGAACAGGGTAGCCAGATGGGTCCCAAAAAAACGGTTAGTTTTTGGTTCTACATTTAAAAGGTGCGCTTATTATTTTTCCATGAACGACAGTCTATATTTTTTATATTGTTGTTTTTAAACCTCGCTTACAGATTATTTTCTAATAAGGTAATTTTCTAATAATAAGGTTATTTTCTAATAATTACCCACAATACAATTAAATATCAATTAATGGCGGAAACAGACTAATTTAAAACCACATCTTTATTCTTTCATTCTGTCGCATTTCCTTATATTACAGCTTATATCCCGTCCATTGGAATCTTTGTGCCGAAATTAAGGTAATTAATTGTTTTGAACAGTTTACTGTCGAAATAATACCATTTCTCCAAATACGTACCAGTTCTCTTGTATCTACGTTCTGACAACAGGTGTGAATATTTTCTTGGATTCATGAGTAAAATACTCCTCTCAAGCAGTTTGGGTCAATCGAATATTTTTTTCAATCGACTATTCAACCATGATTAATTTAGTCATGACTAATTTAGTCGTGAATAAAGTTAATCGCGTTTGAAATAATCATGAGTATATCCATTAGTTGTTAATCTTTCAATCGTCAATCATGTTTATTTTATTTTATTTTTATTTTTCAGAAAACTTACAGCGTTTTATACTTAATACTAACACATAATATATACATCTAAGGCCAATTAAAAGTTTTCACAATTAAATTAAATCTATTGTTACAGCGCAATGAACAATGAGCAATGATTTAACTTGCTCTTTAGATGCCATCCTTCACAACACATCCTTCACAATTCTTTCTAATATATCTATTGGTTGACTGTCCTTAGGAACAGAGAATTTAAATTCTCACCAGTTTCGCCGGTCGACCAACTGACCGACCGGTCGACCGGCTGACCCACCGCCCGACGGACTGAACGTTCGACCGACGAAAAACTTGCAAAACTTCAAGTTGGCCGCTGTCGAAAATATTAATCACATTTTTTTAGCCATGATTACGAATGACACTAATCAATCGTTAGTCACGATTGACGATTAAACGAATCAATAGTTAGTCGTTAATCACGATTAACATATTCAATCGTTAGTCATCAATCGGTAGTCTGGCTAAATTTTGCCCAACACTGCTCCCAAGTACTGTTAAATACGGTCATTACAAAAGAATGTCACTAATTCTTTCAATTTTGGGGTCTCATAATGTTATCAAGGTTCCACGAATGGCATAGGTATGACCTGATTGTCGTTTTTATTTAAAATCAGAATATTATTCTTAGTACGGGGATGAAAATACAGATTAGACATTCAAACAGTTTCTTTTCCCGCGCTCTGTTTGCATAAACAAAAAACTGGACAGCCGTACGTCCGTTTATTTTTATTTGAAAAAAACGACAAGAACCCTCAAAACTGAACTGGACATCTGGCAATCCTGACAGTGAATGAAATAAATTTGCGATATAAATATAAATCGCTTTATTTATTATAAAACGCATAGGTCAAATCTTGTTTTGATTTGTTCTAGAGGTGTTAAAGTATACTATGCCACCAAAAATCTTATTAATGTATGCTGTTAACAACTAGGTATTTATTAGGTACCTATATTGCGGAATAATTGCAGTATAGGAACCTTTCCCAGAAATCGAAAAAATAAAAAAATACTACTAGATTCGATCATGTAATGCCAAATGTGAAAGAAAAAAGCTTCGGACGCGTAAAATTTCAATACCAAATTATTATTTTTTTTTTTTTAAACTGTTGTTTTAAAAAAACCAATCTAACCTACCACCAAATAGGTGTTTATGCATTTTTTTTTTAATTAACTTAACCTACCGAAATGTATGGGTTTGGCGCTTTTTTGGATGCCTATATCTCGCTTATTTATTGAGACCGAATAAAGATTATTGCAGATTCGGAATCGGCGTGGTGAATATGGTCTGGAGACGTTAAAAAATCAACAATCTAGAAAAGGTTCCTATACTTTTTGTCTGACTCAATAAATAAGAGAGATACAAGCATTTAAACCTAATTATTGCAGTATAGGAACCTTTCTCAAAAATCGAAAAAATAAAGAAATACTACTAGATTCGATCATTGTAATGCTAAATATGAAAGAAAAAAGCTTCGGACGCGTAAATTTTCACATCCAAATTTACATACAAAAAAAAAAAAGTTTTTTTCAACTCAGTTTTTAATGTTGTTTTTAAAAAAAACTAATCTAACCTACCGCCAAATAGGTGTTTATGTATTATTAAAAATTAAAAAAAACTTAACCTACCGATATGTATGGGTTTGGCGCTTTTTTGAATGCCTATATATCGCTTATTTATTGAGACCGAATAAATATTATTGCAGATTCGGAATCAGCGTGGTGAATATAGTCTGGTGACGGTAAAAAATCAACAATCTAGAAGAGGTTCCTATACTGCAATTATACCTACCCCTAACCTAAATTTTAACCCCTCAAATGGATGGCGATTAGCTCGGGTTGCCTACGGCAAAATGTATATAAATTTATATTTACATTTACATTTACATTTACATAGAGCGGGGTTTACTATAGAGCTATAGCATTACTATAGAGCGGATTACTATAAAGCGACGCACATTTACATTTATATTTACATTTATATAAATTTATATACATTTTGTATACATTTTGCCAAGGCATCCCTTAAGGGACGCCTCACATTTGAGGGGTTAAACATCTAAATTTCGGTAGGTTGTACATCTATATGGCTGTAGGTTAGGTTAGTTTATTAAAAGCATCATAAAAAATAGACGAGGTAGCAATTCATAATAAATTCCACACATTTTGGAAATGTAGCTTTACTCACTACGGAATACAATAAATATTAATTTTATGCTATGAATTGCTTTCAACACTGATTTTTTCCCTTATTTTACGAACTTTTTTAGATTGAAAACTAGTGCAACTCATTACATGAAGCCTGTAAATCAAAACATAGCCATATTTGGACATGTTTCGTCCGCGCGCCGCGCCGTGCACATACGATAAACTGTTTACCCTCCCTATTCAATGACACGTTCCATTTTTGAAATCTGTATGAAATTCAACACCGTTTCCAGAAATATCCAAGAAAAACTATAAAACTACACGAAATAAAAAATAGTGCGAAAAATCACGCTCTAAAAGCGCCGATTTTCAAAGGAAAATACGGCCTAAAGCCAATGAATATCGAGTGGAAGTCGGCGACATTTCTGGGCGTTGTGAATGAAAATGGCGACCGGCATCGCGTACGAACTCGATTATTAGGAAAAATACATGATTATTTTCACTTTTCGACGCGCGCGCTTGTGCGTGAGGCGCAAATATAACGTTTTAAAGCGCTACTTACCATTTTCGGGCGGTATTTATCACGTTTCACGAACTTTCACAAATCCAATAGAGCTACCGCTCCTGCACCGACCGAACTGCGAATGGGCACTGAGCATGCGCAAACGAAACACAAGATTCTCGCGATTCCCCGCACGAAATAACCGAAAACACGCTGAAAAACAGCCGATAATGTTATAAATCAAACGGACTAGACCCGCAACCTGCCGCAGTGATTATAATACGCAAACTAATTACGAAAAAGATAGCGACCGACGAGTGTACCACTACGGCCGCTGATTTCATGTAGTGATGTGCGTATCATAAACATAACGGATACGTACTTCCTTAAATAGCAGGGCCGTCTCTTGCGGCGTTTTTAGCCTGATTGCCTATTTTGATTGTTTTTTTTTTAGAAAATCAAAGACACAGCAACGAGAATCAAACATTAAGCGAATAATCCAATGAAATTAGTTCAAGGTCCCAAATTAAAGGGTAATCATCATGATCCGAAATATGTAAAAAATGAATAACGGGAAGCATGCGTATTAGCCAGTTCAAAATATCTCTGCCGCCCAACTCTAAGCTATTCCCATATAACTGTCAATTACAATCAAGCGACGCACTTTTATATAAGAAATCTGTAAATTCTAAAACACTTGAATTATTTTATAACACAATCTATAATATATTTAAAATCTTGAATTATGAAACAGCCAGTGATTTAAAATTACCGGCATTCAAAATAGTGAGCGGTGACCAATCAGCCACTCAGAACCGGCAAATGCCCATATATGGACAGAAGGAAACCGCGAACGCATTTCGAATGAATGATGAAGCGGCATTTTTTGAATTATGACTCATTGAATTAAATAAATAATCGTCATTTTAGTACACATAAAAATATATGAAAATATAATATGTTTTTGTCCATTTTTTGCATATTGAAAATTAAACATGTGGTTTAGCCAGGAAATAATGGGATCAAAAATACGGTCGACCGAAAAACATGGCGGCAGTATCTGTCAAATTCAAATGTTTGTTCGATAATTTCATCCTTTTTTATTTTATTGAAAAAAATCGACTATGGCAGATAATACAGAACGAAAAGAACCCAGAGGTTATATATGTAGTAAATTTGTTATTTCTGATTTCTTTCAGGTTGATGTAATCATTTTATCTCTTTTTTCGCAGTTTTAATTAATAACGAATTGGAGAAGAGGATAGCGGATGCTTTCGAAGTTTTCGACCATTCCGGTAAACAGGTAGTGGATGTACGGGAAATAGGCACAATTCTGCGATCTTTAGGTAAGGTTTATCATGATTTTATTCTATATTTAGGCCGTCTTCTAAGATAGCAGATACTGGGAAAAACAATAAATATCAACTTTTTGAAATTTTTGGTAATTCCATTTATAATTTACTTAACAAATGACATTTTAGCAAGGAAAAATAAATATATTTTGTCTGAAAACCAAAGTACTGTTCACCCTCTTCGAGGAAGCCGGTAACTAAAGTCACCTTTAGCTTAAAATAGGCTTTACCGCTATATTATTGACTTATACATGATCTCATATCATGTATGTATTGTAAGCCACTTAAGCAAATAAGGTAAAATTGAAATAGCGAAAACGTGGCAATCCATTGGTTTGATCAGTATTTCCCATCACAGCTCCTACTCGGCGTCAACCGGAGGGTCATCGAGGTACCCCACCTTTGGACATGATAGGAAAGATTGATCAAGGTCCATTGTCACCACGTGGACCTTGATCATTCTTTCCAGTCACACATTTTCTTCTCCCTTGTGGTGTAGTGGAGCGTCTAGTGGTAGCACCTTTCAGGTTACTTCAGCCGGCTCTCTTTGCGGAGGGTGGAGAACCACACTGGTGCACAGGCGTTCCACAAATCTCTCACCAGTGGCTCCAAGTAGCTGTTGTACACGCTGCGGCCACACCGCGGTAAACCACGACTGCTCGTGGTCTAAATCGGCCCACGAGGGGCCTGCACGCTTCGGTGGTTAGGTCTGATTGCGGATACCTCCTGCATAGTGTACGAGGACTGGCCCGGCGAAGAAGGCAACTCGACAGCTTATAAGCAACGGATGTTGGCGGAAGCGGCGGGACATCACGGCATCGTGGAAGGCCTAGGGCGCCCGGTTAATAGCTAGAAACCGGCGGCCAGAAACTGCATCCCTCTTTCCTCCAATCATGGCAGATCTCCGCTCCATTAACGCACGGATTGCAGGGACGAGAGAGTGAGTCTGCACCAACGCTACTGCTTACTCACTGTAAACTATGCATGCGCAGATGACATCTTGTTTTTTAACAACGGACCGGACTTGTATCCGAGCCCTGCGGCATAGTGCATTGGTGGTGGGGTCGTGTCTTGATGGGATTTGGCTCTAGCTGGAGGACCACAAAAGTTAAAGAGTGAGGAAGCCCGGCTTGAAAACCTCGATTCGAACCGCCAACAGCGCAAAACTCGTCCGAAGCCCACCTACACATACACTTACAACAACTGCGGTGAACTCTACTGTAGTCATTGTAATCGGACCTTTAGAAACAAACTGGGCTTCACAAGTCACTTCCGCGCGCATCTCAGTCGCTTCCGCGTGGATCTCGATGACGAGGACATCATAATAATATATAATAATAATATTAATAAATAATAATATACTCTTTATTTGCGCTTAATAATGTTACAAAAAGGCGAGCTTATTGCCACATGGCAATGTCTTACAACTAACCTAATCACAGTGGTACATGCGCGCATTGTGGAGCCAACCCTGGGTCCAGCAGTCATGCGATGGTGAAACTTGAAACGGCCTGTTATCTATACTAATATTATAAAGAGGTAAAGTTTGTGAGGTTGTAGGAAGTAATCTCTGGATCTACTGAACCAATTTTGAAAATTCTTTTACCAATAGAAGTTGAGTTCTAGAGAAAACTTGTAGAGCTTGGTAATGCCTACAAAAAAGTCAGCGACAGCATATATCTAAATTTTGTATTTAAGTCACAAAAAGTAATTTTTTATATTAAAAAAATAATTTAAATCATTAGGTCATGTTTATTGGTCATATTATCAACAATTATGAATTCATATCAACATAAGTAATTTTATCGTCTCAAGTGTTTAAAACAAAAGACTTTTCCCTTTTACTGCATTTAATTTCCCTTTTACTGGATAAATGGTTAAAGAGATAAGACACTCACAAATAAGACACTCACAAATAATGGTAATATAATCAAATTGGCATGCAAATACATACATACATGAACAGTAAAAATATAACCCTTCTTTTGGAAGTCAGGAAATAAATCATAGCACTCAGTACTAACCGAACCACACTCATAATTTCATCAGAAGTAAAAAAAATTATCTCCCAACGAAGTAGGCACGGGTCAGCTAGTAACTAAATATGTATACATTATTTCGTGTCTGTGCTGTTGACCGTTGAGGAGTTCCCTCGGCGGGAGCCAACCCTGGGTGAAGAATAATAATAATAATAATATACTTTTTATTTGCACTTAATATTGTTACAAAAAGGCGAGCTTATTGCCACATGGCAATGTCTTACAACTAACCTAATCACAGTGATAGATGCGCGCATTGTGGAAATAAAGATTATTACGTTAGTTAGGCATAAAATACAGACCAGTAAAGTATTTAAAACTTAGAATGCCCAAGGAGAGGAAATTGGGAGAGGAAGAGGAGAGAAAGGGAAGAACTGGAGAAGAGGAGAGAAAGGGGTCTTAAATGATGGCAAAGAAGGCGAGTTTCGTGTATTCGTGCCGGGAGATCGTTCCAGAGTCTTGCACCATGGACACAGAAAGAGTAGGAATAAAAGAGTATTATGACACGGAATTTTTAGTAAACTAGAGGCTGACCGAAGTACTAGACCGTGTGAACTTAATGGTTCAAAAAGCTCGTGGAGATAGGATGGTGTTGATTGGGAGAGCACACGATAGAGGAGAGCAAGTATGAGAACGTTTTTCTTTTGTCGAACTGGCAACCACTTTTACTGTGCCCTATATTCGGACACGTGATCATACTTACGTAGACCGAAGATGAATCGTATGCATACATTTTGCAAACGTTCAAGTTTATTGAGTAGTTCCTCTGATAAATCGAGATAAGCCACATCTGCATAGTCAAGAAAATGTAAGAGGAGAGACTGTGCAGGAGATTTCTTTGTGTCCATAGGAAGAAATCTTCTGAGCGTTTGCAGAGGGTGAAAACTAGCAAATATTTTGCGACTTACCTCATTCACGTGTGGTTGCAAAGGGTTGATTAGTAGACCCATCAGCATCACATCATCATCATCATCTCCCTTAATTTAACACTTAGGGAGTCGAACTCTAATTTGTAGTATAAGTACTCGCTACTGGGTCTACTGGACCCAGTATAATATCATAAGTTTATTCCAAAACTGCTTAAACTAGCCATGAGAATGAAACTCACGATGACACGTTTTCAACCCTCATTTTTTTTTTGTAGGGGGTGTTAGTGCACGCATACTAATGTACATATAATGTTGGCTTATACATTGAAGAAGACTTTTTTCACATATAATTACATGCTTATAACATCCTCAACAATCCTACCGCTCCCTCACACCTAACCGAAAAATTCAATCACCTAGGAAGTCATGGTCTTCCACTCCGTTCCAGTCACGATATTAAAATTGCGATTCCACTCATAATTCTTCTTTTTTTACATATTCCTTCACCGTTTATGCAGCTAGACTATGGAACCAGCTCCCGTCAAATATCAGAACGGTTTCTACTTTTCAAGTGTCTCTGAAAAAGCATTTCATGTCTCTAAATTCCTAGTCTCATCCCATCTTCTCCCATATCCCATATCCTTCGCTTCTTGCGAATATTCCAAATCCTAATTATATTTTGAAAAAAATGTAATTTTTGTTGCTTGATTAATTATTGTTATGTAATAACTTATTTTTGTTTGTTTTATCTATTGGCACCTAAATTCTTACACTTCCACGATGGTTGGCTGTAATAGATTGTATTTTAGGCGATAAGTCTGCCTATTGCATGTTTCTTTTCTTAAAATTTTAAAACTGCGATTTCGCATCTCAAATTGTATAGCTTCGAAGGGGGAGTGAATGGGTGGTAAGGTGAACGCTTCACATGTGACAAGACAGCTGTCCTGAACCTACCACAGTCGGTCGTTAGTCCGAAATCCACTGCTCACCCCCAGAAGTGTAATAATAGTATTATGATGGGCCCGACTCCGGTCGGTGAATTCCATAGCAGCTCCGTTTGTATTTTATTTTTATTGATTAAACCCAGGCTTGCATCATATTGCGCTAATCCTTTCTCATGATATTTTCATTCTTCAAGGTTGTGTTCCAACCGAGGCGGAGATTCAAGAAGTGTTGCTGGCCACTGAAGATAAAGAAGGAAATGAAACGGTCGCCCTGTCCGTTTTTCTTCCCTATATGTATGACGCAATCACAAAACATCGGTAATTATTGTAAATTAATCTATACTAATATTATAAAGAGGTAATGTGTGTAAGTTTGTAAGTTTTATATGTAGGGGGTAATCTCCAAAACTACTTATCCGATTTCAAAAATTCTTTCAGTAAAAAAAAATCGGTTGTCTGTAAAGTCGGTTTACTGACGATAGTTGAACGTGACAATGTCATAAGAAAATACTGATGGAATGGTTGCATTTGAAGCAGTTTCATTTAAGATTCTGATATTGTTTATTACAAACACCCAAAAATATATGCTTTTATACTCACCGATTTGACTACAACATGTAAATGTATTATTGTATAGCAGTATAATTGTATAATTGTTTATTGTTTAAAGTTTATTGTTTTTTTTTATTTGAAATTTTGTAATCTGAAACTGTTAAATAACGGTTTGAGAAGCGTTTGAGCACGCTGCGCCATCTAGCGGTAGGTAATACGTCGTAAATAAACAATATTAACGACATTTTACCAACCGCTAGATAGCGCATCGTAATGATAGCTTTTCATACATTTTTTTTTTTTAATAAAAGTTGCTTATATTGTTGCACTTCGTTGTACACACAAGAAAATTGTCCGTTCAGTAATAACATTCCGTATATCAAGAATACTATATAAAATTATGTCACGAATTTAAATCAATCTAGTGATTTTCATTCGTACTATTTTAGACTGAGGTTAGTAAATAATTCTTGTCGCAACCGGTAGATGGCAGCATTTATATTGAATAATAAATATAATAAATGGAACGCCTCAGAGCGAGGTAACGCCGCATGAGTCATGTTTTTTCGTGCGTACAGCAGGCTCCATCGATTTATAAGACGTTGTCACGTCAAAAAGCTAAATTATCGAGTAGTGCTATAGGCTATATTTTATTGTGTTGAATATTAGTTTTCAATATTAGTTTTCAATATGAAATTATGTTATTTCTAAATCGAGTCAGAGAAAATGTGCTGGTGATGTGCTTTATCGGCGTGCGCTGACGAAACGGTTTGGTATTTTTGAAAACTATGTTAACAAAAACGTCGGCCTCAAAGAGATCTAAAAAAAAGTCCGTGACAGCAGATGTTACGGGTAATGTTAGTTGTTTGTGTAAATTTAGGTTTACCCGGGTAAACTTAGAATTACCCAAGGATTTTGGGTTAGGTTAGGTTAGGTTCAATCTGTCCTGGAAGAACTCGGCATCCAAGTGAGACTCTCCACCGTATGCATGAGAATGGTCCTGCAGTTCTTCGGTCATGTTGCCAGGAGAAACCCAGAGAATCTGGAGAAAATGCTTTCCGGGGGTCAAGTGGAGGGAAGAAGAAGCAGAGGCAGATCACCGGCCAGATGGAACGACCTCATTAAAGAAGTTACAAAAGGGTCTATACAATCTGTGACCCGCAATGCAGAAGACAGGTCGAAGTGGAGGAGCCTCGTAGGCAAACTGTTGTCTAGTGGCCACGATCCTCAGTAATGAAGGAACGACGGAGAAGAAGAGGTTAGGTTAGGTTCTAGGTTTATCCGGGTAAACCTAGGTTTACCCAAACAACTAGCATTACCTGTAACATATCCAACTCTTATGTTTAAGCTAAAATAACTGCTTTTAAGACTCAAAAAAAGGGAAAAAAAGTAGTTGAAGTTTGTTGAACAGTAAAATTTAAATCCTTATCAAAATAAATTAATCTATCATCACGGGTGTTAAATGGAGATAAAATTAGCAGTGTACTGTAATATTTTAGTTCGAATTGTTTTAGATATATCATGAAATAAGTAACGCGGGCAAGCAACTCGAAATATCTAGCAGGGGCTGTGCGGCGGCGACTAGCCCAACAAAGTCAGCGTTCAGCGGAAGGCGGCGGGTGGCGAGGAACAAAAAGCGAACAGGACGTCTTTTACTATATATCTAAAGGTAGCGTCTAAAAAGGCAAATATACGCCACCCTACTCAAATTAGCAACTCGATTCGAAACTTTACGCGAAGCGAAGCCGCGGGCAACATATAGTCTAATAATATTATAAAGAGGTAAAATTTGTGAAGTTGTAGGGTTGTAGGGAATCTCTGGATCTACTGAACCGATTTTAAAAATTCTTTTACCAATAGGAAGCCATGTTAGTCGTGAGTCGTGAGTGTCATAGGTTATATATTAATCCGAAAAATTAAAAGGCTTTTTTGTGGTAGTCGGATTTGCAAAGTAAGTCGGAGAAAAAACGGTCGAATGAAAACGTTTCATACGAACTCTGCCTTAACAATGAGAGATATATGATTGAATTTTAGAGAAAAGTTGTAGAGATTGATAATGCTTACAAAAAAGTCAGCGACAGCATATGTCTAATTTTTATATTTAAGTCACAAAAAGTAGTTTTTTATATTAAAATAATAATTTAAATCGGTCATGTTTATTGGTCATATTATCAACAATTATGAATTCTTATCAAAATAAGTAAATTTATCATCTCAAGTGTTTAAAACAAAATACATTTCCCTTTTACTGCATATAATAACATCGAGATTAATATGGCAACTTTAATTGAAATGTCAAAAAGTACCAACCTTCTGGTATGTGATATCCCATATAGGCTCGACAATAATAACTACAACTACGATATTCTAGACATTAACAAAAAACTTAATGTAATGTGTGCGAATAACAGGCACGTCACATTTATTCCATTTACTGAGATTTTGGTTGAGAATGATTACACATACTCCGGAGCAACACTAAACGTGAATGGAAAGAAGAAATTTTGCTCAAAGGTGAAAGAGAGCATTTTCTCAATTACACAGGATCATACAAGAAGGTCTTGAAAAAACGGGGGAAGCCGATACTTAAACAATCTGCCAACGTGACCAGCAAATTCTCTTCCATCCGAAATGACGAACTGCGAATAAGTTTGATTCATCAAAATATGCAGGGATTAGAAAACAAGACTCTTGATGTTGGCCTAACTTTAGAAGATTATAACGTTGATATATTTTGTGCAAGTGAAACATGGATAAAAGAAGGCCAGCAAAACACTATAATTATACCAGGTTACACAATGGCTTCCTACTTTACTAGATCCACTGCGATTAGAGGTGGCTCTGCTGTATTCGTAAAAAGTAACATAGATTTCAAAACTAGGCATGATATTTGCAATTTTTCTGTGGAAAGGAATATCGAAATAAGTTGCGTTTCTATATCTAAATTCTCTGTAAATATTGTTTGTTTCTATAGGCCACCTCTATCTGATTTCAATCAATTTATAAATGTACTGGAAATCGTATTAGACAAGCTTACTAATGAAAATAAGTCCCTCATAATTTGTGGAGATTTTAATGAAGACTTCTCAATAAGCACATCTGGTAGTGAAGCACTAATCGATCTATTTTTATCTTTTAATATGACAAAAGCTGTAAATTTTCCTACTAGAATAAATAAAGGCTCTACTAGCACATGTATTGATAATATTTTTACAAACATTAGTGACTTCACTGTCAATGAGAAAACGTGTAGTATTTCAGACCATGGAGGGCAACAATTAAATTGGTCTCATAAAAAATGTGTAGCGACTGCAACTCTCACCATAACTAAAAGAAAAATTACAAGTAATAGTCTGGACCATCTCCAAGAAGCCTTAATGAATACACCCCTAGAGTATAATAACATTACTGATCCTAATTATTCTTTTGGTAGATTTCTCAATAACTATATAGCTTCACTGAATCATATAATGCCCATAAAGCAGATAAAACAAAAGGCCAAAAAGAATTTCAATGACTGGGCAACAAAGGCTATAAAAATATCCAAACAACGAATGCTAATCCTACATGAGAACTTATTAAATAGTAATGATGCCAAGTTAAAAAATATGTTAAAACATACAAGAAGATTTATAAAAATGTGGTTTGGATGGCTAAACAAATGTATTTGGAGGGTGTTATTAAAAACTCTACAAATAAAATTAAGGCTTCTTGGGATGTTATTAAGTCAGAGACCACGCAACAGATGTCGGTGGCCTCCAGCGTCTCCTTGAATGTAAATAATTATCAGTACGACAATCCCAATAAAGTTGCCGAATTATTTAACAATTATTTTGAGGCTATCGGCGGAATCACATCGTCCAATCCAATCATGTGCCCATTTAAATTACCTAAAAAAGTAGAGCCTTATTGTCTGATTATTTTATATGGTCTTATATCTGTACTTTTAGTTTAAAATGCATAACGTAGATTTAATTTGATTATTTAACATTTTACTGACAATTTGAATATTACGATAAATAATTTTACTACGTATCTTTCCGAATCACCAACTACTTCAAATATTAAGCTTCTATTTTGATTATTTATATTTATAGTTTGACAATCTAACTATGTATGTTCAGTAAATAGTAGTAACGAAACTTACTACCTACATAACCCAATTATTTTGACACGTCCAAGAGCGGTCTTTAGCCGTCAATTGGACACGACGAAAATGTAATGTAATGTAATGTAATAATTTCCTTTTTACTGCATAAATGGTTAAAGAGATAATATGACATAGGTATGGAACCGCAACCGTATCTCAGGTTGGAACCCCTGAAAGACAGTATATTTTGTACCAAATAATAACATTACCTACATCTAATATAGTATACAGAGAAGTTTTGAACAATTAAAATAAACATAATTTATTCAATCATAATCATTTCATTCGCTCATTTGAAACCCGGTAATATAGCCAAATTGGCATGCAAATACATACATATATATGCAGTAAAAATATAACCCTTATGGCAGTCAGGAAATAAATCATAGCACTCAGTACCTACTAACCGAACCACACTCATAATTTCATCACAAGTAAAAAGTTTTACCATCCAACGAAGTGGGCACGGGTCAGCTAGCACTTAATAAACACATCATAATAATATTAATTTACCTATACATGTTATATTTTATATGTTGGTAGGTACTTGAATAATTATTTATGCGTCATCGATAAACTAATATTTTGTACTATTGATTCTACAGGTGAGTTTTTAATTAGTGTCATTTTAATAGTAGTGTATCAGTACGGCAAACTAAGCAACTTTTGATAACAATTCTTGGGAAAAACAAAAAAAAGTTTTTTTTTCTTAAAATAGTATAAAAATCTAGTGGCAGGTAAAACATCGCTAATATTATTTATTAGCGATATTTTACCTATTGCTAGTTGGCGCAGCGCGCTTAACGTTTCTCAAACTTTTCTTTCAAAAATATAAAATTTAGAAACTGCATAATCGTCTGTAAGCGGCCATCATCGCCTGTAATCGTGAGTAATCGGTTAATTGTCAGTACATCAAAGGAATGCGTGCCGATGATCTAACAGATTTTTACGCAGCCTTGTGGCCTGCGCGTCGAGACTAACTTTACACCAATATGCTTGACTTTACACCGGTTTGCTCAGTTAAGCGCACAGTTCGCACAGTCTTTTTAGACGTGTCAAGCCATCATGTCAAATAAAAGAACAACTCTTGGCTTTCATAAACTTGTCTCCCCGGATTATGGGACATAGAATGTCCTTTATATTACCATCGTATAAAAAAGATTTTCTTCTTCAAGCAGCGCATCTGCAACCACACAACATACTGCTGCTCTTTTTTTTCGGTCAACAACAAGGGTTGTCGATTACAACGGGCGAGCCCGTCACCACAGGAAGTTTTCTCCCTGGAGTGAGCGTAGAAGACTTGAGGGACAAAACAGTCCACTATCTAGCTACGTCACAAGCCCGTAAGATGCCAACGCCTTAACCGCGAGATAGCCAGGAATGTTACCTGGCGGGCCGACACTCACGCCCTTACTTCCAATTGTGACCAGATTACTCCGGTCTCTCGATTGGTTACGAGTTCGAGGTCGCTTGCGCGGTCCTCTCCCTTACGAAGCGGTGAAACGGTGTATATCGAATCTATCGTAGACCACAGCGTCCTTTGCCCGGCTCTTCACCCAGGATCGGATAACCGATGGTCATTTCAAGAGTAGTCGCCGTAAGGTCCGCAACCACCCCCGCTCTATAGGAAACAGTACTGCTTCCAGACTCCCCCGACTGTTAGTCAGAGTGCACAGTCGATTGGCTTACGCCGCACGGTGCGCAGACCGTCCAGGAGCGCCAGAAGTTTGATTCCCAGGGGAAACTGACCGTAAGGCCAGAGTCCTACCCAGGCTCGCACTTCATGCGTGGAGGCCGTCGGATAGGTGTTGACCCGTGAGTGTGACCAACCCTGAACAGAATGGGTCTTCGTGGCCTACCCACTATCCTAACCCACCTCGGCAAGGGCCCATTTTTTTTCGGTCACCCATTGTCGAAAATATACATGTACTGTAGCCCGTGACTATACCTCACGATCAAACTGAGCAAACTGAGAACAAAACTGAGGTAGCCCACACACGTTCAGTTCAGATAATCGCACAGTTTTTTACTCAGATTTTTACACAGATAAACTGCGCATATAATCTGACCGTGTGTAAACCCTTTTATACTATAAACTCTGTGCAGGTTTTATCCGGCTGATGCTGAACACCTCCTGGCCGCGTTCAAGTTTATCGATTCCGAAGGCAAAGGCTACCTCACGCTCGATCGACTCAAGAAGCTTGTGATGGAGGAGGGAGAACCTTTCACTCAGGTTTGAACCCTACAATTATTAATGATAATACCGGATGCTCGACTACCCGCACTTTGTTCTTCGTTAACCCTGGAATGCTACCATTATTTTACACAGCCTCACCCCAACGGCGCAATATCACAACAACCGAAATACTCGGCCGCTCTAACCGGCACAACCCTGGTACTGACTGTCACCAAAATTAACTATACGGGGCAGCAGCAGTGCAGCGCGCTATACCGGTGAATACTGCCCTTCGGCTACGTAACGACCAAATTTGGTGGCATATCAGAACACCGTTGACTACGTAACGACCAATAATGGCGGCTTGCCCCCGGAGCCCACAGTAATTATTTTCTAATTCGAACGCATCCTAAAATCCATACCAAATATCTCATTTCTACCATAGATACATACACGGCCGCTAGAATAATTTCGCGCGTCATTTCGCGGATATTTGTGGTAAAATTCCTTCGTCAAACATCATTATTTTTTTTTTCGAGGAAACATCAAAATTTTTATTGGTTTTTATGAGCTAATATCTAAATATTTTTGTATGTAAATAAGCAAAACGAAATATTACTTTTGATAGAGAATCTAATAAAAATCACGATAGTGTCTATTTTTTCGTAGGACAAGTACAAGATAGAAGTGCCGAGTTTTTTTCACTTTTTCGACTTTCTTATATTTATTCACAATTACCTAATTGTTTTACAAAATAAGATTTCAATATTCTATATACGAATGCAATACAATGCAATCATTGCACAGTTATTCTTTTTATAATTGCTATAGTAGTTCCATAGTTATAGTACTTATTGTCGAGCGCGGTGATATTATAAGAAATTCCAATAAATTGCCGCGGTCTGCCATGAAATTATGCCGCTCCTCGAAGGATTAACAAAGTAATTATATTAAAAACAATAAAAAACACGACTGTCGTTTCAGAAAGTGAAATGCGTAAAGTTTTAAACATAATGGTATTATGATAGCTGACATTCTAATTTTCATATAATTAAATTCATTTTTAAAAAAAAAATACGAAGGCATATTGCTGGATTGGCAATAATATATATATATATATATATATATATATATATATATATATATATATATATATATATATATATATATATATATATATATATATATATATATATATATATATATATATATATATATATATATATATATATATATATATATATATATATATATATATATATATATATATATATATATATATATATATATATATATATATATATATATATATATATATATATATATATATATATATATATATATATATATATATATATATATATATATATATATATATATATATATATATATATATATATATATATATATATATATATATATATATATATATATATATATATATATATATATATATATATTGTTAGATATATTTTTTAGAATATACAACAATTTAATTTCAAGTATGACCGCAAGCGACATCTATGTATAAAAGACAGTAGCGCCATCTGCCGGTTGAACGAGAAGCCATGCGGTATAATTTTGTACGAAGTAAATGTATCAGCGGTTCGTGTCCCGGCTCATCGAATGAGGAGGGAATTTTCCATTCGGGGATTGACTTATATCGAGGCAACGTTCGGCTATTGTATTGCTTTGTTTTATTTCGGAAAATACATTTATTCTTACGGAAATTGTCGTTTTTGTACTAAGTGAACCTGCCGGAGTTCCTATCAAATATCAGAAGTGGGATAACACAATCCACAAGTGCATTTTTCGTGATTTTAAACATTATCAGTGGAGAATTCGAACTATTGCGCAATCGATCGCAAATTGCGTATCATTATTTTTGGGCATAAAAACATTGAAAATGACTGTTTTACAGATTGGAGACAGCGTCTAATACCTGAGGCAGCTTGTTTTCTGTTGGACAACAGGTGATTTCATATCTAATAAGGCCAGGTACGAGAAAAAGTCCAGTTCTTTCGTCGCGCCGAACGTGAGTACAACGTTTTATTTTTACTGGACGGCCTGGGAGTGCTGAAATTCTGTGTATTTTTGAGCTGTCTTGATTGTGAAATAATGATAATAATTTCCGAAATTCGAGAAAAATAATACGTCATCCGGCGTGACGTCATCAGATGTCAGACAGTAGTGTTGGGCGATTGGGTTAATTAAACGTCAAATAGTGATGTCGCACGATTGAGCCAATTGTATGTTCATTTGGTAGAGTTGAGCACGTACGCTATTTTCACGAAAATGGACGCGTTCAACAACGATAATACAGAAGGGAGCGATACCTATGAACGACGCTCAAAATCTAAACATCGACATTCAAAGGACCGATCTAAGCGTAGGCGAGAGATCGAAACAGAGGTAGAGCGAATCTTAAATAAAAGATTTCCTGCATCGGGTGTGGCTCATTTAACCAACGATATGCTTGCTAAATTACCAGCAGTATCAACCGACACTACGAATACTAGCTCACCAACGTTGGCGGCCAATATTGTGAACACCGATTTACCGACGGTAGCGGCCAATAATATGGACGTTGACTCACCAGCGGTGGCAACAGATAGTGTGCATCAACACATCGTTTCACCGGCAATTGCGACAGATGCTGTACAACAACCGATTGTTAAATATTTCGGACATGGTGATGTGATCCCTAGATTCGATCCTGCAAATAGGTCTACCACCATAGAACAGTGGATTCGCGTTGTAGATGATATAGCTAACCTTTATAACTGGGATGAGAAGACGAAAATTTATCATGCCACAACAAAATTGGTTGGCTATGCTAAGACTTGGTATGATCAACAAACGTCATATAATGTTGATTGGTCGCTTTGGAAGCAGCGTCTTAGAAATGCTTTTCCTTCTGGACGTAGTGTATTGGAAATGTTGAAAACAATTGTGAATTATAAAAGAGCAATAAATGAAGATCCTTTGCAATTTTTCAACGAAAAGTTGAACTTGGGTGTAGCATGTCAGTTACAGGATTCAGTCATCTGCGAAGCGATTATAGGCACTCTTGGAAGCGAGGTGCTGGAAATAGGAGCCGTATCAGCGGGGTGTAAAACAACTGACACTCTCAGGAGCTATTTGTCATCGCTTCGAGCACTGCCCGAAATAAATCGAGCAATTGCCAGTACTTCATTTACACCTAAAATCAACCGAGGATATGATCGAAGACAGCTACTATGTAAAATCTGTAATCGACGTGGCCATATGACTAAAGATTGTTTCAAAAATAAAAAGACGATATTAACGCTAGATAAGGATAAGAGTGGAGCACCGCCAGTGGTGTTTTGTACATTTTGTAAATTCCGTGGCCATAATCGGGAGCAATGCTTCAAACTTAAAAGGCAGGATATGAATAAAACACGGAAACCCGTACGATCAATTTGTATTAACACTGATGGGGACAAATATTATGTGACTGCCAGAATAAATGGTATCCCAGTTACGGGATATGTGGACTTTGGCAGCAGCATTAATATAATGAGATATAATAAAGTCCTGGAACTCGGTTTGGAAGTAAACGAGAAAAGTGACTGCTTGATTCGTGGCTACGGTGGATCAGTGATCACGCCGTTAGGATATGTCAAGATATTTTTGGAAGTTGATGAAGCTTCTGCAAATGTTGAAAGTTTAGTAGTTGACGACAAGGAGCAGAAAATGGACATATTAATTGGACAAACTTTTACCGAGTTATCCAATATCTATGTCATTAAAACAGCAAATACGTTGAGGATTCTCAATAACACTCCGTGGACAGAAATGCCTCAAGCTGTAGAACTTTCTTCAAAGACCAAACTATATACTGAAGATAATGTTGAATTACAGCCAGGAATTAATGTGCTTAATGTATGTTTATCTGAACCGTACTCTGGGTCATTAATAACATACGGAGGTCAACATTTGGAGCCACTAAGGGAGAAAGAAGTATTACAGAGCGAAATGAAGGTTGAATTTGGAAAAGCACAAGTCAAAGTGGTAAATCAGACTAATCAAGTACTTCGCATAAATCAGAATGAGTGTATTGCGCGATGTGATTATACATTCATTAAGGAAAAAGGAGGTTACAAAGTGGGTGATCAATTATCACAAAAAGATCGCCAAGAACTTGACAATTTACTCGATGAATTCAAAGATTGTTTTAAACGAAATAATAAACCATTGGGTCATATCAACGTTGAGATGAAGATCAAATATGACATTGAGATTGGAGAAGTGTTCATTCTTAACTACTAAGGTTGAATATTTGGGCTATGAAGTGTCAAAAGGAGAGATTCGTCCTTCAAAGTGTAAGTTACTTGCAGTACAAGAATTTCCTACACCTTCAAATGTTCATCAAGTTCGTCAGTTCCTTGGATTGGCTGGATATTTTCGTAAATTTATAAAGAATTTCGCCATAATGGTATCTCCATTGACAACATTACTTAAGAAGGATACTGATTGGTCATGGAATGATACACAGCAAAATGCTTTTGAGGCAGCCAAAAGAGCCCTGACAGAATATCCTGTTTTGGCAATTTATAACTCTACTTTTAAGACTCAACTTCATACTGATGCATCTCAGATTGGATTGGGTGCGATTTTACTACAGGAACAAGAAAGCGGTTTATGGAAGCCAGTTGCATATGCCAGTAGACAAACGATGTCAGCAGAAAAACGTTATCACAGCTATGAATTGGAGACACTTGCTGTGGTAATGGGTGCTCGCAAATTTAAAATTTACTTGACTGGAATAACCTTCACTGTAGTAACAGATTGTAATGCATTAAGGTTGACATGGACAAAGAAAGATATGGTGCCGCGTATTGGAAGATGGTGGTTGGAAATGCAAAATTTCGATTTCGATGTGATCTACCGACCTGGACCGTCTATGTCCCATGTTGATGCGCTAAGTCGCAATCCGGCACATGTACAACGAATTGACATTAACGACTGGATTGATGTTCTACAATACGAAGATGAAAATGTACGGAATTTAAGAAAACAATTAGAGGAAGATTTGAAGAATAAAACTCGGAAAGGTCTTACTAATGATTACAAAATTGTGAACGGAAAATTATGTCGGCTTATCGATGGGAAACCCTTAATTGTTGTTCCAAAGGATGGACGATGGCGCATATTACAGATACACCACGATGAGAATGGACATAAAGGAGTTGAGAAATGCCTTCATTTAATAAGGCAGCGTTATTGGTTTGCTAAGGCACATACATTTATCAAGAAATACATAAACGGATGCCCAGAATGTCAATTCGCGAAGAAACCAACAGGAAAGCAACCAGGATTTCTGCATCCTATTGAGAAAAAGGCAGTACCTTTTGCCACTGTGCACATAGACCATTTAGGTCCATTTTGTAAGACTAAAACAGGCAAGACTAACCTTCTCGTGATGATCGATGCTTTCACAAAATTTACTATTATCGAAGCCGTACGTGATACAAGTGCAAAGTATGTTGTTATGGCAATGAATATGCTGATAAAAACATTCGGTGTACCGAATAGATTAATATCCGATAGAGGTAAAGCTTTTACAAGCAAAACATTTGAAGAGTTTTGTATTGAAAGAGGAATTAAACACATATTGAATGCAGTTGCAAGTCCCAGGGCAAACGGTCAGGTTGAAAGAACCAATAGAGCAATTTTGGATTCTTTGGTAGCCTATTGTATTGATGAGCAAGCAAATTGGGAACATTACATCTGTAAAGTACAAATGGGCATTAATTCCACAGTAAATAAAACGACAGGTAAAACGCCATATGAATTATTATTCGGCTTCAATCCTAATTTAACTGCTCATATTGAACATGAAACACCAGTTGTGGATATTGAAGTGGTAAGAGAAGAAGCAGATAAAGTCTCTAAAATCAACGCCTTGAATATGAAGACGCGTTTTGATAAGAAACGTCGAGCAGCTCAGAACTTTAAAGTTGGTGATTTGGTACTGGTAGAGAGAAAAGTTATAAAGAAAGGATTGACGAGTGGAAAATTAGTTCCAAGATTTGCTGGACCTTGTTTAATTACAGAAGTGTTCCCGAATGACCGTTACCTGGTTGAGAGTATTCCTTCATCTAGGAATAATTACAAGAATATCATCGCAAACGATCGTTTGAAGCGATGGAATGGGCAAAGTATGATTTAAAAAAAAAAAAATATATAATAAATAACCAGACATACTGCTGCACTAGTTGCAGAAATATAATGAAACTTTGATATTATGATTGATATTATATTCAAAATTTTATTTGCCCATGATATATGTTCGTTTGAATAAACAAGTCTGGTTAAGAATTTATTTTGGTGCTGGACAGTTAAAAACTGCAGCCATTAATATGTGAAACAAAGCCTTACAAAGGTTTGATATACTTTTCTATTTATAAAGTGCCTGGAGCTATTAATACGCCTTGAGGTATTTCCATTGGAAGTGGTTCATGCTATTAATAAGCTCTTGAGTCCTTTTGTAGGAAGCGGCCGATGCTATTAATACGCATCAGGATCCTTCCGAGGTATTTCCTAAATGGAATGTAAACCCTTCTGGTGATTCCCACGTGGAACGTAAATCCATCTGTAAGCACTTGTTTCTATTATGAAGTAGCTGGGGCTATTAATACGTCCCAGGGTCCTTCGGTAGGAAGCAGCTGATGCTATTAATACGCATCAGGGTCCTTCCGAGGTTTTTCCGGCATGGAATGTAAACCCTTCTTGCTAGCATTTGTTATGAAGTAGCCGAGGCTATTAATACGCCTTGGGATCCTTCCGTAGGAAGTAGCTGATGCTATTAATACGCATCAGGGTCCTTCCGAGGTCGTTCCTACATGGAAATGTAAATCCTTCAAAAGCGCTCGTTATGAAGAAGCCAGGGCAACCTATTAAAACTGCCTTGGGATCCTTCCGAATGAAGTGACTAATGCTATTAATACGCATAAGTAACCTTCTGAAGTGTATGCGCTTATTTATCGGAGAGATATCTACCGAGTTTTAAATCATGATCATGAAAATAAACAAAGGCTATTATTACGCCTCAGAGTGCCTTTGAGTTTTGAATAACAAAACAAAAATCAGCTGATAATATTATAATGTGCACTTGGAGTTCTTTGGAAATAGGGAATGCATTCCATCTAAATTTATTGTTGAATTCTGATTATGTTCCTCTAAAGTTGCGATTTTAGGGTGTGTTCCATCGAAAATTATTGTTGGATTGAGATTGTATTCATCTGAAATTGCTATTGAGTTGAGATTGTGTTTTATCAAAAGTGAAGACGATTGTTTGAAAATTTTGATGATCTGAAAATGAAGTTTGAGGGTTGGATATGGTTTGAAGTTTGATGATTTAAGAATTTGATGATATGAATGTTGGTTTGAAGTTATTGTTAAGTTGGTATTGTGTTAATCTGAAATCGTTGTTAGATAAGGTTGTATTCCATCTGAAGTAATTTTTTTTAAAAAAAAAAAAAAAATTGAGATTTTTGTTACTCTGGTTGATGTTGATTTGATGAGGCTTATTTGACTTGATACGTCAAAGTCCATCAATCAACGAGGATGGAATTTTATTCTGTTGAAGTTAAAAATACTTCACATGACTTCGTCATAACTTACTAAATGTGAAAAATATTAAACTTAACAATTAAATATTAATATTTTTGTGTCGCGGTGTTTTGAGAGTAAAACTTGCACCGTGGCGCTGTTTCCTTTGTTTACAGAACATGGCCGAACGGAGAGTTCACCAATCACTCACTATTTACAGCTGCAAACAAGCATTTCTGAACAATTCATTTGCATGGTCAAATGCAAGACTACCGAGTGCTACACACATGAACCAGCAGTCGTCTCGGGGCGAGCCGATTTTCAGGATGGCCGACTGTTAGATATATTTTTTAGAATATACAACAATTTAATTTCAAGTATGACCGCAAGCGACATCTATGTATAAAAGACAGTAGCGCCATCTGCCGGTTGAACGAGAAGCCATGCGGTATAATTTTGTACGAAGTAAATGTATCAGCGGTTCGTGTCCCGGCTCATCGAATGAGGAGGGAATTTTCCATTCGGGGATTGACTTATATCGAGGCAACGTTCGGCTATTGTATTGCTTTGTTTTATTTCGGAAAATACATTTATTCTTACGGAAATTGACGTTTTTGTACTAAGTGAACCTGCCGGAGTTCCTATCAAATATCAGAAGTGGGATAACACAATCCACAAGTGCATTTTTCGTGATTTTAAACATTATCAGTGGAGAATTCGAACTATTGCGCAATCGATCGCAAATTGCGTATCATTATTTTTGGGCATAAAAACATTGAAAATGACTGTTTTACAGATTGGAGACAGCGTCTAATACCTGAGGCAGCTTGTTTTCTGTTGGACAACAGGTGATTTCATATCTAATAAGGCCAGGTACGAGAAAAAGTCCAGTTCTTTCGTCGCGCCGAACGTGAGTACAACGTTTTATTTTTACTGGACGGCCTGGGAGTGCTGAAATTCTGTGTATTTTTGAGCTGTCTTGATTGTGAAATAATGATAATAATTTCCGAAATTCGAGAAAAATAATACGTCATCCGGCGTGACGTCATCAGATGTCAGACAGTAGTGTTGGGCGATTGGGTTAATTAAACGTCAAATAGTGATGTCGCACGATTGAGCCAATTGTATGTTCATTTGGTAGAGTTGAGCACGTACGCTATTTTCACGAAAATGGACGCGTTCAACAACGATAATACAGAAGGGAGCGATACCTATGAACGACGCTCAAAATCTAAACATCGACATTCAAAGGACCGATCTAAGCGTAGGCGAGAGATCGAAACAGAGGTAGAGCGAATCTTAAATAAAAGATTTCCTGCATCGGGTGTGGCTCATTTAACCAACGATATGCTTGCTAAATTACCAGCAGTATCAACCGACACTACGAATACTAGCTCACCAACGTTGGCGGCCAATATTGTGAACACCGATTTACCGACGGTAGCGGCCAATAATATGGACGTTGACTCACCAGCGGTGGCAACAGATAGTGTGCATCAACACATCGTTTCACCGGCAATTGCGACAGATGCTGTACAACAACCGATTGTTAAATATTTCGGACATGGTGATGTGATCCCTAGATTCGATCCTGCAAATAGGTCTACCACCATAGAACAGTGGATTCGCGTTGTAGATGATATAGCTAACCTTTATAACTGGGATGAGAAGACGAAAATTTATCATGCCACAACAAAATTGGTTGGCTATGCTAAGACTTGGTATGATCAACAAACGTCATATAATGTTGATTGGTCGCTTTGGAAGCAGCGTCTTAGAAATGCTTTTCCTTCTGGACGTAGTGTATTGGAAATGTTGAAAACAATTGTGAATTATAAAAGAGCAATAAATGAAGATCCTTTGCAATTTTTCAACGAAAAGTTGAACTTGGGTGTAGCATGTCAGTTACAGGATTCAGTCATCTGCGAAGCGATTATAGGCACTCTTGGAAGCGAGGTGCTGGAAATAGGAGCCGTATCAGCGGGGTGTAAAACAACTGACACTCTCAGGAGCTATTTGTCATCGCTTCGAGCACTGCCCGAAATAAATCGAGCAATTGCCAGTACTTCATTTACACCTAAAATCAACCGAGGATATGATCGAAGACAGCTACTATGTAAAATCTGTAATCGACGTGGCCATATGACTAAAGATTGTTTCAAAAATAAAAAGACGATATTAACGCTAGATAAGGATAAGAGTGGAGCACCGCCAGTGGTGTTTTGTACATTTTGTAAATTCCGTGGCCATAATCGGGAGCAATGCTTCAAACTTAAAAGGCAGGATATGAATAAAACACGGAAACCCGTACGATCAATTTGTATTAACACTGATGGGGACAAATATTATGTGACTGCCAGAATAAATGGTATCCCAGTTACGGGATATGTGGACTTTGGCAGCAGCATTAATATAATGAGATATAATAAAGTCCTGGAACTCGGTTTGGAAGTAAACGAGAAAAGTGACTGCTTGATTCGTGGCTACGGTGGATCAGTGATCACGCCGTTAGGATATGTCAAGATATTTTTGGAAGTTGATGAAGCTTCTGCAAATGTTGAAAGTTTAGTAGTTGACGACAAGGAGCAGAAAATGGACATATTAATTGGACAAACTTTTACCGAGTTATCCAATATCTATGTCATTAAAACAGCAAATACGTTGAGGATTCTCAATAACACTCCGTGGACAGAAATGCCTCAAGCTGTAGAACTTTCTTCAAAGACCAAACTATATACTGAAGATAATGTTGAATTACAGCCAGGAATTAATGTGCTTAATGTATGTTTATCTGAACCGTACTCTGGGTCATTAATAACATACGGAGGTCAACATTTGGAGCCACTAAGGGAGAAAGAAGTATTACAGAGCGAAATGAAGGTTGAATTTGGAAAAGCACAAGTCAAAGTGGTAAATCAGACTAATCAAGTACTTCGCATAAATCAGAATGAGTGTATTGCGCGATGTGATTATACATTCATTAAGGAAAAAGGAGGTTACAAAGTGGGTGATCAATTATCACAAAAAGATCGCCAAGAACTTGACAATTTACTCGATGAATTCAAAGATTGTTTTAAACGAAATAATAAACCATTGGGTCATATCAACGTTGAGATGAAGATCAAATATGACATTGAGATTGGAGAAGTGTTCATTCTTAACTACTAAGGTTGAATATTTGGGCTATGAAGTGTCAAAAGGAGAGATTCGTCCTTCAAAGTGTAAGTTACTTGCAGTACAAGAATTTCCTACACCTTCAAATGTTCATCAAGTTCGTCAGTTCCTTGGATTGGCTGGATATTTTCGTAAATTTATAAAGAATTTCGCCATAATGGTATCTCCATTGACAACATTACTTAAGAAGGATACTGATTGGTCATGGAATGATACACAGCAAAATGCTTTTGAGGCAGCCAAAAGAGCCCTGACAGAATATCCTGTTTTGGCAATTTATAACTCTACTTTTAAGACTCAACTTCATACTGATGCATCTCAGATTGGATTGGGTGCGATTTTACTACAGGAACAAGAAAGCGGTTTATGGAAGCCAGTTGCATATGCCAGTAGACAAACGATGTCAGCAGAAAAACGTTATCACAGCTATGAATTGGAGACACTTGCTGTGGTAATGGGTGCTCGCAAATTTAAAATTTACTTGACTGGAATAACCTTCACTGTAGTAACAGATTGTAATGCATTAAGGTTGACATGGACAAAGAAAGATATGGTGCCGCGTATTGGAAGATGGTGGTTGGAAATGCAAAATTTCGATTTCGATGTGATCTACCGACCTGGACCGTCTATGTCCCATGTTGATGCGCTAAGTCGCAATCCGGCACATGTACAACGAATTGACATTAACGACTGGATTGATGTTCTACAATACGAAGATGAAAATGTACGGAATTTAAGAAAACAATTAGAGGAAGATTTGAAGAATAAAACTCGGAAAGGTCTTACTAATGATTACAAAATTGTGAACGGAAAATTATGTCGGCTTATCGATGGGAAACCCTTAATTGTTGTTCCAAAGGATGGACGATGGCGCATATTACAGATACACCACGATGAGAATGGACATAAAGGAGTTGAGAAATGCCTTCATTTAATAAGGCAGCGTTATTGGTTTGCTAAGGCACATACATTTATCAAGAAATACATAAACGGATGCCCAGAATGTCAATTCGCGAAGAAACCAACAGGAAAGCAACCAGGATTTCTGCATCCTATTGAGAAAAAGGCAGTACCTTTTGCCACTGTGCACATAGACCATTTAGGTCCATTTTGTAAGACTAAAACAGGCAAGACTAACCTTCTCGTGATGATCGATGCTTTCACAAAATTTACTATTATCGAAGCCGTACGTGATACAAGTGCAAAGTATGTTGTTATGGCAATGAATATGCTGATAAAAACATTCGGTGTACCGAATAGATTAATATCCGATAGAGGTAAAGCTTTTACAAGCAAAACATTTGAAGAGTTTTGTATTGAAAGAGGAATTAAACACATATTGAATGCAGTTGCAAGTCCCAGGGCAAACGGTCAGGTTGAAAGAACCAATAGAGCAATTTTGGATTCTTTGGTAGCCTATTGTATTGATGAGCAAGCAAATTGGGAACATTACATCTGTAAAGTACAAATGGGTATTAATTCCACAGTAAATAAAACGACAGGTAAAACGCCATATGAATTATTATTCGGCTTCAATCCTAATTTAACTGCTCATATTGAACATGAAACACCAGTTGTGGATATTGAAGTGGTAAGAGAAGAAGCAGATAAAGTCTCTAAAATCAACGCCTTGAATATGAAGACGCGTTTTGATAAGAAACGTCGAGCAGCTCAGAACTTTAAAGTTGGTGATTTGGTACTGGTAGAGAGAAAAGTTATAAAGAAAGGATTGACGAGTGGAAAATTAGTTCCAAGATTTGCTGGACCTTGTTTAATTACAGAAGTGTTCCCGAATGACCGTTACCTGGTTGAGAGTATTCCTTCATCTAGGAATAATTACAAGAATATCATCGCAAACGATCGTTTGAAGCGATGGAATGGGCAAAGTATGATTTAAAAAAAAAAAAATATATAATAAATAACCAGACATACTGCTGCACTAGTTGCAGAAATATAATGAAACTTTGATATTATGATTGATATTATATTCAAAATTTTATTTGCCCATGATATATGTTCGTTTGAATAAACAAGTCTGGTTAAGAATTTATTTTGGTGCTGGACAGTTAAAAACTGCAGCCATTAATATGTGAAACAAAGCCTTACAAAGGTTTGATATACTTTTCTATTTATAAAGTGCCTGGAGCTATTAATACGCCTTGAGGTATTTCCATTGGAAGTGGTTCATGCTATTAATAAGCTCTTGAGTCCTTTTGTAGGAAGCGGCCGATGCTATTAATACGCATCAGGATCCTTCCGAGGTATTTCCTAAATGGAATGTAAACCCTTCTGGTGATTCCCACGTGGAACGTAAATCCATCTGTAAGCACTTGTTTCTATTATGAAGTAGCTGGGGCTATTAATACGTCCCAGGGTCCTTCGGTAGGAAGCAGCTGATGCTATTAATACGCATCAGGGTCCTTCCGAGGTTTTTCCGGCATGGAATGTAAACCCTTCTTGCTAGCATTTGTTATGAAGTAGCCGAGGCTATTAATACGCCTTGGGATCCTTCCGTAGGAAGTAGCTGATGCTATTAATACGCATCAGGGTCCTTCCGAGGTCGTTCCTACATGGAAATGTAAATCCTTCAAAAGCGCTCGTTATGAAGAAGCCAGGGCAACCTATTAAAACTGCCTTGGGATCCTTCCGAATGAAGTGACTAATGCTATTAATACGCATAAGTAACCTTCTGAAGTGTATGCGCTTATTTATCGGAGAGATATCTACCGAGTTTTAAATCATGATCATGAAAATAAACAAAGGCTATTATTACGCCTCAGAGTGCCTTTGAGTTTTGAATAACAAAACAAAAATCAGCTGATAATATTATAATGTGCACTTGGAGTTCTTTGGAAATAGGGAATGCATTCCATCTAAATTTATTGTTGAATTCTGATTATGTTCCTCTAAAGTTGCGATTTTAGGGTGTGTTCCATCGAAAATTATTGTTGGATTGAGATTGTATTCATCTGAAATTGCTATTGAGTTGAGATTGTGTTTTATCAAAAGTGAAGACGATTGTTTGAAAATTTTGATGATCTGAAAATGAAGTTTGAGGGTTGGATATGGTTTGAAGTTTGATGATTTAAGAATTTGATGATATGAATGTTGGTTTGAAGTTATTGTTAAGTTGGTATTGTGTTAATCTGAAATCGTTGTTAGATAAGGTTGTATTCCATCTGAAGTAATTTTTTTTTAAAAAAAAAAAAAAATTGAGATTTTTGTTACTCTGGTTGATGTTGATTTGATGAGGCTTATTTGACTTGATACGTCAAAGTCCATCAATCAACGAGGATGGAATTTTATTCTGTTGAAGTTAAAAATACTTCACATGACTTCGTCATAACTTACTAAATGTGAAAAATATTAAACTTAACAATTAAATATTAATATTTTTGTGTCGCGGTGTTTTGAGAGTAAAACTTGCACCGTGGCGCTGTTTCCTTTGTTTACAGAACATGGCCGAACGGAGAGTTCACCAATCACTCACTATTTACAGCTGCAAACAAGCATTTCTGAACAATTCATTTGCATGGTCAAATGCAAGACTACCGAGTGCTACACACATGAACCAGCAGTCGTCTCGGGGCGAGCCGATTTTCAGGATGGCCGACTGTTAGATATATTTTTTAGAATATACAACAATTTAATTTCAAGTATGACCGCAAGCGACATCTATGTATAAAAGACAGTAGCGCCATCTGCCGGTTGAACGAGAAGCCATGCGGTATAATTTTGTACGAAGTAAATGTATCAGCGGTTCGTGTCCCGGCTCATCGAATGAGGAGGGAATTTTCCATTCGGGGATTGACTTATATCGAGGCAACGTTCGGCTATTGTATTGCTTTGTTTTATTTCGGAAAATACATTTATTCTTACGGAAATTGACGTTTTTGTACTAAGTGAACCTGCCGGAGTTCCTATCAATATATATATATATATATATATATATATATATATATATATATATATATATATATATATATATATATATATATATATATATATATATATATATATATATATATATATATATATATATATATATATATATATATATATATATATATATATATATATATATATATATATATATATATATATATATATATATATATATATATATATATATATATATATATATATATTTTGATTATTCTACATAGAATTTGCATTTCTATTTTAATATATTATTCTCCCTGACTCATTACATTAGCATATTTTGATTATTTGTATGTAGGTAATATTGAATATAATATTACAGCCATGACAACTATCACGATAGTTATGTTTATAATAATGAAATTTTTAGCAATTAATTTTGTGACGCATCCAAGTGTAGGAATGCCTATCTACTGGAGTAGTTGATTGTATTGTATTGTATTGTATTGTATTTATTATTATTTTTCTTACGGTTTTTATGAAATGTTTGTGGTTTATGTATTTATCCATATATAATAATATAGATGCATGTATATTTCCTGAATGCACTCAATCAGACATTTCATTTGACTTAAAACATGATATATTTATAATTTATTGACATTTGGACATCTAGACAACTACTTACTTGATATTTTGACATTTAATGTACCCTATGACATTCGGGATGACATAACGATTCTAACAATTCGAATCACTTCTAAATCGGTTTAAGCGTTTAGGCGTCATGGTGGAATAAATAAACGGAAAACATGCATAGATGAATCCTGAACACATTACACTCCTTTTTGTTGGGCAGTCGTTTAAAAACCAACAAGAGTGTGGTGCGTCTGCACTCCAGGTAGCATTCCAGGGTTAAAGTGGATATCTCTGGTGGGCATACTTTTGATTACAATCGTCTCAGAGCCATTAGCTTTTTTTTCAAAAGTTACTGCTATTTCGGAACCACTAAAATAGGATCAATGCCGATCAGTTTTTTGGCCTATCATGTTATTGCATCTTCCTCTGATATTTTATGTGGACTGTAAATTACCGTGAATTAGAAATTAAATAAATATATTCCGTAGGTATCTTCTTCTTCTTGTAGCAGGCGCGGATCTACGTCTTGTTTGGGGGGGGGGGACAGTGGGGGTGGGTTTCTGTCTATAGATAGTTAAAATAAATTATAGTGTGAATTTAGGGCATCCAATATGCTGAATAGAGATAGGTAATTAAGTGACTAAGGATTATAAAAAGGGAAAAGAAATAATGAATACACTCGTACGTTTTTATTTTACTTCTAAATGAACAATGAACAAATGATACATAATAGTGGATAACACAGGATTAATTTACAAATTGCAGTTTCCGGTGTTTTTTCTTTGCAAATCTTTCAATTATCTTCTCTGTCTACTGGAATATCAAAATGAATATGCAGGAGTGCCAACCCTGTTAGCCTATCCTCTACCATCGTGGATCGTATCCAGGTTTTTAGTCGGCTCAGAGTTGAAAAACTTCTTTCGGCATTCGCCACACTTACGGGCAAGGAGGCCATGATAAGGATGAGGCGATGTAGGTATGCCAGGGTAGATGAATTCGTTGGCCAGATCTAGAATATCTAGAATATTTTTTGGTTCCGAATAAGCGGGATTATTTCTCTTTTCCCTTCTAAAACTTAAAAGTATCAGTATAGTCGTTTAGTCGTCAGTGTAGACGTATAATTGTCAATGTAGGTAGACGATAAAATCTGTAGATTGTAGGTAATCGTCATTCTGGAATCTTGCCCGCTTTTTGTCAACAATTTTTTTTTAAATCTTCGTCGGGGGGGGGGGGCGGTCGCCCCCTCCGCCCCCCCCCCCCCCCCCCATAGATCCGCGCCTGTCTTGTAGTGCCGTCTCCTAACATAGGTTGGCAATCATCTTGCTGATTTCAGTCTCGGAGACCGCCGCATGGAACAATGCGCCAGTGCTCAGCTGGAACCACTGGCGTAGATTTTGCAGCCTAGATGTCATTGGCCGCCCAGACCTCCTCTTGCCTTGAATTTTCCCCTGGGTTACTATTTGAAGGAAATCGTATTTGGGGTTGCGCATTATGTGGCCGAAGTATTCGAGCTTGCGTCTCTTTATGGTTTTGAGTACCTCTGTCCCTTTTTTATTCAGTCTTTGAAGGACTGTTGTATTTCGAACCTTCTGGACCCACGATATTTTAAGCATTCTCCGATACACCCACATCTCAAACGCTTCAAGGCGCTTGGCCATCCTTTCTGTGCGTGTCCAGGCCTCGGCTCTATATAGGAGGACGGAGAATACGGTCTAGGACAAGTGGGCGCGGCCAACTGGGGGCGGCCGACTGGGCGCTGCTAACTGGGCGTCGCCGACTGGGCGCTAGTCCAACTGGGCGCAGGGACAGGTGGACGGATTTAAACTTACGAGTAGGTTGGCTGTAAAATAAATATAAAAATAAAACGATCAGTATTATATCAACAGAGCATTAACTATTTCCAGTCCTGTAAATTATTTGAGTAAATGTATTTAAAAGCTTTCATAGTATATAGAATACTTTCATTTATATATTAGGACAGTATTTAAAATACGTAATGTTTCACCATTAGTTATTTTTTATTTAATGTAGAAATAAAAATAGTTCTCCTCAGTCACAATAAATAAATATATTGCATAATATAATTTTGGCGACCACCTGTGCCGCGCCCACTTGGCTCGCGCCCAGTTGTCCCTGCGCCCCTTTGGCCTAGCGCCCAGTCGGCGGCGACCAGTTAGCAGCGCCCAGTCGGCCGCGCCCAGTTGGCCGCGCCCACTGGTCCCATCCCCCGGAGAATACGTAGCATTTTGCTATACGCGTGCGTAGATTAAGGCTCAAATTACGGTCACAATGGACTTTCTCCATTTTTCGAAAGGCGCTACGGCCCTGCTCAATTCGGCATTTAATTTCGACACTGTGTTCTCCTTTGTCGTTGACCCAGGTATTTGTATTGGGTATCGTTCCGTAGATATCGTTCATTGTTTATTTCTAGGAAGAATTTGACGAGATGCTCACCGTCGCTTTGGATCCCGCAACTGGCCATATTCCATATGAACTCTACATAAATCAGTTAATGGTAAGTATAGATATCACATATTTAAGGCGACTACCTCTCTCAAATAGTGAAAACTGTCATTTTGCAATCAAATTTTCGTTACTCCCGCGTGCATTTAAATAATATTAAAAATATGAATCTTGTAGCAAATTTCTCAACCTTTAGTACTAGGATGTACCCGAATTTCAATGTTTTCTTTTTTCCCTAATAAAAATAAATAAAATCTGAAGTCATCACCTTTTTGTAATTTACATTTTTCTTGGAATCTATAAACATCTCGAAACTATATTGGTAACTATATTGGTAATTTTATTTTCTGTTGTGCTCATGAATTTGAATGTATATGTATATGTAAATAAATAAATAAAATAAATAAAATAAATGCATACCAAGTAAATGTATAAAATGTGACATTGCTATACTTTAATTTTTTTTTATTTTTCTATTATAATCTTTCAAAAAACAAAAAATGTATTATTTGACAAGCGCGATTTCAGTAGAATAGTCAAGCAGTGCAAACGAAAATAGGCCTTCCGTCTATGGCGCTCCGCTGCACTTTCGAATGGCAAGTTCATTGCGCGTTTGGTCGTACGCCAACGCGGTCGTGTTAGGCCCTGCGTCGCTTTTTTTACTTCCAGAGCGAGATAGCAACAAGAGCGAGATGGCAACAGGCAGTAGGACTTCTCAAGTAGCGGCCCAGCGATATTTTTACTTTCCTGTCAATTAAAGTATTGTGGACGCACTTCTGTGTGTCTACTGTGTGTGGGAGTTAATTGGCCCTTGCCGAGTTGGCCACGAAGACCCATTTTATTCACGGTCGGTCACACTCACGGGTCAACACCTATCCGACGGCCTCCACGCATGAAGTGCGAGCCTGGGTAGGACTCTGGCCTTATGGTCAGTTTCCCCTGGGAATCAAACTTCTGGCGCTCCTGGACGGTCCGCGCACCGTGCGGCGTAAGCCAATCGACTGTGCACTCTGACTAACAGTCGGGGGAGTCTGGAAGCAGTACTGTTTCCTATAGAGCGGGGGTGGCTGCGGACCTTACGGTGACTACTCTTGAAATGACCATCGGCCATCCTATCCTGGGTGAAGAGCCGGGCAAAGGACGCTGTGGTCCGCGATAGATTCGGTATACACCGTTTCACCGCTTCGTAAGGGAGAGGACCGCGCAAGCGACCTCGAACTCGGAGCCAATCGAGAGACCGGAGTAATCTGGTCACAATTGGAAGTAAGGGCGTGAGTGTCAGCCCGCCAGGTAACATTCCTGGCTATCTCGCGGATAAGGCGTTGGCCTCTTACGGGCTTGTGACGTAGCTAGATAGTGGACTGTTTCGTCCCCAAGTCTTCTACGTTCACTTCCAGGGAGATAGAACGACTAATCGTTTAAACTTCCTGAGGTGACGGGCTCCCCCGCTGTAGACAACCCAAGTTGTCTACTGTGTGTATTCTCCGACGATAGCGCCAAAACGCTTCATCCGATTGAGCTGAAATTTGGCATGCAGGCACCATTTGGTCATGGCATGAGAAGAAAAGAGCTTGTGGTTGAAATCCGTCCACCCTGGGTTGGCTCCCGGTAAGGAAACTCCTCAACGTTAAACAGCAGACCCAAAATTTGTATACGCATTCAATTACGATAGCCCCTTCCATGTTCCATTTTGACATGGCTGATGTACCCTGGGTTGGCTCCCGATGGGAGAACTCCTGAACGGTCAACAGCAGAGACCCAAAATTTTGTATACGAGTTTCGATTTGGTTTTCGTTTCAGATTTCGATTTTTATTTCGATTTGGATTTCGTTTTCGACTTCGATTCGATCATCATCATGATTATCTTTAGAGGGGGGGGGGATAAAGGGTGGCGCTAGGTTGAAGGGGGTAGGATTTATGAAATTAATATTCAAATTCGTTAAGTTCCTGGCTACTTGACAGAAAGTCTTGGGGGTGACGAAACCGTTTTTTTAATTCATTGTTATAAATACCAGTTTTTATGTTTTTAGCACCAAGAAGGCTCGTATGGTTGACCGTAGGTACACAAATTAACTGCAATGACATACGGGGTGAGTTTTGAGTAACAGGCATCCTTGAAGGGGGTTAATAAGAACGAACAAGTTTCGATAAAAATTTGAGGGTAAAACAAAAACAATTTGTTTTTGTTGAAAATTTGAAAATTTTCTTCTTTTGAAATAAGAGAAAGTATAAAAAGCTCTAAGCACGATGCGCTATCTAGCGGTAAGTAAAATATCGCTAATATCGTTTCTTAGCGATATTTTACCTACCGATAGATGGCGCAACGCGCTCAAACGCTTGTCAAACTTTTATTTAACATTCAAGTTCCACAAATTTGTAAATTAGAAAAAAAAAACAAAAATCAAAAAAAAACGTGTGGCACTCGGGGACTGCCGCGGTAAAGCTATTGCATAGCATTTTTAACAACTATGCATTTATAATTATTTATATATTTTATTTTTCCTGATATCAGATAACTGCGCTCTATCGGAAAACGTTGAAATTATTCCGAATCATTCGCGGCTGCGAAATCAAATGATTCAGAATAATTTAAACGTCTTCCGAAAGAGCGCCGCGCACGAATTTTTTATTCGATAAAGCAAAAAAAAACGGATTATTCGAAAAAAATCGTAGATAAAAAGATAGATAATTAAATTATCATTAAAATGGTGCGGGTTTCATAACAATACGCCAGATAGTATTTGCGTAGTAGTCGTTTTTGTGTTCGGTTAGACCTAATTTCACAAATTAATTACACTATGTAATATAAACAAAATCTAAAATATTCAAAGCTAAGAATATTAGAAAATTGTTCTTGTTTAACATATATTTTTTTCGAATCGTAAGCAGTACTCGTTTAGACGTAATTATCAATTTAAAATCATTAATTTTCGTTAAGAAATTTCTTCATTCGGTCGCCGCGCTGGCCTAGGCCCGCGATAAAAGCTATGCAATAGCTTAAAAAAAAAATTCCTCCAAATTTTTTAGCAAAAGTTGTTCAGTTGCTCGTACTGACCCTTGAAGGACGCCGGTTAATAAAAACTCAACGAATTTCTTTTAGGATTTCGGTTACCTTTGTAAAATGTACGGATACGATCTACACATTAATGTCCTTGCTGTTATTCGCGAGGTAATTAGCCTTTCAGTGACTCGTGCCAATAAGAGTTTGACAGTACCCTCCAAACCCCCAATACAGTTTGTGCGGGATGGCTCTAAAGGCAAAAAACATTTAACTACAAAACCTTTCTCAATAATCGAGAAGCTTCAGATTGGATTCTGGGGGTCGATTCGGTCTCTAAGCAGTATAAATTCCCTGAAAGTCTCGGATGCACAGCCCTCCGTCCAGATATAACTCTTTACTCTCTATCTTGGAAGATGGCGCTCATCGTAGAATTAACTGTTTCATGGGAATCAAATATCCCAAAAGACCACGAGTACAAATTAAATAAATACCATGATCTCGCAAATGCCGTCACCCGGAACGGCTTCACTGTTCACCTTCACGCGGTGGAAGTAGGCGCTCGTGGCCTGCCAGCTAAATCTTTGTTTCACCTTTTTAAAGATCTTGCTCTCTCCAGGAAAATAATCAACTCCTCTCTAGAAAAAATATCTAAAACCGCGATTTCTGCATCTCAAATTTTATGGCTTCGAAGGGGGGTGGAATGGGTGGTAAGGTTAACGCTCACATGTGGCCAGACAGCTGTCCTAAACCTACCACAGCCGGTCGTTAGTTGACGATTTTATTTTGCTGTTACGTCACTAAATGTGGCAGATATTTGTTTTTTTTTCAATTAGTTACAAATTTATTCGTGCAACTGTAAAAAAAAATACGTTGATGGCCAAAAAATCTTGTGATCGCTCTATCAGTGTGGGTGGAGAGTGTGAGGAGAAATTAAGAAAAACCGATTTAAAAATGTTTGTCTGATGTCAAACTGCTTGACCGATTTCTTTTCTATACCTAGGCGTTTTCTCTTTCATAATGGCTGATATCAAACACACGTACATTATTATTATTATTATTATATTATACACTAGCAGCTGAAGGCTGATGCGTGTATCACATGCACTTGTTTTTAAACTTGTAACTGTTTTGCACTAAGAAAAATGTCCAGTTTGTTTTTAAAGCTATTGACAGAGATAGCACTGATCACATCCTCTGGCAACGCATTCCAAGCATCCACTACGCGATTTGTCAAAAAACATTTCCTGGGGTTCGATGCTGCAATTGTCTTATTTAGCTTCAACGAGTGTCCTCGCAGTTGCCTCGCAGTTGCCTCGCAGTTGTTCAGGGTATACATGCTCTCGAGGTTGGGCACACTGTAATAACCGTGAAGCATTTTGTAGCTTTCTATTAAGTCTCCTCGCTGCCTACGTTCCTCTAATGTTGTCAGGCGAAGTTCTTTCAGTCGTACTTCGTATGGTTTGTTCCTCAGCGATAGCACCAACTTTGTTGCTCTTCTCTGAACTCTTTCCAGGTGCTCTATATCCTTCCGAAAGTAAGGATTCCATACCTGGTAGGAGTATTCGAGGAGCGGGCGAATGTAGGTTTTATAGAGCTTGAGGAAAAGTTCACTGGTGATAGTGGAAAAAGCTTTTCTTATTCAATATAGAAGTGAGTTTGCTCTCTTAACTATTTCAATTATGTGGGTTTCCCATTTGAGGTCCCAGGAGATAGTGATGCCGAGGTCTTTCTGGGTCATAACTGGCTGTACTGTTTTCCCCTCAATCGTATATACTAGCCGTGGATTTCAAGATCCGATATGTAGGACAGTGCATTTATCTGCGCACATGCATAAATCGATATCGATCTCATGGCATTTTTTACCGTGACTTTTTAAATTAGGTATACTACTGTGTCCAAAAAGTAAGACCAATTTTCAATTTAAATGGCGTGCATATCTCAAACGTATGGCCCGATGACTCTTTTTAGCAGCCGTGCTGTCTCTATAGCCGAACTCTTTATTGTAGATACCGTCAAGCTCCAGGTAGTCCCCCCCCCCCCGAAATTTTACTTTCCCGACAGAGGAAGAGTATTGTGAACTCACTTCTGTGTGTGTGTATGTGTGTGTGAGGGTATGTGTGTGTGTGTGTGTGTTTGTGTGTGTGTGTGTGAGTGTGTGTGTATATGTATGTGTGCATCTGACAACCATGATGGGTGTCCACCCAGATTGGATCCGATCGTACCTGTCCACGACATAGCCGTGACAGGGTTCCCAGAGTCCTTTCCAAGTTAGTCCCTCTTCTAGGAGGCTACCGTATATGAGTTGATCCGTGAGTTAAGCCGACCCAAAATAACAAATCAAGAGCTGAGCTAAAGCCGTACGGAACCGATAGATGCCAATAGAAAAGTATACTAGGTAATAGAACAATAGATTGGCGACTATTTCAAACGTTTGCATATCCGCGTGGCCCGAGTAGCGGACATCTGGCGGCTATATGCGAGCCCTTACGACTCGTGACGTATTCGCTGTCTGGTATACTATGCCGATTGTAAACAACAAACATAGAGTGGCGAATGTAAACAACAAACACAGAATCTAATAATTTTTCTTGTAATTTCAGGTGGATGAAGAGCCTTCGGCAACACAGCAATTAACAGCGCCAAAATAATCTATATGTGTATATTCTTTTAAAATTATATGTTATTGATCAACAGATTGGTTGTTTTCTTCCTCCTGTAGCGACCCTACAAATGCATTTACCATACACTGAGAAAAATATTCGATTTCTTCCTACAATGTCGTTTTTTTATTACGGTTTTATACAGAGTAATAATGGTTCAGTCGTAACTTTGTTGAATTGCAAGGAATTTTGTTGAAAATCCATTACTCGATTATATGTTTCACCATGCTTGGTACGGGTAAAACGAAAATAACGGTATAATGTAGCTTCAACGTGATTCTTGTAACTGACTAACTTTACATATGTAAATAACAGGCAGTAATGGTAAAATCAAGATAAGATCTTGTGCGCCGTAATGAATGTGCGGTGTAATTAATATGCCCATGACATGGTAACTACACCGTTACGCGTTCATGTTGATACATATGTACGGACCACAGTACATGTTATATACGTAATCCCTTTTGAAACATGCGTATTTCGGTGTATTACAGCGTTGTATTTTTTCAGTGTACCCTCAAAGCAACATCGCAAACGGGAGACGAGAGAACGAGCGGCATGTTCGTTTCCCGCAAAGACTATCGAGCGACTGGCGAAAGGCAGCCGCAGTCGTATTTCAGTCGACGACATGGAAACGACCATTAATGGGGAATTTTAGTTTTATGAGTTTTTTGAAATAATAAGCTATAATTTTAAATCTAAGTGAATCCCTCGACAAGGAACCAATTTAAAATTTGGACTCAAAAAAGTTGGTCATTGCTTTGGATATTAAGGCTTTAAACTGACTTCGAAAACTTTCAGGCGCGTTTACTCTTACAATGTAAGCGGTGAGTGTGTTTTATTATAATTTAATTATATTGACTGGTTAATTCTCTAGGGCAGCACTTAGCCACATTTTTTATTTAGGCCCTAAATTAATTACAATTAATTAAAACGTGAGAGCGCTCTGAGAGTTACTCTAAATATGCTTTGCCATTAACTCCCTTATACCACCACTACGTAAAGATAGTTATTCTGTGCTAGCGCTGCGATTGACCGTTTAGTATACGTCTGGTTCCCGGCGCTAGCGGACGTGGAATCTGCGCTTGACGCTTCGTCAACGCTGGATTTTTATTGGTCAAACCCTGCAAAATTGACTCCTCCTATTTTTTCGTGTGTCCACCCATTTTGGTTATTTTTCTGAGGTCTCATGTCGCCTTAATTCTCTAGGGTCGCGCTTAGCCACAAACCCCATTAATTCAACCACATATCTGTCTCACAATGATCAACTTGCTATTGTTTTACGATACTGTTTTCGGGGAAAAGTGTATCAAAGATGTGTATCGTTCATTAAAATTACTAGTCATACTGGCTTACATTTATTTAATACTCTACAAGACTCTTTAGAAACAAATGGACTACTACTGGATAATTGTAGGGGGCAGTCTTATGACAACGCTGCGAATATGGCGGGTCAATACAATGGTGTACAAGCACTACTAAAACAAAAAAATAAATCCGCAGATTATGTGCCGTGTGCAGCGCATTCCCTTATATAATAGCCTAGTTGGTGAAGAATCTGCTAAGGTTGCAACCGAAATTGTGAACTTTTTTGGAGTACTGCAAAAAAATACGTTTTCTTTTCTGCTTCAACCCATAGGTGGGAACTGCTACATCCTTAAACAAAACTAAAATTTACGTTAAAAAGTTTAAGCAAGACCAGATGGTCTTGTAACTATGGAACTGTCAAAGCTTTAAAAAATAATTATGATGATATTTTGATAATTTCCGAAAGGTTTAGTGAAAATGAGGATGAGAAAGTTGATTTTCGGAGAGGCAGGAAATTTATTTAATAAACTGGCGAAACTCGACTCTGCAATTTTAATTATTTTTTGAGAAGAAATTTTAGAGAGATTCAATTTAATTAACAAAAAATTGCAGAGCCCTGGTTTAGATATTTATGATGGCAATAAGATAATTATGCTATTAAAAGAGTTTGTAAGCAACATACGGCACCAATCAGATCAGAAACTAAAGGAATACGAAGAGAATGTTAAAAAGTTAAGTACTAGATTACACTATAAAATCAATGGTACTAGTGTGGGAACAGAATAAAGTGACATAAACATGAGACGCATTATTTCAAAATTTTCCAATAAATCTACAGATAAAGTCTCAGTATACGCCGAAGATCAATTTAAAAGGGGAACGCTAAATGTTGCGTTGGATTAGCTGATTATGGCGAAGCCAAATCTATAGATATAAACATTGATTTTAACTATAAAATCAATGATATAAAGCAAGAAATTCAAATTTTTAATGGATTTGCAAGATATGGAAATATAGAAAACGTAGATCTGGAAAGTATACGTAATATTGTTGATTATTATTCAAATGACGTAGACGAACATTTAGTTAATGAGTGCATTCTTTTTTTTTTTTTTTTTTTTTCTTTAAAACTTCTTCCCGTATGATAATTTGTGAAATTATCCAATATTTGTTTGATTATTTAGTACTTAGGATTATATAGAAAATTAGATAGAAAATTTTACGAAATTACTTAAGAATTTTGATTGAAAATATTGGAAAATGTTGTTTCCTCTACATATATAACCTAGAAAATCTGCACTTGAATGTTCAACGTTCATACCTTGCAATACCGACGTTCATATCTTACACCTTAATAGGTATTTATTTAAATATTATACTTGTTATTTTTATTACTTTTGACATAACCAAGTGTAGGAACTCCTATCAACTGGTTTAAAATAAAAAAAAAATTTAAAAAAACACCTAAAATCTTACCTACTGCAGTCTAAGCCAGAGTCTTCACCTCTTGCAGTGACATTTTTATGCTAATATATGAAAAGAAACTTCTTGATGTTTTCCCAAATTGCTATACAATCATAAAGATTTTTTTTAACGTTGCCAATCACCAGCTGTGAAGCAGAGCGCTCATTCTCCGGGATGTCGTACGTAAAAAGCCAATATAGGACAACTATGTCAAACTATCGACTAAATCATTTATCAGTTCTTTCCATCTTACAATGTGATGAGCAAATAAAGGAATTTGCAGCACAAAAATGCAGGAAGGTTGCCGGAATTGATTTGTACCTGCTTAACATTAGGTGTAGAAAATTTAATCACTTTGGTTTTTTTTCCATTTAATAGTAGGTTATTAACATTAAACCAATGGACAACTTTTGAGAGTGCATTGTTAACTTCCTCATAATTGTACAATTGTCGACTAATTTTAAACGTCAAAGAAGTATCATCAGCAAACAATACAATTTCGTGATTATTCCTTATGTGAAAGGGTAAATCATTGATGTATATTAAGAAGAGAAATAGGTCAAGAATGGAGCCTTGTGGGACACCCATGGTGACCATTGATCCTGGTGATCTTTTACCGTTTACATCAACCTTTTGAATTCTATTTCCCAAGTAAGAAGTAAGAAGATCAAGAGCCTTGTTCCTAATGCCATAGTGATGTAATTTCCTGACTAGTGTATCATGGTGTACACAATCAAATGCCTTAGACAAGTCACAGAAGATGCCTAATGCGTCTTGTGACTCTTCCCAGGCATTTAATACGCTTGTCAATAGTTCGGTTCCCGCATCTATGATTGAGCAGCCCTTCGTAAATCCAAACTGTTTCTTATGAAGTAAATTATATTTGTTAAAATGTGTGTACGATTGTCTAAAAATTAATTTTTTGAAAATTTTCTCAAAGTGGGAAGTACGGAAACTGGTCGAAAATTCGAGGGATCAGAAGTATCGCCAGATTTAAATAATGGTATAACTTTACTATGTTTCATCAAAGTAGTTTACTATGTTTCATCATAGTTGAAGTTTCACTCCTAAACTTCCACTCCTAAACTTAGCACACCAACGAACAACCGTAGAATATGAGGGATCCTTTCGTCCAACGATCTCGTAAGTCTTGAAATACTAGCTCCGTACAACAACAAAAAATAAGCAAAGTACCTTACAAAATTCCATTTATTTTCGTTTCGCCAACTCGCTTCGGAAAGATGCAAACAAATGACTCTTATAAAAAACTCATACAAAAATGCTCATTCTCTTTTATCATTCCAAAAATATATATTATGAAGTTGTAATGTCTTGATTGTCTTGCGATTCTGCCCGGAGTTCCATCTCCCAGTCATCGACCAATTGGCTAAAGAGCTTTTCTTCCCCACCGTAATCCAAAGGCAGGATTTCCCTCGGTATAGCGTCGGGTAGATCGTCCCAGTTTTCGTGAAGGGTAATTCTCGCTGACTGTTTCGCCGGTAGCAATGCTTTCAACAGCACCATCAAATATTTTAAAACGGGATTTTTTGAAATATAGTGCATTCCGGCTATCCTGTGCCCGATAACTTTCTGAAAAATTAAATTGTGTTTTAGTGATTACACAAGTCAACATTTTTTTTTCCATTTGAATCTGTTATTTCAGGAATATTTTCTGACTGTCTATGTCTAAAACTAACCAGAGAAACCATTTATAATAAATAAAATTTGCTTTTGTACATTGTACAATGAAAATAAATAATATTAGGTTTTGGCAGTTTGTTTAAAGCGTAACGGCTTTTAATACGTAAGAGGGAGTGTAGAGGGGGGAGTGGCAGACAGTCACGCATTGTGCTCATGCGCTTTTTAGAGGAAGGACGTATAGTCTACGAAATAGTATTTGACAAAAGTGTCGTTAAAAATGTCATAAAATAAACCAGTGATTCCCAACAAGTTGTAACCGTTTATTTTACTATGGAGATCAATGGTACCTGCGTGGAACACTTTAACAAACGCTTCAAAGGCACAAACTGACCGCTGCACCGGGTTCGATCATAACATCTTGAACTTTATACCACCAATGAACAACAACCGGCCCGCGGGCCGGATCCGGCCCGCTGTAAGATATGATCCGGCCCGCGAGACATTCTGAAAAACCCAATAAAAAAATATTTCATTAGGTACTTAGACTCCAGAGTGTTATGAATGTGGCAGTAAAAACCATGGTTAAGACCTCGGGATCGAATAAAGTTGACGGTTTTTACTACCACATTCATAACACTCTGGAGTCGAATGGACTTAGAACACAAGTTCTGTTGGTGGATAATGCAATGAAGGACTATCAAATCATCTTTTTGCACATTTAATTCTGTTTGCTTTTTCTTTGCAACAATTTACAGAAGCACGATTCAGGATTACATAATAAAAATAAATTTGAAAAAAAGTAAAGATTTGTAGTAACTGGAGTTAAAACACCATCACAGGGTGTTGAATTTTCTCGTTTTTTTTTTTTGCCTATAATTTTAAAAACATAGAACTTATTTTTTTTTTTATATTTTTCTGATAACTAGTATGACTTGCCCTATCACCCATTTCCGGCTTGACGTCGACTTCTGGGACAACCCTGTATACATATATATATATATATATATGTATATATATATGTATATTATATATATATATATATATATATATATATATATATATATTATATATATATATATATATATATATATATATATATATATATATATATATATATATATATATATATATATATATATATATATATATATATATATATATATATATATATATATATATATATATATATATATATATATATATATATATATATATGTATATATATATATGTATATATATATATATATATATATATATATATATATATATATATATATATATATATATATATATATATATATATATATATATATATATAATATATATATATATATATGTATATATATATGTATATATATATATATATATATATATATATATATATATATATATATATATATATATATATATATATATATATATATATATATATATATATATATATATAATATATATATATATATATATATATATATATTATATATATATATATATATATATTATATATATATATATATATATATATATATATATATATATATATATATATATATATATATATATATATATATATATATATATATATATATATATATATATATATATATATATATATATATATATATATATATATATATATATATATATATATATATAATATATATATATATATATATATATATATATATATATATATATATATGTATATGTATATATATATATAAATATATATATATATATATATATATATATATATATATATATATATATATATATATATATATATATATATATATATATATATATATATATATATATATATATATATATATATATATATATATATATATATATATATATATATATATATATATATATATATATATATATATATATATATATATATATATATATATATATATATATATATATATATATATATTATATATATATATATATATATATATATATATTTATATATATATAGATATATATATATATATATATATATATATATATATATATATATATATATATATATATATATATATATATATATATATATATATATATATATATATATATATATTATATATATATATATATATATATATATATATATATATATATATATATATATATATATATATATATATATATATATATATATATATATATATATATATATATATATATATTATATATATATATATATATATATATATATATATATATATATATATATATATATATATATATATATATATATATATATATATATATATATATATATATATATATATATATATATATATATATATATATATATATATATATATATATATATATATATATATATATATATATACCTATATATATATATATATATATATATATATATATATATATATATATATATATATATATATATATATATATATATATATATATATATATATATATATATATATATATATATATATATATATATATATATATATATATATATATATATACCTTTATTGTGATATATATTTATATATATATCACAATAAAGTTATTCTATTCTATTATATTCTAAAAGGTGATCCCAACCCAAATAAATTGTTTGTTGGTATGATTTTATCTTCAATTATTGTAAATTATTTTGAAATTGAACAGTTATAGACTGTGGTCTAGTGAAATTGACAAAATCCAACAAATATGTACTGTCTTTGCTTCGCAAACAATGATCAAATACATGTTCGATTCTACTTCTAATTTCTTTATGGTTTTTATCTTTTCATCTTAAATATGGTTGTTTTTTAAACAAATGAAATAAATTTTCAAGTAAAAAAAATATAAAAGCATGTCCGTTTTTTTCCACCGCATCTGGCAATCCTATGTATTATAAAAACTCCTACTTACCCTATTCACATAGTCACCTCTTTTAAAGGTTTTAACACTACTTTTGAAGAGGTGCCCCATAGTAAGATTCTGTATGTCACAGATGTACCTTTCTCCGAGGCAATAATCATTTCGTTGACGGTATTGGTTTATCTGTGAACATTCACAAAACGTTAAATAATTTATTTATTTAATTATTTAATTAATTTAACAACGCATTTACAATAAATATGCATCGCTAATATTCATGTAAAAATTTAATAAGTATTAAAAATTATTAAAATAAAAATAACAATTGAACACGGCCGACATGAGCATTAGCATGTAAGTGCTGCTGCTGCCCGACTAATATGTCAAGACTTGTTCCAGGGCAGCGAGCTCTCTAGATTTGGATAGACATATATTCGGCAATTTTTGAAAAAGAAGAGAAAAAAATCATATAAATATATATTACCGTCACCATTATAAATTAAAGCTAATAAACAAAACCGGAAATATTAAAAATAAAATACAGAAAATAAATAATCTTGTTAAATAAATTCGGTTGGGTTACCCTAAAATTTTCCCAGCAAGTAGTCAAGGAATGATTTCATCTGAATATCAATTAAAAAAAATAATCCCTTAAGCACCCTCTTTCGGCTATCGGACGAACCCGGTTGGGTTCGATTCCGACGACCCCGACTCTGCTAAGGGCGGATTTGGGCCAAGCGCCAACAGATGGCGTTAATATTTCATTAAAATATATGACGGAATATAAATATTAATAGTGTAGCTTGTATATGAGATATTCCAACAAAAAAAAAATGTGTATTTGGCCTACATGGCATCTGTGTACTGTGTCGACCCTATCTCTGTAACAGTACGCAGTGACAAAGGAGTCTTTGACCTGTTAAGGTTCCGCGCAAAGACTAAATCCCGAATCTTCGACGCCCTATATCTTCGACGCCACCCCAGTCGTACCTTAACCATCTTTACGAATCCTGCAATAAATTCGGTTTGACAATCAGCACTTCCAAGACCCAGGTAATGGCTAACCCTCCGCGAGGAAGTCCACCTGAAGAACCTAACATTCTCCTGGGTAATGGTGTCTTAGAGGTAGTATCTCACTTTCGCTACCTTGGCAGTGAGATTAGGAATGATAACCGTCTAGACACTGAAATCCCAGTACGCATAGCCAGAGCTGCCTCCGCCTTCGGCAAACTAAACCAACATGTCTGGAAATCGTATGATCTGAAACTGAAAACAAAGCTGGCCGTCTACAAAGCGATTGTCCTACCCATATTGTTATATGCCTCCGAAACGTGGTGCCTCTACAGGAAAGAGATTAAGAAAGTAGACGTCTTCCACATGTGGTGCCTCCGAAACATCCTGAGGATAACATGGGAAGACCGTGTGTCAAACACAGAAGTGTTTCGACGGACGAAAATGCAGGGCATGGAAGCTATGATCATAAAAGCTCAGCTGAGGTGGTGTGTGCATATAGTGCGTATGAAAGACGACCGCCTCCCGAAAGCCGTGTTTTATGCCCAACTCTCAAAAGGCGCACGCAAAGTCGGCGGACAGCACCTACGTTATAAAGATGTCTTAAAAAAGCACCTAATCGCCTGTGGTATTCCCCCTGAGAGCTGGGAGAGGGCTGCTCACAAACGCAGCGAGTGGCGCTCCACGGTGACCACCAAAGTTAAAGAGTTTGGGGAAGCCCGGCTTGAAGACCTCGACTCGAACCGCCAACACTTACAACAACTGCGGTGAACTCTGTTGTTTCCTATGGAGCGGGGGTGGTTGCGTACCTTACGGCGACTGCTCTTGAAATGACCATCGGCCATCCGATCCTGGGTAAGAGGCGGGCAAAGGACACCATGGTCCGCGACCTCGAACTCGGAACCAATCGAGAGACCGGAGAAATCTGGTCACAATTGGAAGTTAGGGCGCGAGTGTCGGGCCCGCCAGGTAACATAACTGGCTATCTCGCAGAAAGGCGTTGGTCCCTAACGGGTTGTGGCGTAGCTAGACGGTGGTTTGTTTTTGTCCTAAGTCTTCTACGCTCACTCCAGGGAGATAGAACGACTAATCGTTAAAACTCCCTGTGGTGACGGGCTCGCCCGTTGTAGTCGACAACCCAAGTTGCGGTGAACTCTACTGATGTAGTCATTCTAATCGGACATTTATAAACAAACCGGGATTCACGAGTAACTTCCGCGGGCATCTTCGAAGAAGTTCTGTCAACCAAGAAGTCGCCGTCGTCGGATCACGATGAGGAGGACATCATCATCATCATCATCGTACCAAAGTCTCTAATTCCTTAAGTCTTCAAGTCTCATAACTCATAAAGTCTTCAAGTCTCTTAACTCTTAAAGTCTTCAAGTCTCTTAACTCTCAAAGTCTTCAAGTCTCTCAACTCTCAAAGTCTTCAAGTCCAAAATTTCGAGGTTGATATATGACTAGTTCGCCCCCTGGTGGATCGATTTCAACCACAATATTATCAACTTTTGCCATAACGAAATTATGCCTGCTTGCCAAACTTTCATCTCAACCGAATTACAGACACACAGACAGGCTTCAGTCTGTAAATTGTCTTAATCGTCTCAGGGGGGCTCTAAATAGATATTTCGGTCTATTCATATCGAAAATATTTGTTTGCGCGTTCACAATACTTTCCCTCGCTCGGTTGGGGGGCTGCGCAAGTAAAATGAGCCGACATTTCGGAGGCCGAATTCTGTTTGCGGCTATGCTCAAGATCAAACTCTCTCGTTTTCTCCTTAGAATTCGCCACCTCATTTTTTTTTTATCAAATTAAATCTTAATAAGAATCTAAAGTGCTAGAAGTTCGTCAGATATTCGCTAAAGTAATCCTACTCTACTATCATGACCATGAGAATCATCATCTATATGCAATACGCCATAAAGTTACAAAAGTAACTGCAAACAGACAGCAGCTAATCTCAAATAGGCGAACAAGTTTTGCACAGAAACATTTCTCTTTCATTGCTCTTTGACTTCCCAACAAAATTAATGGTTTTTTTTTCTGCAGGGCTGAGGTCTAGGAGTAATCACGCAGTAACTAAAAATTTAACTAAGTCGCTTTTGAGCATGGGTCGACAGCAAAACAGAAACAATATTAAAATATAATGTCAAAATATTTCACTAATTTTCAAATCTATATCGTATTATTTAATATATATCTATAACTATATACACAGGAAAAGACCATCAAAAATACAAATCCATTTATTTTATTTATTTATTTGAACCCCCCCCCCCCTCCTCCCAACCGCGTTAACCCCACAACCCCCCCCCCCCCCCCCCCAACATCCCCTCCCCCACCTCGCAACGTTCCCGCTATCCCCCCTGACCACCCCTTCCAGCACCACCTCCCCAGAACCCCTTTTGTATCCTAAGCACTTTGGTGTCTATTAAAACACTCTAGATAAGGCATGATAGGAACCCACGAAAGAAGGATATCGGAAGATGAAGAATATTTTAGTCCGATACTTTACGCATCCTGAGCACTTGGTCTATCTTCTTGGAACTTAAAGCACTCTAGATAAGGCGGCATAGGAACCCACGGAAGAAGAAGAATATCGAAAGTTCTAATATTTTTGTAGTATTTCCGTGGTATTAAATAGCTATTTTCTAATATGGTTCGTTTCTCGGTTAGTCTCGGCATTGATTTTATAGTGTAATTACACTATAAAATCAATGGTCTCGGGCGGCTCGAAGTTATTATTTGATTTGAAACTACGTCTGTCTTTTTTGTGTCGCTTGTATAAGAGATATAGAAACCAAATGTCTATTTATCTAAATCTAATGTGAGCTATTTATATTTTTAATAAACATACATGCATAATAAAATATCATAAAAATGAGTTAAAATACTTTACATAAGAAGAAAAACAATTTCTACTAAATATTAAAAGAACAACAGTGGCCAGTACGCCAAAGAAGAAATGTTCATATACTTGCTCTCCTATATCGTGTACTCTCCCAATTAACACCATCCTATCTCCATGAGCTTTTTGAGCCACTATGTCAGCCTCTGACAGTTTACTAAAAGTGATAATAGTGATTTCTATTCCTATTCTTCTGTGTCCATAGTGCAAGACTCTGGAACGATCTCCCAGCAAACATACGAAACTCACCTTCTTTACCATCGTTTAAGACTCACCTTAAGGATTACTACATTTCTAAGAAGTAACCAGTTCTTCCCTTTCTCTCCTCTTCCTCTCCCAATTTCCTCTCCTCGGGCATTATTAGTTTTAAATTCTTCCACTGTATTTTATGTAATAATCTTTATTTTCATGCAATGCGCGCATGTACCACTGTGTTTAGGTTAGTTGTAAGACATTGCCATGTGGCAATAAGCTCGCCTTTTTGTATAATAATTAAGTGCAAATGAAGAGTTCATTATTATTATTATTATTAACAGTTCTTCTTCTTTGCTTCCCCTCCCAATCGCTTCAACACTGCTCAGTTTTCTTTTCATATTCATCTGGTGGCAACCTTGGCTACTAATCAGATGAGGTCGACTAGGAAGAAGAGGACTTACCAGAAAAACGGTTTTTGTCATATCGAGAAAGTTGTAGTGCTCGGCGCTCGGGAGGTAGATTTTCGTGACGAAGACCCTGGTGAGGTCGTTTGCCAGTTTCGGTAGAGGAATAGTCAGCATGCTCAGTCTTCCAATCTTGAAGAGACGTACTGGATCCCTGTCGGTAAAGTACTCGGGCATAGCTTCTCTAGCTTTGTAGGTTGATTCCAAGCGTATCTTAACCCTTTCCACTGAGTATTTGTTCAGTATTAGCAGACGTTCTAGCCAGCCGCGATCTGGAACAAATTATTATTAGTTTCATATACACATTGAGGACCGTTTTCTCAAAATGATACATGAGGTTTATTTTTAAAAAATGATTTAAAATTAAAATATGAATAATAAATTGATAAAACGGAGATAAATTGCAGACCTTACTTTCTTGCAAAAAATTGCACAAGGTTTAATTATTTTTATTTTTAAGCTATTGCATAGCTTTTATCGCGGGCCTAGGCCAGCGCGGCGACCGAATGAAGAAATTTCTTAACGAAAGTTAATGATTTTAAACTGATAATTACGTCTAAACGAGTACTGCTTACGATTCGAAAAAAATATATGTTAAACAAGAACATTTTCTAATATTCTTAGCTTTGAATATTTTAGATTTTGTTTATATTACATAGTGTAATTAATTTGTGAAATTAGGTCTAACCGAACACAAAAACGACTACTACGCAAATACTATCTGGCGTATTATTATGAAACCTGCACCATTTTAAAGATAATTTAATTATCTATCTTTTTATTTACGAATTTTTTCGAATAATTCGGTTTTTTTGCTTTATTGAATAAAAAATTCGTGCGCGGTGCTCTATCGAAAGACGTTTAAATTATTCCGAATCATTTGCTTCCGCAGCCGCAAATGATTCGGAATAATTTCAACGTTTTCCGATAGAGCGCAGTTATCTGATATCAGAAAAAAATGCTATGCAATAGCTTTACCGTGGCAGTCCCCGAGTGCCACACGTATTTTTTTTTATTTTTAGGAAAACCAACAGCTAATTATAATTTAACAAAAAGACGGAGTAGTATAACGGAGAGCCAATTAAAGGTTTTCACGTTTAAGTAACGTTGTAGAAACATATGTGACCTTTCAATTAAAGCTATCGGTTAAAAATACATCAAAAAATATTCAAAAATTAGTGCTAAAGAATTCACTGTTCAGCCGCTGCCTAACTGAGTTAATACTCGTACAGAATAGATCAAAGACAAATCGTTTAATCAAATAATTGAAATTGTCACTTGTTCGTCACAAAAATAAATTTTGCCTATATTTGGTACCAGCATAAGGAACATGAAGAGCAGGGTTAAAGCTATTGAATTTGGAAGGAACACGGAGAATAATTTTATTTAGTAAGTCGGGACAGTTAATATTATTGGAGGTGATTTTTTAGCAAAAAGGTCAAGTCCGCGGTTTCACGTCGCTTAATCAAGGGGAGGATATGAAATTTCTTGCATAAATTGAAATAGTTAGATGAGTTGTATGGGATTTTCAGACGGAAGCAGAGATATTTCACGAACTTCATTTGAATTCGTTCGTTGGATTGTCCCGAACTTCTGTCAAATGTCTATTTCAATGTCCCCGTTAAGTCCCTAAGACACGACAAACCAATTCGGCTACCTGTGGCATCACCTAATTACATACATGCAAAACACCTCAATTCAATTCAATTCAATTCATTTATTTCAAAAAATCTTTACTGATTGTCGAAACTAAAACTAGGTGTTAGGTACACTTAATATTACCTATTTACAATTTAATTCCTTCGTGATTTCATTTCCGTTCAGTTCTAAAGTTCACTTCGTAAATTATACACGTCATATACAGATATAAATTAATAACGATAGAGACAGAGTTCAATTTGTAGATAAAAAATATAGATGGAAGTCATGTTTGTTAGATTATATACGCATACTTGAACAAGTGGTATTTATAGTCTAGAAGATTATTATTAAAATTTATTATTATTAATTATTAAAATTCATTTTTGTCATTAAAACGATTATTAAAGATTATTAAAATTAAAATATAATTAAAATTCATATGTCATATAATTCCTTATAAATTAGTAGCTAGAAGTCGCGGGTACAATTACATTCTCGGAGACCAAACTCGAGAAGAAAGAAATAAGACGTTAAAATCGAAAAAGCCGCAGGTACAAGTAAATTCTCGGAGACGATACTTGAGAAGAAGAAGATTAAGACATTAAAATCGAATAAGGCGTGTCACCCCAAGACTTTCCCGGCAAGTAGACAAGCCCCCCCCCCCCACCCAGCCGCGACCCCCGCCCCCACCCGAAAAAGTCGATTCCCAGCTCACAGTTTGGAATCGTGCAATAATCGGCAAATTACCTACGAACAAATACCTACCATTATCATCGCCTGGCGCGTCCCATATTTGTAGTATTTACGTGGTATTAAAATATTATATTTCCAATATGATGTGGTATTTTCTTAAATATTGCGGACTTTAACAATTATTTGCATCGCTCGTACACGAGATATTCCAACCAAGATATACATCACAATTTCGTAATTTCGGTTCAACAAGGCAACTGTGTACCGAATTTCAAGTCTCTAACTGCAATATTTCGAGATCGAAGTTTGACTAGCGCGGCTGTGGTATATATGGAGAGCGACCACACTTCGAAAGAAGTGTAAACTTCGGAAAATACGCCTCCATATGCCAAGCGGAAGTTTACGTCATTATTGAATGTGCGGATATCAACCTCCAAAAGGACTACGCCAACCACCGTATCTATATCCACTCGGATAGCAAAGCAGCTCTTATGGCACTAGCCTCGAATACCATTAATTCAAAGCTAGTGCAAAACTGCATATCCCCGGCCATGCAGGAATCGAAGGAAATGAAAAAGCCGACGAACTTGCTAGGACGGGAGCAAAGGGAACGTTATACGGCCCTGAACCTTGCTGTGGCGTACCAAAAAGCCTTGCAAACCTAATGCTCAAACAAATATGTTTAGAACAATCCGTCAACCACTGGAACAACACGCCAGGGTTGAATCATTCCAAAGCGCTTATTAAGGCTTACGACCGTAAGACGGCCCGTGAGGCCTTATCGCTAAATAGGAACAATCTACGCATACTGGTGAGGGCGCTCACGGGGCATTGTGGCGTGAACAAACACATGTTCAACCTCAAGCTCAGAGACACAAAAATGTGCAGGTTCTGCCAAGGGGCATTGGAAACTCCCCAGCACCTCATGTGCGAGTGCGGCCCGCTGATGCGTAAAAGACACACCCACTTGGGTGGTCACTACCTCCAACCTGAGGAGGTAAAACAATCCGGCGCCAAAAGCCTGTTGCGGTTCTTAAATGACACGAGGCTTAGCGCAGAACTATAGTAGGTGGCGAACACAATAGACCAGCAATGGTAGCAGTGTTACAAGGCTCATAAAGACCTTAGAAAAGCCACACTCAACAAATAAAAAAATGACTAGCGCGCCCCCTGGTGGACCGATTTAAACAACAATATTTTCAACTCTTGCCATGACCAAATGATGCCAGCATGCCAAATTTCAGCTCAATCGGATGAGGCGTTTGGGGGCTATCGTGGAGGAATACGCACAGAGTCACAGACACCACAGTATAATAACCCCTGGTATCTGGTATACTGTGCAGACACACTGACACACATAAGCACAGTATACGAGACAGTACAGATCAACTCATTCTTTTTGAGCTCTACAACTACATGCTCAGGTCACACGTATTGCATTTATTGCACTGCACTGCACACCAATGCACTGAAACCAAAAAAGGGATAGGCATATTTTATACCTGTGAGAATGACGGAGAGAGGTTGAGTTTACGCGTGACTGTAATGATTCTCGTCGAAGCCAGCCGTTTAACGGTACAGTCAGACGATTACATAACTAATAGATTCGTGCGTTGTGATCGTGCGTTCGACTGTGCTGAATCCCAGGAGGTACAGTAGGTAAATAACTTTATTTTCTATTATTTCTTGCCGTGATCGTCGTTTAATATGCCGTTAAAAACAAAATTGGGAAATAAGACGCTGAAATCCCAGACAAGGGAATTAATATCAAATATTTACCATTTCATGAAAGATGAAGCGAAATTCGGAATAACAATTGAATTGCAAGCGGTCTTAAAAAGGCTTTCTGCTGCTAGTAAAATATCTATCGCGTCAATAAAAAGAGTTTTAGCCGAAAAGAAAAAAATATTAGATTCTGACCAGCCGATGTCATTTTCTACGCCAGGGAAAAAAAAGACTAACTGTCGTAAACCAAAGACGGGTTTGGATGATTTTGATAAAACGGCAATACGGCGGATTGTTTTAAACTTTCATTTAACAGATAATGTAATCCCAACTTTGAAAACTCTCCACCAGAAAGTTGTTCGTGATACTAATTTCAACGGAAGCCGGTGTAGCTTGGGAAGAATTTTAAGGGAAATTGGATTTAGATGGCAAAAGACAGAAAATAACCGAAAAGTTTTAATTGAAAGACATGACATTAAATTGCAGCGCATAAATTTTTTAGAATCAATTAAATATTTCCGCAATGAAAATAGATCAATTATATATACTGATGAGACATACATATATCCATAGCAGCCATACTACTCCTAAATCATGGACATGTAGTCCGACAAAAGGCCTTAAAATGCCTATTTCCAAGGGTCAGCGTTTGATAGTAGTTCACGCTGGAGGTAGTGATGGGTTTGTACCCAATGCAATGCTGATATATAAATCTTCTCAAAAATGTGGTGATTATCACCACGACATGAACTTCAGTAATTATGAGAAATGGCTTAAAGAAAAACTTATTCCGAATTTAAATCCTAATTCTGTTGTAGTGATTGATAATGCCCCATACCACAACGTGCAATTAAACCCAGCATCAACGTCCAACTCTCGAAAAGCTGTTATGCAACAGTGGTTACGCGATAAAAATATTCGGGATATGTAGCGAAAAAGAACGTTTCTTTTAAACTGGACGATGCTATGACACACGCCATAGATACAATTGAAACAATGTCAACCAGAGACTCCCAATGTTGGACTAATGTTTGTCGTCATGTTATCGATATAGAAAACAAATATAGGCTAACCGAACCGGTGTTAGATAGAATTTTAGACAATCTATCATTTGTAGTAAATACGGGAAGTAGTCATGAAGAAATGAACGCAGTTAATTTAGATGAAAGTAGATCTGAAAACAGTGACAGTGATTTAGAAGGAATATATCCACTTCAATGAATAATACTATGTGTCTTACTGTGTACTGTAAAATTGGCACATATAATTATAATAATAGTTTGGACAGTGAAAGGTGATCGTATTGTGTTGTAAGCAGAGTCTATAAAAGTATTGTGTTTGAGATGTACTGTTATAATTGAGGCTCCTAATATAAAAGTGGTAATAGTTTGGAAAGTGAAACATGATTGTTTTGTGTTTTTGTGTCACAATCCTAATGTTATTTTCCACATAATTATATATCACACCGTATTATAAACCAAACTAATTATCGATATTACATCATGGACGGTTATGCATGTAATGCATGTGTTAATCGCTAATGAACATTTAAATTATAGTACAGTCATTCTCTAAAACAATACTGTTAGGATGGCTAGTCGATTTTGTACGTCGAAATTAAGTTTTTTTTATTTTGTGTTCATCACTTCAATATTTATAATTTTTTTTATTTTATTTGATTAAAAAAATTACACCGTTTGTAGTAACAAATGCTTGCGTCGCTCCTAACTAGGCATAGCCGATCTATTTTGAATATTTATATTTTATTGTGAAATTACTTGTTTTCTGCCTGCCTTTTTTCTTTCTGTTTCATGTCTTCAATTCACGGGGACATCGATAAAGTAAAGACATGGACCGGGGACATGAAATATTTTTGAATTATTGATTATATATAAATTATGGATAATAATAGTACCAAAAAAGTGGTCACTGGTTTTCTTTGGCGGTTCTTTCCAGTGGAATCTTACTTGTAGAACTCGCCGGAAAAAATAGGAAAAAGTACAATTACTGTCTTTTGACGTTCAGTATGTGTATATTATGTATTTACATTGAATAAAAATATTTGAAATTGAATTTGAATTTGTTAATTAGACTATAAAAGCCAATTTTAAATTTTCAATACATCATCACGATATCAAATATTCTGTCGTTGGCTGTACATGCCTTGGTTTTAAGGAAGACGGCGAAGTCCGTTACATATAGCGGCTCTAGTCTAGCACGAGGCCATTTGATTTTCTTTCTCATGTGCAGTTTTGACGAGGTTGTGTTTAATCTGTGTAAGCATTTTTGAGACTGTGGTCGAGAGCTCAAAAAGAATGAGTTGATCTGTAGCTTCTCTTAGAACAAAATTGAAATCGAAGCAAGTGACGTCAGGAATCTTAAGGGCTACCACAAATCGTAATATGATTACTTGTCTTCTCCTTGAAGCATCGTCCCGGTCACATTTACGGTGCCCCGGCGACGCAGATGCTATTATGCTACCGATTTGTTCTGAGAATACCATATGGCGTCGACTCGTAAATCTCCACAAAAAAGTAATAGTAATAGGCGGACACAAACTGCGCCCACAGCGCGTCACAGCCCACAGCGCCGTAACTATGGGCCTAAGGACGCGACATGTACATGACACCCTCTTCCCGAATTGCCTTGTAGCTCTTGAGTGATCTTACTGGGTGTTATTATACTGTGCACTTAAGGGCGTTCACAATACTTTCCCTCTACCGGGAGAGTAACATTCTTTAGCTTTAGAACAGTTGAAGAGAAAATGGTAAAATATTACGTATTCTTGAAGAAAATTTAATGCTTTACAAATTCCAATCTAACGACTCTTTCGTTGGTAGAAGGGCTGAATAGTTATTCAGTCAAATAAAGCAAGAAACGTACGTCAATTCTTTTTTTTCAAAATTAACGAATTTTGAGTGCGGATATCTCGGACATCGAACAGAGAACTGCCGGACAGCGAAAACTGAATATGACCAGTTTGTGGAAAATTTTGTCAGCTTTAACTTTGTTAAGTTATCCTTATCGCTAGGACACAAAGTTTCCGAGATATAAGCATGAAATCGAAAAAAGGAACCTTCACGGTATGCCTTACAGCCGCCCCATGCAACTAGAGCTGTCAACTACAATGGGCGAACCCGTCAGGAAGTTTTAACGATTGGTCGTTCTATCTCCCGTGAAGTGAACGCAGAAGAAGATAACCAGGTATGTTACCCAGCAGTTTTACACTCACGCCCTTACTTCCAATTGCGACCAGATTACTCCGGTCTCTCGACTGGTTACGAGTTCGAGGTCGCTTGCGCGGTCCTCTCCCGTACGAAGCGGTGAAACGATGTAAACCGAATCTATCGCGGACCACGGCGTCATTTACTTAGGATCGGGTAGCCGATGGTCGTTTCAAGAGCAGTCGCCGTAAAGTCAGCAACCACCCCCGCTCTATATGAAGCAGTACTGCTTCCAGACTCCCCCGACTGTTAGTCAGATTGCACAGACGATTAGCTTACGCCGCACGGTGCGCAGACCGTCTAGGAGCGCCAGAAGATTGACTCCTAGGGGAAACTAGCCCCAAGGCCAGAGTCCTGCCCAGGTTCGCACTTCATGCGTGGAGGCCGCCGGATGGGTGTTGACCCGTGAGTGTAACCAACCCTGAACAAAAGGGTTTTCGTGGTCAACTCAGCAAGGGCCCATTAACTCTCATCCGTCTCCTGCACTCCGCTCGCCTTCTAGAGTGGGAACTTTTATTATTTTTAACACTTTAACAGCGGCCGCATTTTATAGCGCGAGTTAGGGGCTCTCTAGACGATCAAGTATGCTTGTCAAGCATCGCGTCGCGGGCTGGGAGGGGATCGTAAACCGCAGGAATTATACAAATATATTTTTTAAATATTTACCGAAAATGCCTATGTTGTAGTTTATACAAGGGAGTCACGTTAGACCTAATTCATTGATGAATGACGTGACTCCCTGGTATAAAACTACAAAATTAAGCATTTTTAGTAAATATTTAAAAAAATATTTCCTTCGGTTTACGATCCCCTCCAAGCCCGTGACGCGATGCTTGACAAGCATCGTCTAGAGAGCCCTTTACGTTGCCCGCCGGCGTTTTTTGGCATTATAGTAACGGCTGTAAAAAAATACCTGATTAGATATTTACACAATTTGTTTTGTATCTATTAGTCTCTTAGAGGCTCTCTAGACGATCAAGCATGCTTGTCAAGCATCGCGTCGCAAGCTGGGAAGGGATCGTAAACCGCAGGAATAATGCAAATATTTTATTTTTTTATTCACCAAAAATGCCTTATTTTGTAGTTTATACCAGGGAGTCACGTTAATTAGACGTAGTTGATTGATGAATGACGTGACTCCTTGGTATAACACTACAAAATTAGACATTTTTGGTAAATATTTAAAAAAACTATTTGCATATTTCCTGCGGTTTACGATCCTCTTCCAGCCCGTGACGCGATTCTTGACAAGCATGATTGATCGTCTCAGAGAGCCCCTTACGGGCATGTGGCGGGGCTTGACGGTGGACTGTTTTTGTCCTAAGTCTCCTGCGCTCACTTCACGGGAGATAGAACGATCAAATTTCGTTAAAACTTCCCGAGGTGACGGGTTCGCCCGTTGTAGTTGACAGCTCTAGTTGTATCTATTAGTCTAGCTTTTATATATTCCGGATAAAAAATAAAAATGAAAGAAATAGTTTGATAAGGCATGAAATTATTTATTTAAAAAAGGGTAGTTTTGGGTAGAAAAAAAAGTTGTACATCATGAAGTAATCATACGTAATCATTGACAACATTTTGTTTTGTGTAGAAATGTTTGAAACATGGATAGTAGCATAGTGGTACTATTGATTATAAAGTGTATTAACCCTTCGAGTAGCGGCATAATTTCATGGCATACCGCGGCAATTTATTGGAATTTCTTGAAATATCGCCGCGCTCGACAAAAAGTACTATAACTATGGAACTACTATAGCAATCATAAAAATAATAACTTTGCAATGATTGCATTGAAATTTAGCAGGTATATTGAATACTGAAATCTCATTTTGTATAACAATTAGATAATTATGAATAAATATGAGAAAGTCGAAAAAGTGAAAAAAACTCGCCATTTCTGACTTGTACTTGTCTTACGGAAAAATACGGAACCCTGTTTAGAAATTGTAAATACATTCGTGATCTTTATTAGATTCTCTATCAAAGTTAATATTTCGTTTTGCTTATTTGCATACAAACATATTTAGGTACTAGCTGACTTGTGCAGAGTGTGGTTCGGTTAGTACTGAGTGCTATGATTTATTTCCTGACGGCCAAAAAAATGTTTATATTTTTACTGCATATGTATGTATGTATTTGCATGCCAATTTGACTATATTACCGTTATTTGTGAGTGTCTTCTTGTGAGTGTCTTATTTGTGAGTGTCTTATCTCTTTAACCATTTATGCAGTAAAGGGAAATTATATGCAGTAAAAGAGAAAAGTCTTTGAGGATAAATTTACTTATTTTGATATAAGTTCATAATTGGTCGCGGTTCCATACCTATGTCGTATTATCTCTTTAACTATTTATGCTATAAATATTCACTTAAGACGATAAATTTACTTATTTTCATAAGAATTGACAATTGTTGATAATATGACCAATAAACATGACCTAACGATTTAAATTAATATTTTTTATATTAATTACTACTTTTTGTAACTTAAATATAAAAGTAAGACCTATGCTGTCGCTGACTTTTTTGTAGGCATTATCAAGCTCTACAACTTTTCTCTAGAACTTAATGATATATCTCTCATCGTTAAGGCAGCGTTAGATAGAAACATTTTCGTTCGACCGTTTTTTCTCCGACTTACTTTGCAAACCCGACTACCACGAAAAAGTATTTTCATTTTTCGGATTAATGTATAGCCTATGACAGTCACAAATAATGTGGCTTTCTATTGGTAAAAGAATTTTTTAAATCGGTTCTGTAGATCCAGAGATTACTTCCTACAACCTCACAAACTTTTCTTCTTCATAATATTAGTATAGATTATTAGCTCATAAAACCGATAAAAATTTTGATGTTTTCTAGAAAAAAAAATGATGATGTTTGACAATGGAATTTTACAAGACATTTTCTCGAAATGACACGCTAAATGATTGTAGCGGCCGTCTATGTATCTATGGTAATAATGAGATATTTGATATGGATTTTAAGATGCGTTCGAATTAGAAAATAATATTACTGTGCGCTCCGGGAGTAAGCCGCCAATATTGGTCGTTACGTAGTCAACGGTGTTCTGATGTGCAACCAAATTTGGTTGTTTGCAATCTGGACAATAGTAGACTCTCTCCTTGCGTCCTCGTTTGCCAGTTTGCTTCTTTACAATATCTGCGCAAACTTTGCAGACTCTCGTCACTTCCTTTTTTTTAGTGTCCGCTATGAATTTACGCTATTTTTTTATCATGCTATGAATTCACGCTAATGAATTGCATATGTATGTATAGATAAAAGACTGAGCTACATGCTGGTACAATGCGAATAACGAACTGAGTTCGTGATTTTTTAACATAGGTACTGTATGAAAATCGATCACGCCCTCCGTACGTGAGTCGCGAGTTTTTGTATCACGTACTGAGTACGTGCTCCGCTGTTAAAGAGTTAACTCCTAGCTAGTTCAAACAAAGTCCCAAAGCGACGAAAAATGTTCCTTTCGTTTTCCTCTACAACCTTCTCGTTGACTGGACTACTAAAGAATAAAGAAAATGTCCTCACCCAGTGTTCTTCTTGGCAGGTGTTCTTGTGTAGAATACCATTGTATCAGCTCTTCAATATCCTTTTCTATGGATTCTGCAGTCGCTTTATAAGTTTCTCTCACATTTTTAAACTCCTCTTCAGTGACCACTAGTAATCGGTTTATTCCGGCTGATAGCATATCGCCGTACGAGCGACTCGCTAAATTAATAATACCTAGGCATTTTGTTTACATTTATTTTCATAGTAGGCTGTTATCGTAATAGTTGGAATTGGACATTAGACAAGGCCAGCTAAATATTGTTTGTTCAGGGTCGTCCAGCAGGGCCGGATTGAAAAAAGAGTTAAAAAACCGGTTTTATTTATTTTTATTTATTTAATTCATTTTATTTATTAAACCAGATGATAGGAGTTCCTGCCATTGCATATAACTACTAGACCTCGTGAATAGAAAGAGACAGCAGTATATAGTACCGCCTCCATCCTTGTCTGGTCGCGCATGCACGGAGACACGTAGGGGAAGCCCAGGCAAAGTGGACACCTTAAGGTTTGTAGGCCTATAAAATGGAAAATATTTAGTAGACAAATAAAACAATGGGTCATAATCAAGCATCATTTATAAGACTTTAAGAAATAATGAACACCTTTCCTAAAGTTTACATAGTTTTAACAATATAGTAAAAAATTATCAAAATGAAAAAGTATTCGCTTTGCCCTGGTACCCGCCTAAAGCGAATAGGAGGCTAGGGCAAAGTGAATACGTATAAAAACACGCATTTAGGCGAAATTAAACTTATGGGAAGTTATTTTGTACAATTATTACATATGAATGGACCTTCATAGGCAGTGCAATTTTCATGGCACCAGTGATTGCATTCATTGCACTGGATCCAGTCATCAATAGATGCCCTTCAATCTCAAAATATTGCTCTACGCAATAGAAACATACTGCATTATTTTCATCTGATTTCGTATCTTCTTTGGTGCTCTTTTTCCCTTTAGTAATCTTCTTTGTTGTCGTCTGTGTAGTCTTCTTTTTCTTTGGTTTTGCGTCTAAATCTTTGTTAATATTTTTCAATACTTTGCTGATATTCTTATCAAATTTCTCTTTCTGTTCAACTTTTATTGGTGTGCTCGTTAAAACTTCAGATCGTTGATTTTTTTTTTATCTACATAGTTGTCATTGGTGGAGTTGGCTTTGGAATATGTCTAATATGTTTAGGACTGAAATGTAAATTAACGCACCCTTAATGGTGCGACAATGAGCTCAGTGCCAAGAGGATCTTCTGCAGGAATTGGATAGGGCGGATAGGGCATAGGGTATCCACTAGGCCCTATCCGCTATGCCCGAAATGTAAATTTTCAATAAAGTATCACTAAATTCTAAAACCACACGCCCGATGTTTTTGCAGATCACGGTATGTAAACCCACATAAACAAGCTTGAAAAATATAATACCACTAACAACGATCTCACGATTATACCTTATTGACAAAAACATTACCTTAAAATATTGAAATATTTCTCCGATTTTCGTAATTATCGGCGTTCGCGGCAACGAGCGGCGCCACCGTCTGCCAATTCACTTTCCTGCGACTGAGGGGAGCGGGCGGGTTCGTACGTGCGCGATCGACGATTCTCCAGTAGGTAGTTTTTAATGCTACGGCCACACTAGCGGGCGAAGATTCGTGTCGCGTTGGCGCGCTAAAAACTTCGTGTTCGATCTACGACGAATAGCTTGGCCACATTGGTTACGCGTCGCGATAGTCTAGATAAGTCTAGAACGTCGCGATAATTCATTTCGCGGAAAACATGGAAGAGGCGGTTGCACTATATCAAATGGCGGCAAATAATTATTTACTGCATCTTTATTATTTGAGCAAAAATAAAAAGTGGTACGGGGTGTTCGCTTTGCCTGGGGTATTCACTTTGCCCGGGCTTCCCCTACATATATCACTATGGCAACGCTTATATATCACCATGGCAACGCTTCGACGCCATAAGTCTGATATGCTATGGATAAACGCGCATGCGCAACTAGACAAGGATAGAGGAGGGCCCCACATGCAACTATCTCTTTCTATTCGGTGAACGCATTCACTCACAGCCCGCCTTCGCACTCCCGTTCTCTACTCTGTTATCCTGTCAAAATTAACCAAACTCGGATACGAATATAAAACAAAATTACAAAATTACTACAAAATTACTGCATCTCAGATTCTACGGCTTCGAATTGGGAGTGAATGGGTGGTAAAGTGACGCTCACATGTCTCAATACAGCTGTCCTAAACCTACCACAGCCGGTCGATAGTCCGGAATCCACCGCTCACCCCCCAGAAGTTTAATGATAGTATTATGATGGGCCCAACTCCGGTCGGTGATTTCCATGGCAGCTCCGTTTGTACTTTTTTTTAAATATATAAGCACCTACATTATAAGGTACCTATACCTACATACAAGACGGTTTAACATTCAAGGGCAGATTTTCTAGGCTATATACAGGATTTTTAATAAATCAGCATCTTTCATCCTTCCGAAAGAAAGTGGAATTGTTCCTTGGATAGCACAATGGGATTTTGAAACTGCATCCAGTGATTACTTCCGCTATCCAATATCGCAGATCGCCGATTTTTTTCGCTGAACGTTTTTAAAAAAAAATACCTGAGTAATACAAAATATAAACCACTTTTATTTGGGGCCTCTTCGGAGCCCCATTGAGTCGGGGGCCCTCGGCGATCGCCGACTAGCCGACCTGCCCAGTCCCGGGCCTGTGAGTATCTTATATGAAACTTTGAATAATGCAACCAAAAAAGTTCTGGGCTTAATGGTATAAATACTAACGCCATCTATCGCCCTGCGTGAAAACTTGGAAGTAAAATCAATTATACTATCTTCATATAAGAATAAGTAAAATCCGGTAGATAGCGCCATAAAAAGCAAACAAAGCATAATATTAAAAACAACAAAAATACAATCCAACTAAATTGGCGCTGCTAATTCTCCTGAAAATAGTTGTGAATAATTATTGCATATTAACATTGCATAGTCCCAGTTTGATGGGACGGGTCCCATCAAACTTGCAGAAGGCAAATTTGCAGACGGCAATCTTGCAGACGGCATTCTTGCAGGCGGCAGTTTTGCAGAAGGCAATCTTGCAGAAGGCAGTTTTGCAAATGTCAAAATGACCTAACCTAACCTAACAGAAAAACTTAAAACATTTTTTTAAATGTTTAGTTTGATGTATAAAAGTCATCCACTACAAGGATGCCGGTAATTAATGTCACTTCGATTTTAGGGAAAGAAAAACCTAACCTAACCTAACCTAACAGAAAAACTTAAAAACTGTACTGAAGGTTGCCGCCTGCAAGGTTGCTTCCTGCAAGGTTGCCTCCTGCAAATCTGCCCTCAACAGATATGGACCTGTCAAAAGTGACATTTGTGCAAAATTGCCGCATGCAAAACTGGCGCCCCCCGATGGGACCCATGAATACGCTATGCGCGGTGTACCGCTCACTTCACACTTCATTGGGCAGGTCGCCGCGCCGCAGTGGTCTTTACCGGGAGAAAAAGCCTATTTAATTTGTGTATATTTTTTTCGTAAAAACAAATATGAAAATAATTAAATTTGAATAAAAAGTGGCAGCACTGTATATTTCATTTACGGGGTAGTAGTAGCGTTGCCAGCCGTACCAATGAAATCGTATTAATAAGTTTTTTCGCTTCCGCACCAAGTACGATTGGACTAGCAAAATCGTACCCAAAAATACTTTTTTTCGAGTTTCTGTGTTTTTGTATATAGTTAACTAATCTCATTCTAATTTGCAATCAATTAGGGGTGCAAACCATAAACGGCCCATTATTAACCGTCCAACACATTAACCACCATATATTACGACTGTCCAACAAAAAAGAGCTTCAAAGTTCATCTATGTTTTCCGTTTATTTATTCTACCATAACTTCTAAACGCTTCAACCTATTAAAAATTGCGTCATGTTGTTAAAACCGTAATTTCATAGGGTAGGTATCTTAACTATCCAAAATACCAAGAAAGTAGTTGTCTAAATGTCCAAATGTTAATAAATAAACATACATATATCGTGTTTAGAGTCAAATGAACATTCTAATTGAGTGCATTCCGAAAGTATACATCTATCTATATGAATAAATACATAAACCATCTATATTTAAAAAAAAAAAGTAATGAAGATAATTATAAATACAATAGTTAACTTTCTGTAACGGCAGTCGTGTCTTTTATTCTTTTAAATATAAGTTAGTTGTTTATGAATATTGTGCTTTTAGTATGATTTAATTTTATTGTGCTTTATGAATATTGTGCTTTTAGTATGATAAATTTAATTAGATTCGTTCTGTTACTGTGCCATATTTAGATTTATGTATACTGAATTTACACATATTCTTGTAAACGGCCCACTTTTAGGCGAGTCGAGTCACTTTGGGGTTTGGGGGCGGTCAGAGCCTTCTAGCGCCGAGGGCTAATAAAAAGTAATAACAATACCTCTTTTATACATAAATATTATGCTTGAGAGTTTTAATAACTAATCTATCAAGGACGTATCCGGGGGAGGGGGGGGGGGTGAGTAGGCGCGTCACCCCGTTTTTTTTTAAGTAAAAAATAAAGTCGAGAAAAAATTAACAATCAGGAAGAATGTGAGACTTTTGTACCTAGTGTCAGGCTCTTATCCAGGAGGGGAGGATAATTGGGATTTAACCCCCGAAAATCCGGGGTATTATCGTTTCATTGTACGGGTGTCAGGCAAATGTTAGTTTGGTGGATGCCACGCGCGTAGTTTTATTGAATGCCCCCCTCCCGAAACTGAAGAATACATGTCTGCAGTCTATACATTATTTTCATAAAATTAGGTCCATCATTTTTACACCAAACGTAGTTATTCAACTAGAAATTCGTCCTGGATGTGTAGGAGGTGCTAAAATTGCAAACTATACCAGATTGTAACCAGGGAGGTAAGCAGCAATAAGAACGATTTTATTTGTTTTTTAATTGCTGAAGAAACTATATTTACATTTTATTTAAAAAATAATGAGAGGCTTGAGTCTGATGCAAATACTATATATATCTGATGTGGGGTTGAATATCGGATGATGATATTCTCATTTCTTCATCAAATCAAAACGGTTTTTCCCGTTTATATTACACCTTATATTTGTAAGCGCTGAACATCCTAGATCACAAAGGTAAGCGACAACACCAAAAATAGCAATGATATGGTACCTTATTTATTGTGTAATGTTGGGTATTTTAAATATCGCAAAGGTTTTCTTCTTCAACGGAATCTAGGTCAACCGAGTCGGCGACAAAAACGTTGAAAGGGTATAACGTTGTAAGAAACGTTGAAAGGTCTTACCAACAGGTTTTATTTTAAAGAAGCACTACGGAATTGAGCATTAAAGTTTTTCACCACGTCTCGTCATTCCATATGCGTTTCTTATATAATAAAGTTATAATAATTGCCATTTGCTTATTAAAAAATGTACGAAAAATTAGCTCACGAAACTGATTTCTTAAACTTGCGACATTCAGAATTGTTTTATTTCCAATGCCAAACAGGGTCATTAACGGAAAGACACAAATTTACCTTAAAATCTAAAAATTACCGGTTACCAATCGTCGCAAAACCAAAAAATTTCCACGCATAAGGCTAATTTAAGGTACTTTTTTGTAAAGAAATTGTATCTATAACTGTAATATATTTAAAACATCTGAGAAAAGTATAAAAAGGATTCGTTAGGAACAGTCTAATCACCGTTTATGTCGCCTTGTAAGTATAATGGAATAATGAAATGTTGCCCTTATTAATTTTGCGTTTCCACAGAGTTAATTTATAGACAAAACCTTTCATTTCATAAAATAATGTTAGCATATTCTTATATCGCACCTGTATACTTGAATTTTATTTACTAAGATACTCAAACAAATTCGTCACAAAAGCCAAATTTGTCGCCCAAGCTTCATTGCTGAATAATTCCACAAATGAAAAGGTTGCGTTTCCTTACCTGATAATTACTCAAAAACTTGGCGACACATCAGAAGAATACTGACGGCCCTTCCCTTAAAGTGGGTGAATCAGTACGAGCAAAAAGCAACTTTTAATATAAATGTTGTATTTTTTTCTTATTGTAATTTTAGCCAATTTAACATTTCAATTTAAAGTTTGACAGGCGTTGAGCTCTGCGCCATCTAGCAGTAAGTAAAATATCGCGTAATATTTGCAATATTTTAAATACCGCTAGATGGCGCAGCGCGCTCGACGCCTTTTATACTATTTTTCCTCAATTTTCAAACACAAAAATAATGTCATCAGAAATTCGAAAATTTTATTTTTCCATATTTTTTAAAAACAAAATTTGTTTATTTGCTCGTATTGATTCATCCTTTTCAAAGATGCAGGTTAATTAAAACTCTCCTGTATATAGCCGTTCTTTTATTTTCATTTGATTGATATACTTACATGTTAAATACATGTTACCCCCCCCCCCCCTCCCCCCCCCCCCCCCCCCTCTCCCGCTACTTGAGACATGCGATCTTTTCCTATACATTAATCATAAAAAATGATCTCACTCGTCAGATGTACGATCTTTGGAAACAAACCACACTGTTGGCAACACTGGGAGGTCGAATAGCCGCCATCTTGGGAGTAAAGTAAAATTAGATGTGTGTGTGTTGAGGTTCGATTAGTGAATTTTCGCATATTTCTCAAGTTTTCATGTTAAAAAGGGTGAGTATCTATCGCTAATGCAGCAGCAGTGATATTTCCCCGAAAATACGGCGGTTTCGCCGCGTTGTTAGTGGGAAAATGCGGAAAAATGGTCATAATCCGATGTTTATGTGACATTCGTTTTATATGGACTTTCTATGGATATAACAAGTGATTATTGGTGTAATTTGATAGAAACGCGTGATTTCGTTGAAGCGTTGTATAATATACGCGTAAAGTTGGGTGAGATGCGTAATCTCGGGGTGGGTGGAGTTCTTTTCGGCGCTGTTGCTCTAGCGAGATGCTGTTTCGCGAGAGACAGGTGATGTCTCATTGGATTCCAGTTTTTACCTGATTTTAAGAGAAAATATGCGTTGAATTCAGTTGACTGGTGCGACTGCCGGTTTTTGAAAATCGTAAATAATACGTTTCCGAAAATATTCTGGTGATACATCCACTCGTCTTTATGGGAAAGTTGGTCTGAGCTGTCTTTGGTAGTTTACGATAGCCGGAGCTATTTACTTCCGTTCTGTTTGTAGATATATTGTGGTCATATTTATTTATAACTTCATTCATTGAATCACTAATGAGAAATTTTGTTTCTTTTTTTTCTGATTTTGATATAATGTGAAGGCTATGCCAAACGAACCAGATAGGTATAGTTTAGAATATTAGCTAAGATTGCAATATATTTAAAACTAACTTAACCTTAACCTTAAACCTACCGCCAAATAGGTGTTTATGATGTTTATAAAAAAAAAACTGATCGAAATGTATATAACCTAACCGCCTTTATCTTTGCTCCATTTATCCAAAATCTTTGCTCTCTTTATAGAAATAGAGCAAAGATTTTGGTAATAATGCATTTTAGGAATCTGTTCTACATTGTTGATATTTTAAAGTCACCCGACTATATTCACCATGCTGATTTCGAAGCTGTAATAATCTTTATTTGTCTTTAATAAATAAGCGAGATATAGGCAGTTAGGTTAGTTTTTTTGTAATAAGTTATAAACACCTCTAAGGCGATGGGTTAGTTTAGTTTTTTAAAACAATCTTAAAAAGTGAGCAAAAAAAATATTTTTTTGTATGTAAATTTGTTTATTTTTTTTTGTCTTGAAATATTGCGCGTTCGAGACTTTTTTCAGTATTTATTAGGTATTGCTACCAGTTCTGCGTTTTTAATTTTTTAACATCACCTGACTATATTCACCACGCTGATTCCGAAACTGCATTTATGTTTTGTCGGACTCAATAAATAAGAGAGATATAGGCATTTAAAGAAGTGTCAAACACCTACATTTCGGTAGGTTAGGTTAGGTTTTTTTGAAAACAATTCAGAAACACCTCTTTGTCAGTAGGTTAGATTACTATTTTTTTAAAACCATCATAATAACTAATTTAAAAATTAAAATAAAATACAAACGGAGCTGCCATGAAATTCACCGACCGGAGTCGGGCCCATCATGATACAATTTTTTTACACTTCTGGGGGGTGAGCTGTGTATTCCAGACTAACGACCGGCTGTGGTAGGTTTAGGTCAGCTGTCTTGCCACATGTGAGTTTACCTTACCACCCATTCACTCCCCCTTCGAAGCCATAGAATTTGAGATGCGCAAATCGCAGTTTTAGATAAATTTTCTAGGAAAGAGTTGATTATTTTTCTGGAAAGACCAAGATCTTTAAAGAGGTGAAATAGAGATTTAGCTGGCAGGCCACGAGCGCCAACTTTCACCGCGTGAAGGTGAACAGTGAAGCTGTTCCGGGTTACGGCATTTGCAAGATCATGGTATTTATTTAATTTGTACTCGTGGTCTTTTGGGATATTTGATTCCCATGGAACAGTTAATTCTACGATAAGGGCCACCTTCCGAGATAGAGAGTAAAGAGTTATGTATGGACGGAGGGCTGTGCATCATTTAAAAATTTAAAAAATCCAACGCGGTTTTCTTTTAGATTTAGCATTAAAATGATCAAATTTAGCAGTCTGGGTCTTTTTTTTAAAAAAAATAGGCAAGGTAGCAACACCTAATATATTCCCTTTTTTCTATCCCATTTAGCATTACAATTATCGAATCTAGTAAATGTTTCTTTTTTTTTTTGAGAAAGGTTCTTATAATGCATATATTACAAAATTTTTACAGATTTGGAAACAGTGTGATGGATATAGTGAGGTGACATTAAAAATTCTTTAACGTAGAAGTGTTTGCTAAACTGTATAAATACGTATTGTTTATTACGATTTCTCAGATATATTTTCAAAGAACTGAGGAATATTCTGGATTTCATAAAGCTAAAAGCTTTGCATCATGCTTTAAGTATGTGTACTTTATGTTACGCCGAACGTTGCGCTAACTGTCCAGTAGCGCCGGGAGGCAATCAACATGAGAAACCGATCCACCAACCGTGAGGCCTGAGACGCGAGAGTCTTACCCGGGGTAGCCGTCCACTTGAGGAGGCTACTGAATAGGAGTTGAATCGAGTGTTGGACCAATCCGAGTACACAATAAATCTTATGGCCCAAGCTGCACGAATCTCGCTACCAAACAAATAGAGTTGTCAACTACAACGGGCGAACCCGTCACCTCAGGAAGTTTTAACGATTAGTCGTTCTATCTCCCGTGAGTGAGCGCAGAAGACTTGGACAAAACAGTCCACCGTCAAGCTCCGCCACATGCCCGTAAGAGGCCAACGCCTTAACCGCGAGATAACCAGGTGTGTTACCCAGTGGGCTTACACTCACGCCCTTACTTCCAATTGCGACCAGATTACTCCGGTCTCTCGATTGGTTACGAGTTCGTAGCCGATGGTCGCCGTAAGGTCCGCGACCACCCCCGCTCTATAGGAAACAGTACTGCTTCCAGACTCCGCCGACTGTTAGTCAGAGTGCACAATCGATTGGCTTACGCCGCACGGTGCGCAGACCGTCCAGGAGCGTCAGAAGGTTGATTCCTAGGGGAAACTAACCCTAAGTCCAGAGTCCTGCCCGGGCTCGCACTTCATGCGTAGAGGCCGCCGGATGGGTGTTGACCCGTGAGTGTGATCAACCCTGAACAGAATGGGTCTTCATGGCCAACTTAGCAAGGGCCCATTAGCTCCCCTCGCTACCAAACAATGCAATTTCTCTGCCCTCCCGTCTGGTTGCAGGTTCCAAGTCGCTTGCGCGGCCTCTACCTGATGTCAGCGGTAATTCAGTCTGAATTTATCGCAGACCGTGGCGCCCTTTGCCCGTCTCACTCTGGATCGTGTGGCCAACAGGTCGTTTCAAGAGTAGCTGACATCAGGTTCACAACCACCCCTGCTGCTCATAGTACATTTACACTAAACGAACGTAGAGCTAGAGCCAAAGCATTCTACTCTCACTCTTGCTCTTCAAGTGTAAATGATTATTAGCCATTCTTGTTTATCGAGGAAAAAGATCATTGACCTGTTAGAGCAGGAACGATAGAACGATTTCGCATTCTAACTATTTTTCGATCCTATAATGTAGCGAATGAATGCTCAGAAAGTTATCAACTTTGCTGAGACCCCACGTTATCGCACTGACGATGTCTGACGACGACTGTATAATAGCAAGTGCTTCTTTCATCCTAATGCACCTGTTAATTAAAAAGAAACGAAAAGAGCGTAGTTGGTGGATGACAGCTTTAGTGGATAGCAGACCAAGAGTGGAACATGTAGAGCAGAGCAAAGGCAACTTTGCTCTCGATATAATTCTATTAATTGAAGACACACATCATTTGTCCAATCCATTTTAAGAACACGAACGCAAATGATTTTGGCATGTAGAACGCTTTGAAGAGACCGCCTAGTCGAGCGAGCGCGTCTGAACACGAACGAATGTTCTACGCTACTGTTCGCGTGCTCTAGTGTCATTTACACTAAACGAATGAGCATTTCTTTGTTTTATAGAGCACTAGCTGCGCCCCGCGGTTTCACCCTAATTAATTTATAAAGATAGAAAACTATATATCTTTATAAATTATAGCCTATGTGTTATTCTGATGTGTAAGCTATATTATTGTGAAGTTTCATCAAAATACATTCAGTAGTTTATGCAGAAAGAGTAACAAACATCCATACATACATTCTTACAAACTTTCGCATTTATAATAGTAGTAGGTTTCTATGCGCTTAGAATGCTCTTAAGCTTCCCCCACTGGTTAAAATCATGTGAATGAGTGGGGGTAGAATGAGCATTCGCTCGCTTGGTGTAAATGCACAGTTACGAAACATATAAGATCATTTCCAGACCCCCCCTCCCCCGGTTATTTACCGGATGTTACAGTCGATTGGCTGACGCTGCATGATGCGTTAATCCAATGTCATCCCCCGGAGAATCCGATCCCAACTATCCACGAAACAGCTGTGAAATGGAAACAGAGTCCTTACCAGGTTCGACCCTCATTGCAGAAGCTATCGGATGGCAGTTGAACCGTAAGTTGAGCCGACCTAAGATAACGAGCAGGTCATATGGCCCAAGCTGCACGGAACTGTTAGCTGTCACATTGTCAAATACAATTTTGATTGTATATAATAAGAAAATATTTGATTTGTCTTCGATCCTTGTCGTTCACGTCCCGGGGAAATATGATTCAGAAAGAAAATCACAGGCAGAAAACATATGAGCCAACAATAAAACCTTTGTGTATTAAAGTGAACAATACAAAATCAAATATCCTAAATTTCAAATTATTTTACTGACTTCTACTATGGTAGACCATCTCGTCATTTTGTTTATCGATGTTTTTTTCATCGGAACAAAACACTTTCTCGGTGTTTGTGTTTTTGCATATCTCTTCAGCAACAGGTGCTTGTTATAATAAATTAATATAATAAACATTTTTAAAACAAGCTTGTATTAAAATGCTCTGAAAACGCATACAAAATTTTGTGTGCTGTTAAACGTTGAGGAGTCCCCTTGTTGGAAGCCTACCCTGGGAGCAGCAGCCCTGTCGCGGTGAAACTTAGAACGGGCTATCATAATTGAATGCGTATACAAAATTTCGTTTCTGTGCTGTTGACTGGGGAGTGGTAGCCTCGTCGAGATCCAATCCTTAGTGTAGAATCAGGGAGTTAATGGGCCCTTGCTGAGTTGGCCACGAGGACCCATTCTGTTCAGGGTCGGTCACACTCACGGGTCAACACCCATCGGACGGCCTCCACGCATGAAGTGCGAGCCTGGGTAGGACTCTGGCCTTGGTCAGTTTCCCCTGGGTATCAAACTTCTGGCGCTCCTGGACGGTCTGCGCACCGTGCGGTGTAAGCCAATCGACTGTGCACTCTGATTAACAGTCGGGGGAGTCTGGAAGCAGTACTGTTTCCTATAGAGCGGGGGTGGTTGCGGACCTTACGGCGACTGCTCTTGAAACGTCCATCGGCCATCCGATCCTGGATGAACAACCGGGCAAAGGACGCTGTGGTCCGCGACAGATTCGGTATACACCGTTTCACCGCTTCGTAAGGGAGAGGACCGCGCAAGCGACCTCGAACTCGGAACCAATCGAGAGACCGGAGTAATCTGGTCACAATTGGAAGTAAGGGCGTGAGTGCAAGCCCGCCGGGTAACACTCCTGGCTACTCGCGGTTAAGGCGTTGGCCTCTTACGGGCTTGTGACGTAGCTAGATGGTAGACTGTTATGTCCCAAGTCTTCTACGCTCACTCCAGGGAGATAGAACGACTAATCGTTAAAACTTCCTGTGGTGACGGGCTCGCCCGTTGTAGTCGACAACCCAAGTTGTAGAATCAGGTCATGCTTACTATAAAATTGCATTGTCATCGGAACTGAACCAAAACGTAACATTTAAAATTCATAGGATAAGAGGAAGTGGTTCTAATTTAGCTTGCAAGAGTTGACCTAAACAAACATTGCATGTTAAATTAAAGCTTGTAAAAATAGACTTCTTTCTTTCTGTAAGCGAATAAAATAATAGTGTTAGTGGTTTTTAAAAAATAATGAATATAAACATTTTTATATTTTTTTTGTTTTTCGTGTAAACCATTCCGGTTCCCTGATTGGACAACTGATTCCGGTTCCCTGATTGGTTCCATGATTGGACAACTGATTCCGGTTCCCTGATTGGACAACAATTGGGGACTTTTGCATTCCGCCTCCAACGCACTGGAAGTGCGAGAATGCTCTATGACTGGATACCAGAGATGCTGAAATTTTATTTGAATGCCTTTCAGCAAACACTTCCAGACCCCAGTAACCTCGCTCATTGGAGCTATGCCGAGGATAGTTCATGTCCCCTTTGTAGCAATACCCCTGGCATAGCTAGACGGCTGCAAGGTGGCCTTAGATCAAAGACGGTACACTTAGGAGGTAATTAGCCTCTCAGTGGCTCGTCCAAACCCCCAATACAGTTTGTGCGGGATGGCTCGAAAGGCAAAATACATTTAACTACAAAACCTTTCTCAATAATTGAGAAAGCTTCAGATTGGATTCTGGAGGTCGATGCGGTCTCTAAGCAGTATAAATTCCCTGAAAGTCTCGGATGCACAGGCCTCCGTCCAGATACAACTCTTTACTCTCTATCTCGGAAGGTGGCTCTTATTGTAGAATTAACTGTTCCATGGGAATCAAATATCCCAAAAGACCACGAGTACAAATTAAATAAATACCATGATCACGCGGTCTTTCTAAAGATCTTGGTTTTTCCAGAAAAATAACCAACTCTTTCCTAGAAAAAATATCTAAAACCGCGATTTGCGCATCTCAAATTCTATGGCTTCGAAGGGGGGAGTGAATGGGTGGTAAGGTGAACGCTCACATGTGGCAAGACAGCTGTCCTAAATCTACTACAGCCGGTTGTTAGGAATCCACTGCTCACCTCCCAGAAGTGTAAAAATAGTATTATGCGACTCCGGTCGGTGAATGTCATGGCAGCTCGGTTTGTATTTTATTTATTCGTATCTTTTAAATAGATATGCGAAGCACACCAAGACATGGAATGTTTATGTACCTCACACATCTCTATGAAATAACTGCGGATGTAATTAGCGACTTATATTTTTTGGTCAAATCTCAGTGACCTTCATCGGCTCAACCGCCGCTTACTAGCTAGTTTATTATTAACTAGATTATTATGCGTAATATAAGAATCATTTCATATAATGTCTTCCTCTATTGCTCTTTTTGCTACTACTTAGATAATGTTATTTTCATTTAACACTGCAGCATTTATTTTATATTTTTTTATTTGTTGTGGGGCTTTCTTAAGGTCTTTATTTATTAATTTATTTATTAATTTATTTATTTGTTACATCCTGGTAGAGAGTTAACAAATAGAGTTATCAGCTACAACGGGCGAACCCACCACCTCAGGAAGTTTTAACGATTAGTCGTTCTATCTCCCGTGAAGTGAGCGCAGAAGACTTGGACAAAACAGTCCACCGTCAAGCTCCGCCTTCTTCTTCTCCGTCGTTCCCTCAATACTGAGGATCGTGGCCACTAGACAACAGTTTGCCTACGAGGCTCCTCCACTTCGACCTGTCTTCTGCATGGCGGGTCGCAGATTGTATTGACCCTTTTGTAACTTCTTTGATGAGGTCGTTCCATCTGGCCGGTGATCTGCCTCTGCTTCTTCTTCTCTCCACTTGACCCCCGGAAAGTTCTTTCTCCAGATTCTCTGGGTTTCTCCCGGCAACATGACCGAAGAACTTGGTTGCCGAGTTCTTCTAGGACAGATTTGTTGGTGCGGCGTGCTGTCCATGGGATTCCTAGCATTTTACGCCAACACCACATCTCCAGTGCATCGATTTTGGTGCGTATCCGAGCCTTCAGGGTCCATGTCTCCGATGCATAGAGAAAGATCGAGAAAACCAGAGCTCGAACCAGCCTGACCTTAGTCCGCTTGCTTATACCCCGATTCTTCAACAGCCTTTCTAGCTTGCTCATGGCCGATCTTGCCATCTGGCTTCTGCGTCAGACTTCCTTTTCACAGTTTCCGTCGTTGCATATCATGGAGCCCAGATAGACAAAGTCCGCCACATGCCCGTAAAAGGCCAACGCCTTAACCGCGAGATAACCAGGTGTGTTACCCAGCGGGCCCTTACTTCCAGTTGCGACCAGATTACTCCGGTCTCTCGATTGGTTACGAGTTCGAGGGTGTGACCAACCCTGAACAGAATGGATCTTCGTGGCCAACTCAGCAAGGGCCCATTAACTCCCCTGAAATCCAAACTCTATCATTGGTATGATGTAGGTTTTGTATAATGACAATAAATCTTTCGTATAATGACCAATCTGGTGTGATATAGAATTGAGTTGGCCCTTTTCACCATCTGTGTAATTGTCACGACCTGTGATAGTTGACCTAATAGGGGATTTTTCTTTCTCGTTTCAGATGTTGCATCGGGTGAATGGATAGAGGTCGCGGCTGGGATGGAACGTTCATCCCTCCGTCCGTTCGGAGAGAGTGACCGTGAGCGCGGTACACGATATACTTAAAACCGGTACTTACATATTCGTCCCCCGCACTTCCGCGCGCGCTCACAAAAGTAACCCGTGAATCTCACTAGTTTAATATATAAAGTATAGCTATTAGAAAAAGTTTGAGCTTGGAGTATGTTGTAGAAGAATTAGAGATAGAGAGAGATAGATAGCGAGATGTCTACGGCCATGCGTCCCACTCTTCAGACGGTGCCGGAGTCTCTGCCGGCAGACCACGTTTCGAATGCGGCGGCGGTGGCTAGCGCTGCTGCCGGCACGCCCGCCGTGCCCGCGGCCATCCCGCACAAGAGGACCGCTCCACCACTCTCCAAGGTAGGATTCTTCATAATAAACTCATTGAAATTGGTATCATATTGGAATTTAAAGCTTGTCTTGTCGGAGTCAATTTTTAAATTGTTACTTTCGGGATAATGACGATTTTATGTTTTTGTTCAACTAAAGCTGGATCAAGGTGATATAGTTAGGTTTAAATACAGTTAATGTGGATGTGTGCACAAAACTTTTTATAAGTGGTAACAGCAATCACCTGTCCATTCCGGCCAGGGAGGGAGGTTTGAAGTTGGCAACGGACCACAGGAGCTGTGATAGAAAAGCGGCAGTAAAGATCCCCATTGTTTTTGTTTTATTTAAGGGGGTATTTTGGTCTAGGAATTTGAAATAAGCGTCTAATTTGAATAATCTTTGCATATTTTCAAAGTTTAGACCTTTAAGAAATGTCCTCAAGAGAATTTTTCATTATTCGAATTATTTTCGAAGTTAGAGCGACTTGTGACATGGCAAATATACCGATCGTACCGGAACGAATTGATCAATAGACCCCCCTTACTATAATGTAATCCCCGACTTCTAGATTATGAAGCTAACACAGCTCCCTTAGCTGTAAGAACTTCAGAAAATATTAATTTTGAAGTAGAACCAAATGTGAGAATTAAGTACCATTATCTGAGTTACGCTCCCGAATCTTAGTCTCAAACTTTAAACGCTTTTTTCTCAAAATGATAATCTCACAGTCTACTAAACGAGTTATTTGAAATTCGGAGGAAATCATCTTTGCTTATCAAGTGTATGCACCACACTAGAGCCATCTGTCAAATAATAACTTCACTACTATTACAGGTTTGTGTCTTTGCTGCAATCATTGTCTGGTTTGTTTCTTCGGTAAATTACAAACGAGGTTACAGGCACTTATTCCGATATGATACGATTTCTAATTCACAGCTGGTCAAAAAGCAAGTTTTTTGATTGATGTCTTATTTATTGTTTTGTTTTTGTTCTTCATTGATCTGCCATTTAATCATGTGTTTGTAAATGCTTCGAATTATGGAATTATGTGACTTTCAGCATTGTATCGTCGAATATTGTCTATGTCCTGCGAACTATTCCATACGTTCTTTTGAAGGAATTTCATCATATTTGATACATTGTGGTGTTGGATATATATTATTTTTAACACTTTAACAGCGACCGATTTTTATAGTGCGTGTTACGTTGCCCGCGGGCGTTTTTTGGCATTATAGTAACGGCTATAAAAACATTACCTGATTAGATATAGAAACAATTTCTTTTGTATCTTTTAGACTGACTTTTACATCTTCCGGATAAAAAATAAAAATGAAAGAAATATTATGATAAGTTATGAAATTATTTATTTAAAAAAGGGGCATTTTTGTGAGAGAAAAAAATTGTACATGAAGTAATCGTACGACAATAATTATTTTTGTGTGGAAATTTTTGAAACATGGATAGTAGCATTCTGCCGTCGTAAATGAAAACACAGTAACTTGAAAAAAGACATTTTGAGAAAAACGCGGTCGAAGTTCAGTTGTTAAATATTTGTTTTCATGAACAAAGTAATCAATATAGATTATTTATTGTAATATTTAATGTTAAAAAATAGTTAGAACTTCAATTCTGCTTAAAAATATATAATAAATTATTTATTGTTTAATTAATTAAATTAGATATTGTGTTTTAAATTAGGAAAATAATTTGATAAATTTTATATTTTTAAGCTATAACATCGTAACTGAGTGGTTACTGTGTTATAGGTAAATTTTACCCATTACTGTGTTCTATCCATGTAAAAAAAATATATATATTTTAAATAAATAAAAAACTGCAGGCACCTTAAACACAGTAATTTAGATACTGTGATTAATTCGTGTATTAATAAATTAAGTTTTACAAAATTTTACCTAAAACCACAGTATCTGAAGAAGCCGTGTTGTAACCAAACAAAAATATTTCTTAAATGCTTATAAGTGTTAAAAAAGATCACAGTAAATAATAGGTTACTGTATTTTAACTTTTAAAAATATACATACTGTGTTTTTTATTAAAAATATTCTGTTTTTTTTTAAATACTGTGTTTTTATCTAAGGTATCTCGGTAACTATCCATCGACAGACAAACCGAAAAATTTGCCTTATAGTACTCCAACTCGTGATTTTAAAGAATCAAACTTGTATAAACACAGTAAATGAAGTTACTGTGTTTTCATTTACGACGGCAGCATAGTGGTACGTTGCAATCTGGGCAATAGTAGACTGTCTCCTTCTGTCCTAAGTAGACTGTCTCCTTCTGTCCTAGTTTGCCAGTTTGCTTCTTTCCAATGCCTGCACAAACTTTGCAAACTCTCAACACCTTCGTTTTTTTTTTGTTTGACGCTATGAATTCATGCTATATTTTGGTCACGCTATGAATTCATGCTAATGAATCGCATATGTATGTATAGACAAAAGACTAAGCTATGCGCTGGTACGACGCAAATAACTAACCGAGAACGTGGTTTTTAAACAAACTGTATGAAAGTCGATCACGTCCTAAGTACGTGATTCGCGAGTTAGAGAATATTTTGAATCACGTAACCGCTGTTAATTAAAGTGTTAATTATTCGCACATATTTTTGATTTTGATATATTTATACTGGTGTATCTTAACTTTCTAGAAACATTATTACAACAGTCTTTATATTTGTCACTCATTGTACTGCCTACAATCACTTCTACATATTGTGTCTTACCATTCGTGTTATTTCGCATATGTGCACTTGCTGTTAACGATGGCGTGGAAATCTGGAGATGCGCTGCATATCAGAGTCACATTCTCGTACTCCAGTAACGAGCAATACGTACAATTGTTCAAGTACCTCAAGATATTTCCCTCTAGGCCTACTGGGAAATATCGATTTTGACATTTTGTGCCAGGCCAGACGGTGATGGGTGAAAACAACGAATGCCACAATAAAGTTGTATATTTTATTAAAATAATAAGTCGTGTTTTTGACAACAACTTTTTTGATCCATAATGACGTTTTTCATCATTGAAAGAAATCATCATGCCTAGAAAATCCTGTGTCGATGGAAATTATAAGCATATTTATAGACAAATAAGAAATACAGTTAGTACTGTTACTACGAGAAAAGGCTACTATTTTGTAGACCATATTAATTCGAATATTCATGACAATAAAACTTTACGGACAAAAGTTAACTATGTTACTAAACTTGACAATTCTAGTTGGGCAATGCCTCCAATTTTTAATGAATCGATACATTTATATTTCACGGATAGCTCGTGTGCTCGTTTCACGAATGCAACAATAAAGTTGTATATTTTATTGAAATAATAAGTCTAATATAATGGTGCTTTCGACATAACAACTTTTTTGATCCTTAATGACACTTTTCATCATTGAGGGGTGTCACTTCAGGGAGTTATAACGAAACTTGCCATTCTCCCATGTAGTCTCCCATGTAGTGAACGCGAAGACCGAGGACAAACACAATCTACAGTCGAACTAGTATTGGGAAGTGCCACTCATGGGCTTCTTTGCGCCCTTACTACCAGGTTTAGATGGATTTCTGCATTTTCCACTACTGTTACTACGAGAAAAGGCTACTATTTTGTAGACCATATTAATTCGAATATTCATGACAATAAAACTTTACGGACAAAAGTTAACTATTTTACTAAACTTGACAATTCTAGTTGGGCAATGCCTCCAATTTTTAATGAATCGATACATTTATATTTCACGGATAGCTCGTGTGCTCGTTTCACGAATGCAACAATAAAGTTGTATATTTTATTGAAATAATAAGTCTAATATAATGGTGCTTTCGACATAACAACTTTTTTGATCCTTAATGACACTTTTCATCATTGAGGGGTGTCACCCCAGGGAGTTATAACGAAACTTGCCATTCTCCCATGTAGTCTCCCATGTAGTGAACGCGAAGACCGAGGACAAACACAATCTACAGTCGAACTAGTATTGGGAAGTGCCACTCATGGGCTTCTTTGCGCCCTTACTACCAGTTTTAGATGGATTTCTGCATTTTCCACTCTGGTCACAGATACGGGGTCGCTTGTGCGTCCTCTACCTGATGTTAGCAGCAATTTCGATGGAAATGGGCAGTTTGCATACCGGGCTGCTGACTAGGAGCTAATGGGCCCTGTTGCAGTTAGGCTACTAAGACCCGTGTGTGAGGGTCGGCGAAACTCACAGGTTAACACTCATCCGGCACCTCCACGCAGAAGTGCGAGCCCGGGTAGGACCCTGGCCTGCGGGCCAATTCCCCTAGGAATCGCTCTTTCGGCGTTCCTGGACAGTTTGCGTACCGTGCAGAGTCAGCCAATCGACTGTGCATTCCGACTGATAGTCGGGGGGTTAATGGGCCTTGGGACTTGCTGAGTTGGCCACGAAGACCCATTCTGTTCAGGGTTGGTCACGCTCACGGGTCAACGCCTATCCGACGGCCTGAAGCATGAAGTGCGAGCCTGGGTAGGACTCTGGCCTTATGGTTAGTTTCCCCTGGGAATCAACCTTCTGGCGCTTCTGGACGGTCTGCGCACCGTGCGGCATAAGCCAATCGATTGCGCACTCTGACTAACAGTCGGGGGAATCTGGAAGCAGTACTGTTTCCAATAGAGCGGGGGTGGTTGCGGACCTTACGGTGACTTTGTTCGAACACTTATAACTCGAGAACGGCTAGACCGATTTTCATGGTTTTTGATCTTTAGTATTTGTCTCCGTCCCGAATATTAAACTATTAAAAAACTATTGAAAACAAAAATTGGAAAATTGACAAAAAAATAAATAAAAGTAAAAACATTTTCCCATACAAAATGTAAATCCGTGTTTTTCTCATGGTCAGTTGTACCTGGCATGTTTACGTGTCGGCAAATCATCCGCTTTATTTGTTCTTGTGCCTGATAAAAAAACAAAAAATGACATATATATCACAAGGTGATTCAACGAAGAGAATTAAACCGAGTGCATCCCATGCTAACAATAGTTTAATTTAATTATGTCTTGCCGACACGCGATTGATATACCTAATTTTTGTACTTTTATATTTCTTTTTGTGTTATTATCAATTATAAAAAGTAGTGAACTTAATATTAATTTTGTATTCATTTCTACTTTCATAAAATCATAAATTAAGTTCAGCTAATCTGCAACACGACATTCATTGACTGTTAGGCGGTACGAAGTTCGCCGGGTCAGCTAGTATATATTAAAACTAGAAAGTTTCTGAACAATATTGTCTCCAATCATTATATTTAGACAGTAAAAAGACATCGTGATTTATGTTTGGCTATAAAATTTCGCTAAATCGTATAAACTATTAATAGCTATTGAATATTTTTATTGGATTCAATCTGTTTTATATGTTGTGGCAGTTCAAGCCCATGATCAAATTTTCAAATTTTCAATTTCAATTTATTTCCAAAAAAAATCTTAACCCGTTGAGTATGAGTCAACCAAATCTGGTCGCGAAACAATTATCCGTTGAGTACGAGTCGACCAAATCTGGTCGCGCGTTTTTTTCACTTCTTTGACGTTCTCATATTTATTCATAATTATCTAATTGTTTTACAAAATGATATTTCAATATTCTATATTCGAAATTTCAATGCAATCATTGTGCAGTTGTTCTTTTTATGATTGGTGTAGTAGTTTCGTAGTTATAGTACTTTAAGGTCGATGTCGCCGAAAATCCTGCAAAAGAGACAGATGCATCCATGAAAATACCCATTTACTCCAAGGGTTAACAGATTGTAGAAACTTAATATTAAATTGCAGTCTTAATACTTAATTACATTTAAATTACAGTCTATTAGTCCGTTTTTACAATATCTAAATTTATCACCACGTACATACAGTTACTTCATTATTGTTTTTGGGACATCAAAATCATTTTTAAGATTTATTTACTAAAACCACAAATTAAAATAATCAATAAAAGTCAGAATAATTAAAAAATGCTACCTAAAATTGTCAAAAAAATGGCCAAAAAATGTGCTAAATTATTTAAAATTAACAAACTCATCCATCTAATAAAAAGCTTTGTCTAATAAAAATTCTTTAAGTAATTTTTTGAATAAGCTTTCCACTGGAATTGTTTTTAAACTTTCCGGTAGCCTGTTAAAGTAATATGGACCGGAGTATTTTGTGTCTTGCCTTGCTGTGTTTAGTTTAGTACATGGTATATATAAAAAAAAAAAACGTATTTTTAGTATGTGTATCTGAAAACTTTTTATAATGTGTTTCGTTCTTCTTAAAAAACTCATCAGTCACTTAAAGAGATAGAGTGAGGTTAAGGTGAGGATTCTTAGCCTTTTAAAAATGGGTCGACACGACTCTTCCCTTTTCACCTTTGCAATTATTCGCACTGCTCTCTTTTGGAGTATAAATATGGGTTCCCTATGACAAGCATAACAATTTCCCCAGATTGTAATGACGTAACTTAGGATAGCTTCGATATAGCTGAAATAAACATTTCTTGTTTGCAATTCATTCAACGACCTTCTTACAATACTTTAAGCATACCATGCCCGACTTATGAAATTGAAATTGAGCTTGTACCTCGAGTCCCTTTTTGGTAATTTACCTATTTTGGTGATTTGATTAGTTTCCTAGACGCTTGAGAGGTGTCAACTCTACGCGCGAACCCGCCGCATCAGGAGGCTTTATGGCAATCACCGATAGTCGGTGCTTTTCTGCCAAGTCGTTTTCGGAGGGCGTCTAAGTTAGTTTGTTACATGCACAGTTACATGTATAAGACGTCACAATACTGAAACAAGGGATACTTATTTATAGAAATGTAGGTACATATAGCATAAAACATGGTTATTGGGGATGATACAAACAAGGAAAGGGTGTGAAATATGCTATTACACTATACAGAAATATTATTAAGGGAAATAAATTTACATATTACTTTATATATTTTGGGAGAGTTGAGGGATAACAAGTGGAGAACACATAGAGGGAGTTGGATGTTATACTTTACAAGGTCTGGGATAAAACTCGGATAATTATTGAGGATGGGACAGTTAAAGAATAGATGGTCCAGCGTGCAATCTTCGTGTCCACAATCGCATTGCGGAGACGCGAGACATTAATACGGTGGAGGTGCGATGGGGTGGAGCAATGTCTGATCCTCATGCGGCAGATTATCGAAATCTCTTTCCGACTAAATGGCTGGTGGTGGTACCATGGCTTCGAAGGGATTACGGCCTGGATAAATGAGAACATCTTACCCTTTGTGTTAGAGGAAGTGCGCCATCGCTGAGTCCAATTTTTAAAAAGTTTATTATCTATCGAGGGGAAGAAGTCGGAGACAGGCAGACGGCAATCGACTTCGGAGCCGAAAGTGCGAGCTGAATTCGCCAGCTCGTCCACCGTCTCGTTTCCCCTAATCCCTGAATGACTAGGGATCCAGCAGAAGGTTACAACTATAGTCGCCGTCATACAAACTGATGACCGACCTTGTACCTGCCATTGAGCGTAGGGACGGTCGCTTGACGATAAAAGATGTATTTAAAAGTCGATATCATTATTATATTTTGTTTGGTTTATTAGGCATATGTTATAACATTATTTAATTACTAATAGGTTCAAGCACTATAGAAAAGTAAGCAGGTAGACATGCTGTCGGCAAACAAACCACATCAATTCGTCAATCAAAATAAATTTAAAATGTGGATATATTATATGTCGTTACCTAGTTGGCAGTGTACTACGTGTATACCGGAGCCTGTTTTGAGTATTTTACAACGCTTTTCGCATCGATATTCAGAGAGTATACACATAATAATTTTGATGCCATAAAATAGTTAACCCCTTACCGCATACAAAGCCATTTGTGGCTTCTAAAGATTGTTATTTTTTTCAGTTTTATTAATCTTTAAATTATAGTAGCATAAATTTTATCATAAAAACTGTTTCTTGATAAAACGAAATATATTTTTTTTGTCTGTGTTAAGTCATATGTGTCAAAACTATTTGGGTTTATTTTGTAACGTGGCCGGCGAATGAAGTGCAACATTTGTGAAACTTTTGCAGATAGTGAAACTTTTATTAATGAAAAAGAATAGTAATAAAGTGACTGAGATCTTCAATAAAAATTGTTATTTACTCTTATAACCATCGACTATGATAACAGTAAGTTGTTTTTGTATTTAATTTTATTTTCGTTTGATTTTTGAACTGTTTTTTGCAAACTCCAAATATGGCTTGGTATGCGTTGCCGTCAAAATACTGCCCGTCAAATATGGCTTCCTATACACTCAAGCTTTCTGTCTTATGCTTTTCAGAAATGGATCCTGGACGCTTTTATGGTTCTTCCAAGCATGTAAATCCTATACTAGGTGAAGATAAGCTTGCTTCCGACTCTGATCTGGAATACGAACCTCCCTCTTCCCATTCACCTAAAAAGAAAAATGTTATAGTACCCGAGTCTGACTCCGATAGAACCCATGATGATACACCTTTACAATACTTGCAGGCTGCAAAAACGAAGGGTAAAAAAGTAAAAAAAGACCCGATTGTACGGAAAAGCAAAAAACTGGAGCCTTATGTCAAAGAAAACTTCAAATTCACGGGCAACACAGATTTGCCGGAGGAAATAAAACAGTTGGATCCAGCAGCCGATTTTTTCAAATTTTGCTTCACACATGATATAATTGATTCCATAGTAAAGCAGTCAAATATAAAACTGCTCAAAGATACGCAGATACACAAAATGTCAAAAAATGCGACGACTTTCTATGCTATAATGACAAACGGAACTGTTTCAAAGATTTCCACAAAATTTAAACGCTATGCATACAAAGCCAGAAATGGCCATACTTGATTTTCACTAGAATGCATACGAAGCCAGATGTGGATCTTTCATGTAATTTTATAAATAATAACTGTATTTTTTTCTTTTCTTTGAATTATGTTTAATAAAGATAAATAAACATGTTTTTCCCAAAAAAATTTTTTTTATTAACCTCCTTCATAATTCATGCGGTAAGGGGTTAATATGGAGTTTTTTAATAGCGACAAGCTTCAAGTGAGTGGTTTAGTACATCGATTTTCGATTTTCTGGCTTAGTTTGATGTACTGAATCGCCCACTTAAAGGATCTCATCATCGAAAAATTCAACCTGTGTAATAAACAATATCGACAATATCGATAATATTTTATCGATATTTCTTTATGCGACATGACATGACATGACCTTTACTACAGATCTGAGTGAGAGATCGTAACGTTATGAAAGTGCGAAAGGGATGTCATGTTTCCAATGATTTTTGGCCCAGTCATCAGTTTGTATGGCGGCGACTATAGGGAATGCAATCTCGATATACCGAGATCTGGAAATACCAAGATCTCGCACTGATTTTGCAAAATTAATCTTGCATGCAAAATCCCGCGCGATTTGCAAGATTCCCACCGAAATCGTTGATCAAGAGAGAGATAAAGAATCTGATCGAAGGATTATATGGACATAACTGAAATGGCCATTTTTCTTAAACGAATAGTGGACTTGCTTATCCGTCTACATCTGCAAATGCAGTTGTTATAGTAGACCCAGCGAACTAAAGTAATGAGATATGAAATCGAAGACTATCGCGGTATTTTGGGTCGGCTTGAAGATCGTTTTTATACCGAATCTGTTTAGCATCTTACTTATTCGATCTGTCACGCAAAATAGCTCGATTTTTGAGGCCTGTAAAGGATGCAAAGCTCGGGTGTATAAAGTCGAATGCAGTTGCGGTCTAGCCTAGGCTAGGTGACAAACGAAACGGCCCATAGCCACACGACTGACAGAACACATCAAAGCTGTTAAAAACGTTCAGCGAGAAAAATCGGCGATCTGCGAACATATAGGACACAGGAAAAGTAGAAATAGGAATCAGTATTATGACACGGAATTTTTAGTAAACTGTCAGACTGACTAAAAACCCCATTTATTGCATTGAGGATTTCGACAATATCAATTTTTCGCAAGTCTATTGACCTACTTGACTATTATTATTCCTTATTCTTTCTATTATTTACTATTTTACAATTGCGTTTTTTTTTCGTCTTCTAACTATTTATTGACTATAATTATTATTACTGATTTCTTTGTATTTGTGTTTTTTCTTTTAAATATCTTCCCGTGTGATAATTTGTGAAATTATCCAATATTTGTTTGATTATTTAGTACCTACTTAGGATTATATAGAAAATTAGATTGAAAATTTTACGAAATTACTTAAGAATTTTGATTAAAAATATTGGAAAATGTTGTTTCCTCTATATAACCTAGAAAATCTGCGCTTGGATGTTCAACGTTCATACCTTGCAATACCGACGTTCATATCTTATACCTTAATAGGTATTTATTTAAATATTATACTTGTTATTTTTATTACTTTTGACATAACCAAGTGTAGGAACTCCTATCAACTGGTTTAAAATAAAAAAAAAAAGCTGACTGAAGTACGAAACCGTGGGAATTAGTGGAGATAGGACGGTGTTGGTTGGAAGACTACACGATAGAGGAGAGCAAGTATATGAACGATCGGCGCAACTTGAATGATGCTCTGTGCCTCTATAAAATAATGAACGGTATATTCGTTTGCTCTGACCTGGTGGGAGCGATCAATATTAAGGCGACGATGTAGGTAAATTTCGAAAATTACATTTTTTGGCAATTTTTGAACAGTCATACTGAAATAACTGATGATGTTAGCCAACAAAAAAAAATTATCGTAACTCACAGTACCTTTCTTAAGTAGATAGCTATTTCAGATTTTTTTTTAAGTATTGGAAAATTGAGGAAAATAATTAAATCTGGGAGCTATACAGGAAATTTTCATTTTAGAGCATTTTTTGAAACGTGCCTCACACTAAACTGCACGATCAAGAAACTCAAAAAAAATACTACGGCATTTTAACAATAGTTGTAAAGAGGAATGCTTTCGCATAAATTTAAAAAAATAAGTTTTTCTTGTTAAAAAAAATTATATAAAAAGTGTAACTTTCATCCATATTCACTGTTAAATATTACTTATTACTGTGTGTTTTTTTCAAGTTTGTTTTTTTTTACATAAACTATGTACAATAAACTTGTAGTACTGACGATTATTTTTTTCAAATAAAATATCAGTATATTTTAAAAATAATATTTTGCAGAGCCCGTTTATATTATTTTTGTCATACAATGAGATGAGCGCGCTCTTCTCGCGACGACGCGCTGGCATTCAAAATGCCGCAAGCGACATTGGGTCAATATGGTTCTTATGTGGGGATCAATTACTGATTCAAATGGGATAACAGCCAACCTTTTATAATGAAATGTTATTGGCTCTTAGAAACGTGGTTCATTTCGGCTTCGAAGGCCGACATATACGGTTGCGTTCGCGACGCTCTGTTTCATGACTTATTATTACCAAATTGACATTTCCATGGATCGGAGATGTGAAGTAAAAAAATATCGGTTTTAGATGGCTATTTCACCGTCTAAATGAAAGAGGTTTAAAAACATGATAAATCATATGTTGAAAATTAGAAACAATAATAAGTAAAATAATATTTAATATTTATTTATTTTTTTTTTAAATTTACAATATTACTTTTTTTTAATAAAAAGTGTTCATTTATTTGATAACAATGTTTCTTTATGTATAAAAATAAAAAAAAAATATACATATCGGTAGGTTTTGAACCTACGACCGGTGTGATCTTATGCGAGTTTAAAACAAGTGCGCCACTTCAGCTTGCTTCCCGCGAGTCAAAATGTGTCATATATAAGGGGACAGTAAATAATGCCAATACATTTGCGTTAGAGCCATATGACAGAGCTATACACCATGTATAAATATAATATACTATTAGGCTACGATTCTGACCGTTCTAATATAGAAAACCGTCAGATAGGCAGAATTGTAATTTAAAAAACAAAACGTAGGTATCTACTTTTTAAAAGCTTTTATTCAACTTGTAATGTCTGTGAAAAAAAAAACTAAAAATGCGAAGAAATATTACATCAGCAGTAGCTTATAATAAATGTCAAAACTTTTCAATTGATGAGAAAATTGATTGCCTGTATAATGACATTTTGAACGCCCCGATAGATGCATTTGGAAACCATGATAAATGTAGAAGTTTTTAAAATTGTTTGTCGGAAAATGAAACACTGGATGCAATGAGTTGTTTGATGGGTGACATTATTTGGGAAAGAATACGTTACATAACTTAAAACGTAGGTAGCAATACATGCAAGAAGCCTAATTCATGATGTAGATAGTAATGTTCTCGAAAGGTTTAACGGCATCATTGCAAAATTTATTGGTGGTAAGAGGACAAATTACATCCAAAAGCAGTCTTACCAAGCGCGATGTAATGCGGCAGTTATATCATTTAATACAAAACAGCCACTCTCAAGATTACATAAAAAATATATAGGCAAAAGTCCCTCTGGCAGGATATCAAAAGTGGAATAAAGAAGACAGAGGCATTTAAGTAAATCCATTCTTTATAAAAGAAATAAAAGCAGAAAGTTTTTTTGAAAAAAAAAACAATAATTCGCATTATGGAGAACATTGCAACCAACCCGATGTTCCATGAGAAATATTCGAAAAAAGCAAAGCTCTGTTATTTCAAGAATTGGAAAATAGAAAAATGATCGATTGCGAATTGAAAAACTTACGGTTATTCAAGGTGAAAGCAGCGAGTGGTTGGAATTACGAAGAAAAATGGTAACTGCGTCTAACTTTGGCAAAATTGTCAATAGTTAACAACACACAAAATGCGCCAATTTAGTTAAATCCATGACTGAAAATGGGATTTGAGCAACGTAGCATCAATTTGCCATGGAAAAGAAAATGAAACAACTGCACTAGAATGAAAAATATGTCTAGAAAAAGTGGAAATTCAGCAATGTGGATTATTCATTGACCCTAAATTTCCATTTTTGGGAGCTTCTCCAGATGGAATATCTGATGATTATATTTTTGAAGTCAAATTTCCCATTACAGCGCATAGAATCTGGTTAACGGAAGCGACAAGAAAAAGAAAAGTGACATTTTGGAAACAGAAAGATGGAAAACTTGAAATCAGCATCAAACATCACTGGTACGTTCAAGTTCAAGGACAGGTCCATATATAATTTCTTTTTATTTATTTATTTTTTATTTTATTTCTGGAAAAATACAGCGCATACAATATACATACGTGTGCATAAATGTAGAAAAAAAAGAAAAACATTACGCCTATAATCGTTTATTACACATTTGGATTTCAGCATATTACACTTAAAAATTAATTATAAAATAAACAAAGTTCATATTAAATATAAAACATATATAGAAAACCGATGGGAGAGGTAGGGAATTGGAAGTGATTAGGAAGAAGGAATTAGACGATGGTATGTGTATATGTATATAGATATAAATAAAGATATAGATAGGTCGTATAGTGGATATATAAATACAGATATTTATTGATGTTTATAGGTATTTATAGATATATAATAAATATTTATAGATATTTATAAATATTTGTGGTAGCTACTGATATGTTGTATATATATCCTTCTAGCCGTGTTCGGCCACAGCGACTGCATTGTAGATTCTAGTGACTTCTTTAGTCTTCTCAGAGTCCACTGTTCGGAAGCAGTCAACTGCGCAGGCTATATTATAGTGCACAGGTGGGCGCGCGACCACGGGTGCACTCTCTCTTCCTCCCTCTTCTGAACCCGATGGAACGGAGACCGTTACGACCAGAGAAAAGTTTGGATGCAGATAAAATAAAATAAATCAATTAATCGCTAACGCAGCAATGACTGTCATTGTTAAATTTTTACTCAATATTGCAGAGCTATTTTTTCGGATTTAGTTCGTTTTTCACACTGTCATTTATGAAATTGGTAGTTATGGCTTGTGGTGATGTTTGAGTTTTTTCTGGAGCTATTGTAGAGATGACCGGTGACTTATTGGTAGTTGTTGTAGTAGGCGGTGATATAGAAGATGCATTATTGGATTTATCCTGGTTTTCTGATGATCTCGTGTTGTTGCTCATGGGGCTGTGTTGAATACAGCATACAGTCTCTTGTTCCGATATTATACAAAATTGTGATAGTTTCCCTTTTGGCAAATCCCCCTCAGTTTTTGGACAATTTTTCGCCGGTAGACATACTCCTAAAACGCCATTTATTTCCCATGACTCTTCACGGCAGTGTATATGCCAGGTCCCTTGGCACTTCCGCAAGGGCTCTTTCCAATACTGGTAACGGTGATTATGTTGAAAAGGCATTGGTTGTCAGCTATCGCCACTTGCAGAGGTCCACCACTATCGCCTCCACAAGAGTCTCGTAATCCTTCTAAGCTGCCAGCGCACAATTGATCGTCCTTATACCTTGCGGTAACCTCCTTCTGAGAGTCTTTGCATATAGTCTTCGAAAGGTGGCTGGTCAATCAAATCCACCACCACCTTCAGTAAGTCCTCCGATGTATCTTCAGCAAAGTCGATCTGCCTTCAGCCAGTAACTACAGCTCCCTTGTTTTCGATGGTCGACTTTTCCATAGACACGCTGGTCGAATATTTAAAGTGAACAGCTCAGACCGATCAGATCATTCGGGACGCGTCCCGTGTTAACCGCGAGTTAATCCAGACTATAGAATTGCACTATAATCACTAAAATTTATTATTTAATTATTATTTAGAGGGGAGAAAATTTTAAAATATGTTGACACTTAGAATTTAAATTTCGAATTTTATTTTGTTTTATAGAAAGTATATAACTAATTACTATAGGTATTAACAAGCTCGTTAGGTGCAATTGATTTGAATAATTCTTTAACGAACGTCGGTTGGTTGAGGTTGAAAATGTCGATGGTGGAGAAACAAGAGTCGTACGTGCATATCAGCCCATAAGCGATGGAATGTTTCCCGTAGTTGGTATTGGCACGAGATACCTCAAACGTGCGTGAATTGCGAATTAATCGCTGAGGAACGAAAAAACGTAAGTTTTCAACAAGGTATGAACTATCTGTGGTATTGTGGATAACTTTAAAGAAAGTGTGCTGGAAAGAAACTGTAACTGGAACGATACATATAACTGGAAAGGAAGTGTGCCTATTTACATTTTGGTCTGGTAAAAACGATCTCCTCAAAACCGAATATATACAGACGAATGATTTGATTTGGACAAATGTCATGGAAAAAACTTGTTTGTTTTTATATGGACTGTGTATTACCTGAAATTATCGATCCAGGAGTATGAAGGAATATGGATTTAAGGGAGCCTGAATACACTTTGAAAGAAGCACATAAAAGAAACGACACGATAAAACGAAAGAAATCGGTTCCTCTCCCTTGTCCAACGCTTAAGCGGTAGTTAGTTTTCAGTGATTCCATCACAAAGTGAGCAAAGAACTCACAGAGAATGTACTTGCCAATAACACTCCAAAGCAAAGCACAAGCAATATAGAGCCACCGAAAAGTACACGATATTCCAAATCTGTGCTGAGTACAGATCTAATTAATAATGATGAACAGGCTTTTGAAAATGTATTATCATTTGATGAATTTTAATTACAAAAGTCGGCGCACCACTACAAAGCGACACTGTCAAGGCTACAAAAAGGAAGTCTCAAATGTACTGCGCAATTGTATTTATTCGCCTCTTTACATTTAATATGTATGTATCTACTCAGAAATAACAGACTACTTTGCCAACCAGAAATGTCTTCATGATTTTTTGTCTTAATGATTTTATATTTTTTTATTAATAATTATTTATTTTTAATGATGTGTATTTCTTTAAAGTTTACAATGATGTGCTTACAGTATCTAAAAATAAATTATATTACTTTTTAATTAAATATTTTTTTAATGATAATGTACAAGGCGATGGGTGTCGTTATGTCCTCCTCAAAGAACTATTATACCGCGAATAAATAGTTCGATACACAATGTTGTTTTTTAATTCGATTCTAAATGTTTTTTCTGCCAAAAAATACTATCAAAAACTGTCACTACAACTATCAAAAAAATACTAAAGCTGTATCTCACGGAACATGAATTGCGATTTATGTCATTTAAAAGCCCTTGGAAAACTGTATCCAAAACAGTTAACGGCATTTCTCCAATTGTCATCTATCACCATTTAAAATAATTTTAAAATGTCGAAAATTAATTAGTGACAGGTGACTCTTCTTAATACAGTTTTTCAGGGGATTTCAAATGACATATCGCAAATGAAATTCTGTAAGATATGGCTTCTGTCAATTTTTGACAGTGATAGTTTGGTTTAACAGTTGACAGCCAAAATCTAATGGGCGCATTCCAGGGTGATACTATCCCTATGTTCCAAATTTCAACTCAATCGGTTCAACGGCTCGGCAGTTATCGTGAGAGATTACATACAGGCAAACAGACATACATTTCTCTGAAAATGGTCTTAATCATCTTGGTGGACCTCAAAATGGACATCTCTATCGTTATCTAAACATTTTTTTCCGCACGATCACAACACCTTCCCTACCAGTGGCAGCCGGGAAAGTAATATAATGTTCAAGTTTAGATGATGATAAAGCGTAGCCTTCTTCACCAGCGTAGGTACATGACACTTGCATAATCCCAAAATATAAATCCCATTGCAATAGTGTATACCTAGTGTGTTTAGTCCAGACATCGATAGCGAGTGAATATCGCTGCGAGATGAGTCAACATAATAAACACCTGCCCCGTCGCGAGGGGAGGGGGTAAGTAGGCGGGGCTTAAAAACTCAGATACGGTTTATTTTTTAAGTAGTACGTCGCCTTAACACCCCAATGAGGACCACACGCCAATTTGACCTGTTTCGATTGCCGCGCTTTAAAACTAATGCATCAAGGAATGGAGTACTCACACGCTGCTGTGAGCTTTATAATACCCATTTAAATGGTATTGATATGTTTAATAATTCCATAATCACGTACAAATACTCCGTAAATCAAACCCTAACCGATACAATAAGCTGACTTGTTTTTTAGCTATTTTTATTGATTATTATTATTATTATTATTATATTTTATATACGCCATTACTAATATCATACCCGCTCACACTTACACGCTCAACACACTCCCACAAACACATACACACACCCTGCATACTCGACTCTTATGTACTTCTAAAATTGAAAAAAATTAAATTGAAGGTACGTTAGTTTTATTAAGTAGTTAAAAAAAACGTAATTTATGTAATTTTATTGAAATCCGTAACCGGTTTTATTTTGTTGTAAATCTGCATACATTTAAAAAAATATTATTACTGTAATACTGTGTGATTTCTCAATAAAGAATTGAATTGAATTGAATTGCTCCTTTGGCGTACTGGCAACCACTTTAGCTGTGCCCTATATTCGGACACGTGATCATACGTACGTAGACCGAAGATAAATCGTATGCATCGTATAATATGGTTGTCCGGTTTAGTGTAAGTAATTTTTGACTTGCCCTCGTATTTTCTTTGAATTCGATCAGTGACGTCGACTTGCTGCTTTACCTCGCCCATGTGCTTACAGCGTCGATTTGGAGATGTTGAATTTAAAGCAGTTTTTCTGCTAGTTGTTGATCTATTTTAAAGTATAATCTTGGCCCGATCTATTTGTGACTCGAGTCCACATAAATAATTCATTGTTCCGATTTATTTATGTAGGATATTTCTGTCTGGCGGATATACATAGAACTCGTTGGAGTATATTTAGTTTCGAGAAGAAGTCAAGGCAAATCGATATCTCACAATCGAGGCAAATTAATACAACAAACGGTTTGAGACTATCAACTGCAATGGGCTGAATTTACACCAAAAGCAGCAGTGCAACCACCCCCTTGTTAGATATGTTAGAAAGACGGATAAATTCTGTATTGTACGATTATTCAGGCGTGCTTCTCGCAGTCTAGAATCCCTATTATAATTGTTTGTATTCTGGGGGCACTTAGTCGAGTGCTGCCATTGCTCGGATCTATGCTTCTCTTCGGATATTATGTAGCTTCTCTTCGGATATGTGTATGAAAATAAATAAAACGAACTAATAGATTTGGTAAAGCATGTAATAACGTACACAAATGTGTTTACAATTTCTAGATAGGGTTTGTAATTTGAGATAAAACGTTGATATCGCTGAATAAGTGAGTTTTGTCACTTCTCCAACTTTCTAATAATTATTCATAATTATCTAATTGTTTTACAAAATAAGGTATTAATGTTTTATATTTCAATTTTCAATGCCATCATTCTGCAATTCTTTTCGTGATCCATCAATTAGTTTCTTTTTTATGATCGTTTTTTTAAAGTGTTATATTTTTGACCTTCAACTCTCAGAAATGACAGGTGACTACCAAGATTTACACCCGTCGCTTGAGGGGTTAAGTCCCTCTACCAGGAGGCTGCCAGAAAGGAGTTGAACCTGGAGTCGGGCAAGCCAGGTGACATAGAGTTTGGCCGACAGCTTAAGCTGCACGGAACCATTAGAAACCAAAACATAATATTATATAACAAACAGACCGGGCTCCGCGCTGGGCGAAGAAATGAGTAGTATGCATAGTTGGTTACTTCTGACTGTGGATTTTATGTATGTTGAATTGTACCTATGCCAAGGTGTACCGCGTGTCCGAACACGGGCAGATTCGCTATCACGATAACATGAACGCGACTGCGAGTAGCAATAACAATAATAAAGGCTAATTACTTCTTGAATGACAGCAAGAACTTAGTTATGGCATTGATTATATACCGTATTACATTGCTCAGTGTCGTAAGTAATATGCTTTTGCAGCTAGTATTTTAGTACGAAACGCAGCGAGTAGATGGCACTCCATAGTTCCAAACATTGCAACGAGAGAGAGGGTGTGTGTGCGAGGGTGTGTACGAGCGTGTAAGAGCCCGTTCACACAGCGGTCCGTTTTATAGGATACGTTTGTTTTCGTTCACGGCTTATGTAATTGTTTGAGCGAGTTCACACACACGACAGTATCCAGTAAAAAATACCGATCCGACAAAATATTCCATTCCGTTTTGTCATCAAAAACCGCATGCAGGAACAGTAAAAAAAATGTATGTATCTAATCCGTACCTAAAGATGTAGGAAGAAGTATGGGTGCCTTTACACATCCGTTATTTTTTCTGTATCCTGTATTGTGGCTGGTTGGTTATTTTTGTTTGTAGAGTATCGGTGGTATTCTGACCGGCAGAGAACGAACCGACAGAGTATGCTATGTGAACGTTACATCTAGTAGCGACGGATTCGTTAAAAACGGTCCTGCAAATACGGAACCTCTGTGTGAGCGGGGTCTTAGGGCTCTTGTCAACACACGTTTTTTTGCCGTGACAACCCACGGTTAATTCGCCGTGTCTACGTAGGCACGGTCGTCAGTCAGTGTTGTATGGATCACTACGGAAGCTTTTCGAAGGACACGGCCGAAATAAGTAAATATGTATATTAAAAATAATAAAAAACACGACTGCTGTTACAAAAAGTGAACTATTGCAATTAAAATTATTTTTATTAAAGTTTTTTTATGAAATATTTGTGGTTTATATGATTATCCATATATATACATGTATATTTCCGGAATGTACTCAATCAGACCTTTCATTTGACACTAAGAACGATATATTTATGTTAATTTATTGACATTTGGACATTTAGACAACTACTTGCTTGATATTTGGACAGTTAAGGTATCCTATGACACTCAGGATGACATAACGATTCTTACAATAACACACACTTCTAAATCAGCGCAAGCGTTTAGAAGCTATGATGGAATAAAGAAACGGAAAACATACATAGAGAACCCTGAACACATTACACTCCTTTTTTGTTAGGCAGTCGTGTAAAAAAGGACGGTGCCGCCGCCGTGTCTGTGCACAAGCTTTCATAGTGATCCATACAACACTGACCACCGTGCGCCTATATACGGCGAAATAACGGTAGATTTTCACGGAGAAAAAACGTGGCCTGAGTCAGTGCGCGTGCGAGCGTCTGAGGGTGTGTGCGAGTGTCCGTGCTTGCTCGCGTGCGTATATGTATAAATAAACACATGACCACCCTATCTGGAAGTGTCTGCTGAAAGGCAGCCGCATCTCGTAAAAGAAAAAGAGTATTAGTATTGGAGTAAAATTTGTTTTCTGTTCTTCCTCATCTCCCGCTTGGAACATGAAAAATGGTTTAAATGGCGATTTCGCGGCGTCGCTATAACGCGTTATAGGGCGTCGTTATAACATTGAATGTATCAGTCCTTTCTTACTTTTGTTTATTTATTTTTAGGAAAACCAACAGCTAATTATAATTTAACAAAAAGAGGAGTAGGATAACAGAGAGCCAATTAAAGGTTTTCACGTTTAAGTAACTTTGTAGAAACATGTGTGACCTTTCAAATAAAGCTATCGATTAATAATACATCAAAAAATATTCAACAATTAATGCTAAAGAATTCACTGTTCAGCCGCTGCCTAGCTGAGTTAATACTCGTACAGAATAGATCAAAGTCAAAGCGTTTAATCAAATAATTACAAATTACATTGTCACTTGTTCGCCACAGAAATGCATTTTGCCTACGAATATATCATTAATTTCTTACGAATATACTAGTCATTTCTTATCGGATTAACTTAACGGAACTCTATTTTATACCAAAGGCTAACTTTTAACCTAATGCATCAATTTTCACCAAGAACTTTTTTAGTTTATTTCTCATTTCTTCTATGGCAGAGAACGTGTTGACAAATGTAGTATTTTTAATAAGGACTTTTTCGTAATCGACGAAATGAAAAACACGCAGTTCACGTAATTCGAATCACGCGCTGACCGTACCGTGCAGTACCCTACAGAGGACTCGGTCGGTTATAAAATATGCAATTCCGTAACTCGCGCGCGACCGTGGAAGAGGCGGGGTTGACGATGTATGCCGTAGTATGGAGCTTCGCGTTATCAATAATAGATGGCGCGCAGCGCTCGCAGCCAGTCGCAATGGGCGGGGATATGCCCCTTTTTACGATCCTAATACTTCAAGTTTAGGTTATTACGTTTAGCGCTTTGCCTTCTTCTTTCGTCTTCTCGTGGGGGTGGAGGCTGGTGGGGTGGAAACCGGCTAGCCATATGGCTCGGCTCCGGCGTCTGAAGAGAAGCATTGTAACATCCCAGGTGTGCGGGCTGTGCGACGCCGCGGAGCTAATGGGCCCTGTTGCAGTTCGGCCACTAAGACCCATGCGTGAGGGTCGGCCATAACTCGCGGGTCAACAACACCTATCCGGCAGCCTCCACGCAGAAGTGCGATCCCGGGTAAGACCCTGGCCTGCTGGTCAGTCTCCTAAGAATCGCTCTTCGGGCGCCGTTAGACAATCGACTGTGCATTCCGACGGAGATATCATTCCAAACTGGTAGTCAGGGGGCGAGGCTACCCGCTATCCCACGGCTGAAAGAACGATGACATGTCGTTATACCAGCTTGGGGTGACGGGTTCGCCCGCTACTGTGAATATATCGTGTTTAGTGTCAAACGAAAGGTGTGATTAAGTACTTTCCGGAAATATACATGTATCCATTTGGATAAAGACATAACCATATATATTTCATAAAAAAACCCGTAAAATAAAATTATATTACCCCTAAAAAAAAAAAAAACACAATAGATCATTTTCTGTAACGGCAGTCGTGTTTTTTATTCTTTTAAATATATTTACTTGTTAACAGCTTTGATGTTTTCATCAGTCGAGTGGCTATGGGCCGTTTCGTTTGTCCAACGTAGGCTACACCACAGCTGCTTTCGATTTTATACACACCCGGGGTTTGCAGTGGTATTACATCCTTTATTGAGCGAATAAAGGTTTGTCTTATTATTATATTAATATTTTTACAAATATAATAATAAGAAAGAATAAAAAACACAACTGCCGTTACAGAAAGTGAACTATTATATTTATAATTATTTTTCTTACGGTTTTTTTTTATAAAATACTTGCGGTTTATGTATTTATCCATATAGATACATGTATATATCCGAAATGTACTCAATCAGATATATTTTCGTTAATTTATTGTCATTTCGACATTTGCACATTTAGACAACTACTTACTTAATATTTTTATAAATAAGGTACCCTATGACACTCGGGATGACATAAAGATTCTAACAATGCCCGAAATCGGTTCAAGCGTTTAGAAGTTATGGTGGAATAAATAAACGGAAAACACACATAGATGAACCCTGAACACATTACACTCCTTTTTTGTTGGGCAGTCGTGTAAAAACTAGGTAAACCAAAGTACCTATTGATAATAAATATGAGATAGCGGAGAGTTGCCTTTTTAGCTGCCAAAAGCTTATACAAAATATGCCTATTTCAGTGGGTAAGGAATTAAGAAGGGCTTTAACCCTCCCCACTGGCCTGTCTACAAAAATATTTGTACGATTACGAATACTGTCGCGATTGAATCGCTTTTAGCGATTGAAAAGCAATAATCGTTTTATAAGGCATTACATACACTATCGTTATTGCTATCGCAATGTAACGACGGTTCTCTCGTTTTCCTATCGCTACTTAAACCATAGACTCTAGAAACCCGACTGGATCATAATAGACAATTTTTTTACAAAAAAAAAAGACGACCTAAAAAAATATTTTTATAATAAGCGCAGCAGCCATGTCATGGTGATACTTAGAACTGGCTATCATTGAATGCGTATACAAAATTTTGTGTCTGTGCTGTTGACCGTTGAGGAGTCCCCTGGTCGGAAGCCAACCCTGGGTGAAGCAGCGATGTCATGGCAAACCTTAGAACAGGTTATCATAACTGAATGAGTATACTGTCTATTCGTGTCTGTGCTGTTGACCGTTGAGGAGTCCCCTCGTCGGAAGCCAACCCAGGATGTAGAATCAGGTCATGCTTACCATAAAAAATTAATTGTCATCGGAATTGAACCAACATATAAACGTTCAACTTCTTATGATAATATTTGAGGAGTTCCTTCAATTCCTCATGGATCCTATCATCAGAACAGGATTTTGATAAAAATGGAACCGATCTGTAAGTATATCATTCCAAATATACTTACAGAAAAACATCTAGGAGATGTTGATAGGCCACCCTTTCTATAATCTGTCCGAATTTGAGATCCATGATTTTTCATATATTGTGCCCATTTAAATTATTTAAAAAATTAGAGCCTTATTGTCTGATTATTTTATTTGGTCTTATATCTGTACTTTTAATTTAAAATGCATAACGTAGCTTCAATTTGATTATTTAACATTTTACTGACCTTTTAAATATTACGATGAATAATTTTACTACGTATCTTTTCAATTACTAACTACTTCAAATATTAGGTTTCTATTTTGATTATTTATATTTATAGTTTGACAATATAGTAGTTGATTCTTGACTACCTATGTATGTTCAGTAAAGAGTAGCAACGAGACTTACTACCTAACCCAATTATTTTGACACGTCCAAGAGTGGTTTTTTGCCGTCAATTAGACACGAAGAAAATGTAATGTAAATAAATTTAAAAAAACGTGTGGCACTCGGGGACTGCGCGGTAAAGCTATTGCATAGCATTTTTAACAACTTATGCAATTATAATTATTTATTTATTTTATTTTTTTCTGATAACAGATATAAGACCAATCGGAAAACGGTTGAAATTATTCCGAATCATTTGCGGCTGCGGTAGCAAATGATTCGGAATTATTTAAACGTCTTCCGATAGAGCGCCGCGCACTAAGTTTTTATTTGATAAAGCAAAAAAACCGGATTATTCGAAAAAAATCGTAGATAAAAAGATAGATAATTAAATTTATCTTTAAAATGGTGCAGGTTTCATAATAATACGCCATTTGCGTAGTAGTCGTTTTTGTGTTCGGTTAGACCTAATTTCACAAATTAATTACACTATGTAATATAAACAAAATCTAAAATATTCAAAGCTAGGAATATTAGGAAACTGTTCTTTTTTAACATATATTTTTTTCGAATCGTAAGCAGTGCTCGTTTAGACGTAATTATCAGTTTAAAATCATTAATTTTCGGTAATAAATTTCTTCATTCGGTCGCCGCGCTGGCCTAGGCCCGCGATAAAAGCTATGCAATAGCTTAAAAAGAATTTTCCAAATCGGTAACAAACATTAAAAAAAGATACAACCGAATTGATAACCTCCTCCTTTTTTGAAATCGGTTAAATAGATGTGCGGTCAGCTGACTTCGGCTTTTCATCCGTCAAAAAATGACTAGCAATAGTCTCTGAGTTACGAAACGAAACAATAATGTTAATTAAAAAGAATAAAAAACACGACTGCCGTTACAGAAAGTGAACTATTGTGTTTATAACAAGGGAGAGAGGACGAATAAAGTATTGAACATAACAACAAAATAAGACTGATTTTATTAAATATCTTCTTTATATTTGATACATTGATGCAATGCATCTTTCATTATCTTAATGACATCTGATTAAAACCTCAAATAATTATATAAAATTTAACGCCCTCTATACTCATTTGTATGCACTCTTTCGAACTATCTTTTTACATTAGTACCATTTCTGGTCGCTTGATGTAATTTAGTGTTTATTAGTGTAAACAAAATTGATGAGAGCTATTTGACTCCCTTCCCATGTATTGAGCGATTTTTGCCCATAATCAACCATTATCCTGAAGGTGTAAGCTATTCAATAATATATATTTCATTGAGGTACCCGATTTTCCGTTAGCTTCTGGAATCATTTGTGGTACTTTACTTGTAATAATTATTTTAATTACGATTTTTGTAGGGAATATATTCGTGGTTTATGTATTTTTGTGCTAAATAAAAGTCATGATTATGATTATGGTGGTTTATTGAAATGCACTTGCATAAAATGCTTTAATTAATTAATTTTATTTTTATTTTTCGGAAAACTTACAGCGTTTTATACTTAATTCTAACGCATGTTATACAAATCTAAGGCCAATTAAAAGTTTTCACAATTAAACTAAATCTTTTGTTACAGCGAAATGAGCTATGAAAAAAATGCAGGTTGAAGTAAGGGGAAGGGATAGGGAAGCCACATTATGAGTTATGTAGATGTATTTAAGATATATACCAGAAGTACCCGAGTTTCACGTTTGTTTCACGTGCCCAGATGCAATACAAGCCACTTCAGCAACTCTACAATGATACGGTTACTCAGCTCTTTTAATAACAGGTTTAATGACCTTGACATTTTTTCTCTGGACAGGAAGCCTTTTCTTCACGCAGTTGAAGAAAAGCTCAGGAACAATAATTAATTTAAATATTTATAAAATACGCACTACTTATTACTTTATTATATACAATGTATTCATGTGTGTATGTATGTTTATATGTATATATGTCAATAGTATACGTATGTATGGCCATTTATGAACGTATATTACATATACACGTTATAACAATCCCTCCCTTCCATTTCCATTCCCTTATTGTACTTATACATTTAAATTTAGACATGCTTCTTTTTCCTTTTTTCTTAAAAAAAAGGTTATAAAATTATTATCTTTTAAATAGGTGCTTGATATTATTTGCTAATTTGAAATGTATTAATGGATATATTAATGTTAATTTATAAAATGTTCTTTTATAAAATGAATATGCTGTATACATTTAGCTAATAAAAATAAAATAAAATAAATATATGATGCTATATAACATACATACATATATACATACATACACATGCACAAATAATAAATTAATATAAATAATACGATAAGGTAACAATAAAATGTAAAAGTATAGTTAATATAAATATATATAATATACATCACAATGCATTTATAATGTTGATAAACATTTGAACTTTTATAGAAAATATTATACTGGCTAGAAAGCATTGTTATAGTGCAGTAACCATTACCACAGCCTACGTACCTAACGGACGAAGAAATACCAATCAGACCCGAAGGCTGTTTATCGTATTTCTAATTTCTTCGAAGCAAGGATTTGAAGATAAATTAAAAATATCCAAACATTGAAAGTTTAGGTTATATGATCGAAGTGCTCTATTAAAATACATGTTTTGACCATAATTGGTATTGACTCTCGGTAGATAAAATAAATCGCGAGCCCTTGTCTTATTATTTGGGATTCGGTAGGAGATTCTGCCAATAGAATAGGGACTGTCTATTTTATTATTAATAATGTTGTACAGAAAACGTATATCATATTGGAGGCGCCTATCCTCGAGTGAGTCCATGTTATGACGGTTAAGTCTCTTTGAGTAACTTTCGAACTTAATTAATGCATATTTATTGGATTTTTCCCTACCTCAACTCTATCGCGAATTTATCGTTCGAGCAAGCCAACGTCGCGACGGACGTCCCCAAGGATTTCATTTCATACCGGAATTAGGTCGGCGCCATTTTGAAACACATTTCCCTCCGACAAGAGAACTGTTACCGGTCTTTAGGAGCTAATAAAGTCGTTCCCAACGACTCCATAAAGAGTAAGAAAACGTAAAAGAAAAGTTGATTTCAGATATTATGTGTAAGCTTTTGTAAGGATTAAGTGGATTTGGGTGAGTCCGGAGTGGCTAAGGCTTTTTAATAGAATAATTTGTTATTTAGTCTAAAATCCTTCGAAAGACTTCGAAGACCTTTTGGTTCCTAATGGTCGGGAGCTAATGGGCACTTGCTGAGTTGGCCACGAAGACCCATTCTGTTCAGGGTTGGTCACACTCACGGGTCAACACCCATCCGACGGCCTTCACGCATGAAGTGCGAGCCTGGGTAGGACTCTTGCCCTCAGGGCTAGTTTCCCCTAGGAATCAACCTTCTGGCGCTCCTGGACGGTCTGCGCACCGCGCGGCGTAGGCCAATCGATTGTCTCTGACTAACAGTCGGGGGAGTCTGGAAGCAATACTGTTTCCTATAGAGCGGGGGTGGTTGCGGACCTTACGGCGACTGCTCTTGAAACGACCATCGGCCATCCGAGAGCCGGGCAAAGGACGCCGTGGTCCGCGATAGATTCGGTATACACCGTTTCACCGCTTCGTAAGGGAGAGGACCGCGCAAGCGACCTCGAACTCGTAACCAATCGAGAGACTGGAGTAATCTGGTCGCAATTGGAAGGAAGGGCGTGAGTGTAAGCCCGCTGGGTAACACTCCTGGCTATCTCGCGGTTAAGGCGTTGGCCTCTTACGGGCTTGTGGCGTAGCTAGACGGTGGACTGTTTTGTCCCCAAGTCTTCTGCGTTCACTTCCAGGGAGATAGAACGACTAATCGTTAAAACTTCCTGAGGTGACGGGCTCGCCCGCTGTAGTCGACAACCCAAATTGGCTCCCTAACTAGTAGGGTCTGGGATATGTATATTATTCGCGATGATTTTCATTTTGGCAATATAATTATCCTCTTCCCGCCCCCTAACTGTTCCTTGCTGAATAGATGTACATACAATAACAAGCGCATAGGTCACACTGAAAGTTTCCGAAACTGGCCGCTTACGTAAACAATTAAAAAAAAATAATTACAACATTTTAAAATATTACTCTTTGGCTGTAGGATAAAGGTTGTTTCATCTGTCATTTGTTTTTTCGTTGTGGCGTTATTTAAAAAAAATCGCGTTTGCATTACAATGGATTTAACCCGTGAAAATTATCGCTGTATGATTTTAAGTGTAATTTGACAGCTCAGTATAGCCTCGTTCGGCTTCAAACTGCTTTTAGCGATGAAGCACCAAGCAAGACGACAATTTATATATGGTTTGCAGAATACAAACGCTGTCGTGTCAATCTCAGTGGCGAATTTCGTGAAGGTCGCTCGTCCTCCGGCTGTAAACAACTAAAACGAATCGAAACAGACAGGCATGCGACCTACCATGAGATTCGGGCATCCCTATGCATAGGTTTGAGTCAGATACAATCAATTGGCTGTAAAACACAAACAATTTGGCTGTGAGAACGCTGTGCTCGCGGTGGATCCCACAAAATTTGACGAAGGGGCGCGTCACTTGGTGCAATGCCATACTCACCAATCAGATTCAACGAAGGGGCTTCAAATTCGTCGTGGAACATAGTAACAGGTGACGAAACATGGATTTAAATCTACGAGCCCGAAACAATGAAGCAATCGACCATTTGGGTCTTTCAAGATGAGACGAAGAGGAAGAGAATGATCCCGTTTTTTAGCAAAACTGGACACGTGGCTAACAGTAGTCGCTTTGGAGAATCACCGCACCCTGAATGCTGATTGGTACGCCACCATTTGCTTGCTGGAAGCTATCGACGAACTCCGTAAAAGCAAACGTAAACGCTTCATCATCTTACACCATGACAATACCAGCCCCCATACAGACATACGAATTTTTGAAGGCGAGAAACGTAGAATTCATGAGCCGTCCTCCCATACAACCATACTATCCCATACAGCCATACTCACATACGGCCATATAGCCATACAGCCATACTCCCATACAGCCATACTCATATAGCCATACAGCCATACTCCTATACAGCCATACTCCCATTCAGCCATACAGCTATACTCCCATATAGCCATACTCCCATACAGCTATACAGTTTCGACATGGCACCTTGTAGCTTCTTTTTATTCGCAATAATTATCAACTAATTACACAAAGATTATCAAAACCATGTTTCCGATGTCACCACGGAGGAGTGGAATAAATGTTTTTAAAATTGGTTTATACGTAAAATCTGTATTGAATACTAATCTCACTTTGGAGTTCTCATACGATCGAACCCGCTACCCCCGGTCGGTACAATGATATTAGAGCATTCTTTCAACCGCGGGGTGAACGCTCGAAGCGGTCGCGACTGCTCGAGCAGTCCGTGTATGCCGATCAATAGACTATGCAGTCGCAGCTTGAAGCAGTCGGGTCCTGACTGCTTCAAGCAGTCCGTGTATGGCCGGTCTTAGGGACAAGACAGTACGCCGTCTAGCGACGCGCGGCAATATCATATTGACGTAATATTTAAATTTTTAATACCGATAATATTCGATCATTTTTGAAAAAATGCCATTTTAATACCACGGGGGTACGACCAATTTTTTTTGTTATTCACTCCGGAAACATTTAGTGTGTCCCCTTTATAAGTGCCGTTTGGCGGTCACCGCTCATGCCCGCTCGCTTATTGAATTAAACCAGTCAATTCACATTCGTCCTCTATTTTTAGTTCGCGCCCGCTCGCCATTGTATACTGTACTGGCACTTACCCGTTACCGCAGCCACAGTATAATAACACCCAGTAAGTTCACTCAAGAGCTACAAGGCAATGCGGGAAGAGGGTGCGACGAAAGCGGGGCGAGGGGTATAATAAAGGCGAAATACTTTTACTAATGACGAAAACTGACCTTATTTCACTTCCGAATTGCTTGTGGAGACGTCAAAGGGCTGGTAGTCGTCGTTGAAGACATGTTTATTTCCTTCTTCAGTAAATTAAAACAGCCGGACACAGAATCTGCCAGGATTGTTTCGCCGCATTGTCGCTTGGCACTATCTTGCCTCGAGCGATTCGTATTCAATAACTAAGGGCAACACAGTGCGATCGCACTCCCTCGTGCTCTATCGCTGGAATCATGAACCCGACTCTAGAGTCATAGTTCTTACTTTACCCCACCAGAATTCGCCACCAGCTCGATTTTTGCACATCGATGTTACCCCCACCTCTCCAATTATACCTTAGATTCGTTTAGTGCGTCTTAGCCCGATTCCTCGATTATCCGACGACTTAACCGAGTATTAAGTCTTATTCGGAGCGCTATTACTGCCAACGCCGCGCCGCCAACGAACGACCAGTTTTTTCGCATAGATTTCGACCGCATGACGACATCAGGAAGTCGAGCGGTGTCCATAATGATAGCCTATACTCGCCTACTTGTCCCGATTTGGCTCCGATCTACTATGAATAATCCCAACAGTCTTTTATTACACCGCACGCACAATAAGATTTGCATCTCATTATAAAATAATTACTTACATTTTTACTTCACCGGTCTACCAACCGACGAGGAGGTAAAGTATTGCGAACGCGTAATCCCTCCTCTCCCCCAAGACAATTTCCTTTCTGTCTGTTTATCTGTCTGTCTGTCTGTCAGTGCCATTAGGGTGCCATTAGTCAGCCAATAAGGGAGCTAATGGGCCCTTGCTGAGTTGGCCACGAAGACCCATTCTGTTCAGGGTTGGTCACACTCACGGGTTAACACCTATCCGGCGGCATCCACGCATGAAGTGCGAGCCCGGGCAGGACTCTGGCCTTAGGGCTAGTTTCCCCTGAGTTTCCCCTGACGGTCTGCGCACCATGCGGAATCTGGTCGCAATTGGAAGTAAGGGCGTGAGTGTATGCCCGCTGGGTAACATACCTGGCTATCTCGCGAATAAGGCGTTGGCCTCTTATGGGCATGTGGCGGAGTTTGACGGTGGACTGTTTTGTCCAAGTCTTCTGCGCTCACTTCACGGGAGATAGAACGAACAATCGTTAAAACTTCCTGAGGTGACGGGTTCGCCCGTTTTAGTTGACAACTCTATTTGTCTGTCTGTCAGTAGGGCAGGGCGGTGTCGGCTACAGCGGGCGAACCCGTAAACCCAGGCTGGTATTAAGATATGTTCTTTCAGCCGTTTCGTGCAGATTGGGCCACAAGATCCATTTTGTTCTCGGATCGGCTCAACTCACAATTCAGCTCCTATTCAGAAGCCTCCTCGTGCGGAAGGCTACCCCGGATAAAACTCTTGCGTCTCAGGCCTCACAGCTGGTGGACCGGTTTCTCCTGGCGGGATTGCATCCCGGCGCTACTGGACGATTTGCGCATGCGCACCGTTCGGCGACGCCAATCGGTTGTGCACTCTGACTAATTGCTGAAGGAGTCTGGAGACTATGGAAATATACTGTCTACTAAGCAACAGGGGTGGATGTTGACCTGCTGTCATGCCACTCTTGAAATGACCTTGAGCTACCCGATCCCTTGTGGCACTACGAGCAAAAGACGCCCAGGTCTGCAATAAATTTAAATTGAACTAACGCTGTAATACAACAGATAGAGGCTGCATAAGCGACTTCGGACTCGTAACCAGTCGGGAGGACGGAGGTATCCTGAAGGTTAACTCCGGACAAAGATATCCTACCAAATCTGGTAGTTAGGGGGCGAGGCTACCTTTCCCTTGCCTCGCCGTAAGGCGTTGGCCTCTAACGGGCTTGTTGGCGGAGCTAGACAGTAGATTGTCTTGTCTCTTAGTCTTCTACGTTCATCCCACGGCTGAAAGAAGGATTATGTACATATCGTTATACGATTACATATCGATGACGGGTTCGCCCGTTGTAGTCCACGCCGCCCTACTGTAGGTATATTCATATTCATATTCATTTTATTAGTATACTGGTATATAAGTCAGATACAGATTCAGAACATTCATAAATATTAGCAAACAAACATTTTTTTTATCGTAAAGAAAAGATAAAAAAAAAAACAAAACAAAACGAAGACAAAACACAAGAATAATGTAAAAAGAAGAAATACAAGACAAAATGCAGAGATCATTAAATACTTTAGCCACCAAATTATTTTAGACTTCACTCGAGTAATATTCCTCCAGTGAGTAAAACGCCTATCTGTAATGTACCTCTTAAGGCATCTCTTAAACATGTCAAGAGATTGCGCCTGCCTAATGTATTCGCTAAGTTTGTTGTAAACCGCTGGGCCGGAGATATAGGCTAGCCTCTCCGACTTGGATAATGCATGACTTATCGAACGTAGCATGCTACGGGATCTTGTTGGATAGTGATGATGCACACCATTCACTCCAAAATCGGCTAGATTTCTGCGAACGAACAGCGCTACTTCCATTATATAAATGGACGGCAGCGTCATGATGCAGAGATCTCTAAACAAAGGCCTAACTGGCACATCAAGCGCCACACGCGCTATTGTGCGGACTGCACGCTTTTGCATGACGAAAGCCCTCTATCTGTCGGCTGCTCGCGCCCATAACTCCGCGCCGTACGTTAGCAGTGAATGAACGTATGCAAAGTAACACATGCGCAGCGCGGATAAATCGAGAAATGAAGCGATGCGATAGAGTGCATAGCACGCTCTTCCCAATTTATCACATAAAGCATCAATATGTAGGTGCCATCGTAACTCATTGTCGATTACGAATCCCAAGAACTTTGTTGAGGATAATACCTGAGTTAATTCTTCGTTATTGTTACCTTAATTCTTCGATATTCTTACCGAGTATCATCATCATCTTTCGTCCTGTATACCGTCCGTCAGCATCATCCTTATGGTTTATGGTGCTCCAGGCCGCGTCCATGGTGACAATTTGCGCCGCTGGCGCACGTCTATTATTCAATTGTGCCCATTTTGCGTTATAATGGGGCCACTTCCCTCTTCCTCCGCCCGACTGACGCACCGCGCGCTCCTCGGCCGAACGAGATCGTCCTCACGGTGACCTTCACATGATAACTACGACGAAACGGATTTTACCGCGTGAACTTTGTGGCACCCGACATAAACTAGAGCTGTAGACTACAACGGGTGAACCCGTCGCCTCAGGAAGTTTTAACGAAATTTGATCGTTCTGTCTCCCGTGAGGTGAGCGCAGAAGACTTAGGACAAAACAGTCCACCGTCGAGCTCCGTCACATGCCCGTAAGAGGGAAACACCTTACCGCGAGATAGCCAGGTATGTTACCCAGCGGGCCAACACTTGCGCTCTTACTACTAGTTGACACCCGACATCTTGGGGAAGTTATTTATTATTTTATTTATTTATTTATTTATAACGTACAAGAACAAAAAAATACAAGGACATGCATACTGTTGTACATGAGGAATAATTAAGAACAAACATTATTATAGCGAAAAACATAGCTCTATGCATATAAATATGCTAGCATATCCGAATGAGGCGAAATCGCACAACCAACTAGACCTAGAAGGTCTGTCTCTGGTTGTGCTGTGTTATACCAACTGTATTTTTGTAACTCGCGAACTGACGAAGGTGATCAATTTTAAATATTTCTAAATCTAACAAATACGCAAATTAAAGTAAAATTTAAAGTAGAAAAAATAAATATATATGTATGCAATTAAGGGCTAAAAATAAAGTAAAGTAAACTTTACATTATATACAATAAATTTAAGTGGAAAATAAGTAATAATATATACAAATATATGAATAAACACTACATTCTAATATATATGTTTAAGAAAATGATATGTAATATTGCACAATTTTACAAATACATATTTTTTTAAATATTCACCCTACAGTATTAATACGGTCTTTAGTTTTTGTACGCCCAATATCTAGAAGCCAGTTTTTTACTTTGCCTTTAAAAGTTACATAATTTTTCACGTTTTTCGTGGTTTCACATAGTGAGTTATAAACTTTCGGGGCGATAAAAAAACATTGTCTTCGGGCAAATGTGCTTTTAACCTTTGGAATTGTGAAAAATTCCTTTCCAGCATTTCTCGTTAAGTACAATTGTTGACTTCTTGCTCTGTACTCTTTAGTTTTGTGAAAGCTTACAAGGCACTGCTTAATAAATAGCTGGCAGATATCCAAAACCTTAAACTCCGCAAAGAGCTGGTTTGAACTGTACCGAGGAGGCTTTTTGTTTATGACTCTTATTAGTAACTTTTGTGCTTTTAATAGTCGGTCCATTGTTGTTTTTGTACATGAGCCCCACGCTATAATTCCATGCACCCATATACAGTTGCAACCGACGTACATTAAAGTACGAGAAACGAGACTTTTTTTTGAGTAACTAAGCGGTTGGGCGCCAACATTACCTATATAGTCAATTTGCGTTGTTTGGCAGATCCGCGCGTAGCCCTTTCGGCTGGAGTTTGTATTAGCGGCATCCTTGAAGGGGTTGAATCAGTACGAGCAGATAAGCAACTTTTGATTAAAAAATGTCGGAAAATCGAGGATGTTTGGCAATTTGGCAAAGCCTCACTCGCGTGCTAAGGCGTTCGATAAATTCGGTTAATAAACAGTTCAAAAAAAATTTTATCAAAGGACCAACCATTTTTGTTTATTTATTTATTTTTTTTTAAGCTATTGCATAGCTTTTATCGCGGGCCTAGGCCAGCGCGGCGACCGAATGAAGAAATTTCTTAACGAAAATTAATGATTTTAAACTGATAATTACGTCTAAACGAGTACTGCTTACGATTCGAAAAAAATATATGTTAAACAAGAACATTTTCCTAATATTCTTAGCTTTGAATATTTTAGATTTTGTTTATATTATATAGTGTAATTAATTTGTGAAATTAGGTCTAACCGAACACAAAAACGACTACTACGCAAATACTATCTGGCGTATTATTATGAAACCTGCACCATTTTAAAGATAATTTAATTATCTATCTTTTTATCTACGATTTTTTTCGAATAATTCGGTTTTTTTGCTTTATTGAATAAAAAATTCGTGCGCGGCGCTCTATCGAAAGACGTTTAAATTATTCCGAATCATTTGCTTCCGCAGCCGCAAATGATTCGGAATAATTTCAACGTTTTCCGATAGAGCGCAGTTATCTGATATCAGAAAAAATAAAATAAATAAATAATTATAATTGCATAAGTTGTTAAAAATGCTATGCAATAGCTTTACCGTGGCAGTCCCCGAGTGCCACACGTATTTTTTTTTTATTTATTTAGTAGTAACACATCTAGTAAAAAGTTAATGTCATATTTGATTAAGATGTTAGCAAGAAATTGATGCGACATTATTTTTATGATTGACACAGTCGCCTAACTAGGCCTAGGCCTGTTCTAAGGCAGACTTTTAATGATGATATTAAGTGTGCACTGTCAACTTAATCTATAATTAGTACTTATTTTTAAAACTACAAATATTTACGCATATACAAATATGGATAGATACTTATATACATCTATAGATAAAATATATATCCATGTATGCACACATACACATACATATATTTATACGAAAATAATAATAAAACCAAAATAAATAAAATAAAAACTAAAATAATATACATATATAAATCAATTACATATTGATATGTCGCTCACATACCTATAATAGTCGTTTAAAATTATCATGGAAAAACTAAATACTAAGTACTAAATACTATCATTCAAAATACAACAGTCAACATCTTCCCTAAACCGTCCCTACCCACCTCCAACAACCAATCCGTTAGAGATTTTTTAAAAGTGGATGTGTTCTCACTACTTTTAATTGCGTCGTTTGCCAGAACGTTTCGTATTTTTTTGTATATTCGTCTTTGATAGATTCCTCTTCTCCAGTTCCCACAGCGCATAGGCATATTATGTGCTGTGTGGACTGGAGAAGGGTTCAGGGTTCAGCTATGTATGTTTTCCGTTTCTTCTCGCGGTATTCCACCATAACTTTTAACGCCTGAATCAAAATTGAAGTGTGTGGTATTGTTAGAATTGTTATGTCATCCCGAGTATCATAAAGTACCTTAAATATACAAATATCAAGTAGGTAAGTAGTTGTCTAAATGTCTAATAGTCAATAAATTAACATAAATATATCGTGGTTAGTGTCAAATGAAAGGTCTGATTGAGTTCATTCCGGAAATATACATGTATCTATATGGATAATTACATAAACCAAAAATATTACATAAAAATAATTATAAATATAATAAATAGGATAGAAAACGAATTTACCGCGTGAAATTTGTAGGACCCGACGTTTCGGTGACGTTGCAGCCGCCGTTGTCTAGGGTAGACTCTGCAACGTCACCGAAACGTCGGGTCCTACAAATTTCACGCGGTAAATTCGTTTTCTATCCTATTTATAATGTCAAACAACCGCGATAGTCTTCGATTTTATAAATATAATAGTTCACTTTCTGTAACGGCAGTCGTGTTTTTTATTCTTTTCAAAATATTTACTTGTTTAATATTTGACGAACACCCACTCCGACACTTTTAGATCTTTTGCCGATTTGCCTGCGCTTTTCTGAGAATTTAGCACAATTCGGCCCTTTTCGCACAATTTTCCCAGAAAATTGCTTTCGTTTAGGGCCGCCATTGTTGCATTTTGCAATGCTTTCAGTAACTTAGTAACAATTGGTGACAATGGTATGATACGCAAACATTTTACTGCAGTTGGCGAAAAATAGCGGAAACCGAATTTCCGCCAAAATGTAAATAAATCGCACCTCCGTTTAAAGTCCATAGTCAGTAATTTTTTGTATATATTAGAGTGAAGTAAGAAGCGTGTTTTTAAAGTATGTATGTACCGTTTTGAAATAAAAATAAAACGAGTAGACTTTTCTTAACATTTTTATTTTTACACGGAAGCCTGTATTGTAATCTACCTTTCTACATAATTACCACCGATATAAGGGCACCTATCGTATCGTACAACCAGCTTTTGAATACCATCCTCGTGAAAATATGCCGCCTGATTAGACAGCTGATATAGGTAGGAATCCCAATCCCGAATGCCTTTGCGGGATATCGATATGGGCGAGATCAAAAAATTCCAACGAGTAGTTAAACATAGCGTGCTTAACCCTTCGGGTAGCGGCATAATTTCATGGCAGACAGCGGCAATTTATTAGAATTTCTTCCAATATCGCCGTGCTCGACAAAAAGTACTATAACTATGGAACTACTATAGCAATCATAAAAAAGAAATGATCGCAATGATCGCATTGAAATTTCGTATATAGAATATTGAAATCTCATTTTGTAAAACAATTAGATAATTATGAAAAAATATGAGAAAGTCGAAGAAGTGAAAAAAAATCGGCATTTCTAATCTGTACTTGTCTTACGGAAAAATACAGTACTCTATTTAGAAATTTTAAATGCTATCGTGATCTTTATTAGATTCTCTATCAAAGGTAATATTTCGTTTTGATTATTTACATTAAAAAAAATGTTGATATTAGCTCATAAAAACCATTAAAATTTTTGATGATTTCTCAAAAAAAAAAATGACGATCAAAATAACCTCATTAATTTACAAATACGCCGAAAACTTAATATATTTCAGCGAAAAACAAAATGTATTTTGTCAACGAATTAGGCAGACATTTTGCATTTTTAGAGTTATTTATCGCAAAAAACTCAATAAGTAGTAATAACACGCAATAGCACCCAATTTTCAACTAAAACAGGTAAAATTGGAATAAAATGTTCATAACATCACTGAATTCGGTTGATTCTATATCTATTCATATTCCAACTGAAAACACAAACACAAAAAAACTTCACAACCCGATGTCCGCCAGCGGCGACCAACCAGCGATATTTAACAATGAAATTTTACCATAAATATCCGTTAAAATCATGCGCGACGTTATTCTAGCGGTCGTCTATGTATCTATGGTAATAATACGATATTTCGTATGGATTTTAGGACACCGTCTAATAAGAAAATAATATTACCGTGCGCTCCGGGAGCAAGCCAATATTGCCAATATTGGTCGTTACGTAACCAACGGTGTTCTGATGTGCAACCGACTTTGGTCGTTACGTAGCCGAAGGGAGTTAAAAATATTTATTAGAAAAAACAAGTACGAAAATAATTTAACTTTGCATTTTGACACAGCATTCTCAAAGTGTCGTCAGCCAATTTACTTCGTATATTGGCAGGATAACCGGTAGTGGAGAACGCCCGCTAAGCTTCTACCCTTGTAGGCACTACAGACTTTAGAGCATTGTGTGCTAGCGCATTGTATCTACCCATCAATCCACCTGATTCATAAAGAGTCATCTCTTTATGACGGTCTTGATAAGAGGAATTTGAGCTGGCGATTGACAAATACTCGTCACGACGGAGTTTAAAAGTTTGCTCTAGCTCTTCTTTCAAAGTCAGAGCTCGAGTAGCCGTGTTCTCTTCCGTGTTGGCAGCATCAACAGCTTGACTCTGAACATTATTTTCAGCCACAACAGAAAGAGGCACTTCGTCATCATCAGCTTCTTCGACGGAGGATGTGGATTTAAACTTTATTTTCTAGATTAACTGCCTGATTTATTTTCGAATCACAATTTTTGGAAAATAATGAACTCCTACCTAGAAAAATTATCTAAAACCGCAATTTCTGCCTCTCAAATTCTGTGGCTTCGAAGGGGGAGTGAATGGGTGGTAAGGTGCACGCTCACATGTGGCAAAACAGCTGTTCTAAACCTACCACAGCCGGTCGTTAGTCCTTTATCCACCGTTCACCCCCCAGAAGTGTATAACAGTATATGATGGGCCCGACTTCGGTCGGTGAATTCTATGGCAGCTCCGTTTGTATTGTATTTTATTTATTTTATTTATTAGGGTGTGTTCAATGTCTACACGCCGACGTCGCAACGGCGGCGTGGCGTCGTCGAGTCGAGTCGAGTCGCGTCGCGTCGCGTCGCGTCACGGCGTCGTATTGTGGCTTCGGGCGTCTTTATCCATGCGTTACCATACCCGGCATACGCCGGGTTCGTAGTAGTCAGAAATGTAACGTATTCAAGTCAGTCACAGTGCGAATAGTGAATATGCAGCGTGCTCTAGTCAGTCGCCTGCCGCGCCCCGCCCGCGTCGGTCGCGCGCCCGCCCGACGCTCTCGTGCCGCCCGGTCAACGTTTATCTCGACTACATCCGCGCTCGCGCCTCTGTGAACAGTGGTGATTGTGCTCTTCCTCTCGCATAATTTGCGTCTTGTGTGTGCGTGCTATACTAGCCACTCACCCAATCCTAACACCTGTATAGGACGAATCCGGAACGCTCAACTTTAACGCAAGTCTCCATCGTAAGTTTGTAACTGCTGGGAAGATTTCATTTCCTGCAGACTCTTCAGCTCAATTATAGTCACATTTATAGACACAAATGCAGTATAGCAGTAAAAGAACAAGGTGGACAAGTTTTGCACAGAAACACTATTCTTGCATTGCTCCTAAACTGTTAAACAATGATAGTGTTTTTTCTGCAGGACTCAGATCTAGGACTAGATCGCGGAGTAAAGAAAAACCCAACAGTTACTTTTGACTATAGATCGACAAGAAAAAGAGACACTACTAACATATATACTTACTAAAATATGAAATATACTTACTAATATATGAAATAGAATAGAATAGAACTTTATTGTGCTATAAAAACATTACTTCATGATTATTACACTGGTTTTATGAAAATAAATTAATAGTTTAAAATAAAACACTAAAAACACGCTTTTATAAATGCACGTAAAAACCAAAAAATCCGCCTTCATCATCAGACCATGAAACTTAATCGTGGTCAAAGTTCATTATAAGACCTTTCTAACAAGTCCAAACACGGCTATGATACGATATTCAATCATGGAATGCCAGTGCCTATCTTCCGGCTTCATCATCAGACCTTGAAACCTAATCGTGGTCAAAGTTCATTCCGAGACTTTTCTAACAAGTCCAAACACAGCGATGATACGATGTTCCATCGTGAAGTTCCAGTTCATATCTTCCGACTCCGAATCAGATCAGTTCGACAGTACCATATTATTGTATTGTCATTAGAACTACATACAGCTGCCAATTTTCATGACACTGCGATCCTTGGAAGATGGTTAAATTAGTTACCTTAGATTCCATTACATAGTTAGTTACATACAACTTGCGGTGTCAACTACAACGGGCGAGCCCGTCACCACAGGACGTTTTAACGATTTTCTCGTTCTGTCGCCCTGCAGTGAACGTAAAAGACTTTGGACAAAACAATCCAACGTCTAGCTACGTCACAACCCGCAAGAGACCAACGCCTTTACCGCGAGATAGCCAGTAATGTTACCTGGCGGGCCGACACTCGCGCCCTTGCTTCCAATTGTGACCAGATTTCTCCGGTCTCTCGATTGGTTCCTAGTTCGAGGTCGCTTGCGCGGTCCTCTCCCTTACGAAGCGGTGAAACGGTGTACGCCGAATCTATCGCGGACCAAGGCGTCCTTTGCCCGCCTCTTACCCGGGATCGGATGGCCAATGGTCAATTCAAGAGCAGTCGCCGTAAGGTAGACAACCACCCCCGCTCTATAGGAAACAATACAGTTCCCAGACTCCCCCGATTGTTAGTCGGTTGACCCAGTGTCCTACCCAGGCTCGCACCCCATGCGTGGAGGCCATCGGATGGGTGTTGACCCGTGAGTATGACCGACCCTGAACACATGGGTCATTGTGGCCACCTCATCATGGGCCCATTAACTCCCATTAGCGCCTATAAGTTAGTTACATACAGGTCGACCTAATAAAAGCGTGTTAATAAACTTATTCAAATATACCTATGTCAATAACTTATCGAAGCCTACCTTGGTGCAGGGCAGCCAAACAACACGGCGTTTGTAAACGGGCGCGTAGTCGTGCAAAGAGCTTTTGTTAATTTTCCGCATCTTTTCTGTTTGGTCGCTTCCTTTAAACGCTCGTAGTATTCTCCGGTTATAAAAACACACTTGTCCTTATAATCGATGGGCAGAATTCTTTCGGTATCCCAAAAAACAGTCCTTTTGATTTTTCCGACCGACTGCGACATATTGATCTTCTTAAGCGGTGGTGTGACTTTTTATACCACTGTATCGAGTCTCGTTAGTTCATTGGTGAACCCAAGCTTAATCCTCAGTTACAATTTGACCCAATATTCCATCTTAATCTTCGTTACAGAGATCTAAAAAACGCACGCGCACACTCGACGCGTTGTTGTTTTTGAGGCGGCGCGGCGGCGTGAGCATTCTCGGCGCCCACCTTGCGTAGTCATTACTCATACTAAGATGGCATGGAAAATTTTAAAAATGGTTGTATCATACACTCCAACTATTTCTGCAACTGTTTTTGTTTTCGGTTGTGGTCACCTTACTGTTTCGTCCAGAGCGGATCATCTTTAACCCTTCGAGTAGCAGCATAATTTCATGGCACACCGCGGCAATTTATTGGAATTTCTTGCAATATCGCCGCGCTCGACAAAAAGTACTATAACTATGGAACTACTGCAGCAATCATAACTGTGCAATGATCGCATTAAAATTTCCTATATAGAATATTGAAATATCATTTTCCAAAACAATTAGATGAATAAATATAAGAAAGTCGAAAAAGTCGAAAAAGTGAAAAAAACTCGGCATTTCTAACTTGTACTTGTCTTACGGAAAAATACGGAACCCTATTTAGAAATTGTAAATACTATCGTGATCTTTATTAGATTCTCTATCAAAGGTAATATTTTGTTTTGCTTATTTACATACAAAAATATTTAGATATTAGCTCATAAAAACCAATAAAAAATTTGATGCTTTATCGGAAAAAAAATATGATTTTTGACAATGGAATTTTACCAGAAATATTCGCGGTAATAATGAGATATTTGGTATGGATTTTAGGATGCGTTCGAATTAGAAAATAATATTACTGTGCGCTCCGGGAGCAAACCGCCAATATTGGTCGTTACGTAGTCAACGGTGTTCAGATGTGAAACTAAATTTGGTAGTTACGTAGCCGAAGGGTTAATTAAAGTGATTCCCTTCCTTGCTTAAATGCACTTGTAAATCATGTTTTTTTCTTGGGCAAGAGTCTCCATAAACTGACACATCTTCGAAAATGGTTTGAACAGACTTTCCTTGCTTAGTGAAGAACTTTATGACGAGGCGGTGCTCGATTTGCTCCATAGTGAATGCCCTATTGGATTGAGTTGCTCGATCGACGGTGGTTAAAAGCTAATGAGCCATTTATAGTCGCTTTTATCTATCACTGGGCCTTAAACTACTTTTAAAATACAACAATGTTTAATTTCCTCGAACGTAGCATCCGTTTTCTTATGTTTTTTAGACTTGTATATTTTCAATGGTTAAATGTGTGTACTGTGACAAAAAAGGACTGATGTTATCTATAAAAATCGCGCGATAGCTATACATAGAAGGCGGAGGACAGATAAAAATATATATCTCCGTTCGTATAGACTTGTTTGCGAAGTGCGATCTCTGATTATCCGTTTCCTAACGGAAAGAGACATGTGACGTGATTTTTGGCGAGTTTTGGCTGGGGTGGATGCGCACAAACCATCATATCTCCCCTGAATGTTGCACAAAAATGCATTTTAAAAATTGTTTTGCGGAAACCGTATCGATATCCTTCAAAGACACTTTTTAAGGAGTACGAGGTTCTGGATACTATACAATTATATTTAAAAACTGCATTATCATATTTAAACTTTAATACAAAATTGATCGCTACCCAAAAAATAATCAATACTAGAAACTCCTGTAATGGGAATGTAATGATACCCAAAATGAAAACCACGTTTGGACAACGATCATTTCGATTTTGTGCCTCAAGATTTTTCAACGCCCTTCCGGAAAACATTAAAACTGAAGAAAATGGGAAACATTTTAAAAAACTATTGACAGCATGGTTTTTAAAAGAGGAAAATCAACACATTCAGAATCAATTAAAGATAATTATTTAGTTAATAATTGCGATAAGAATATTTAAACATACGTTTTTTTTTTATATTTTAATTTTTCAACAATTTGTACCTATTTATTATTTTATTTTATTTTATTTCGTTTAATTTAATTACGTAGGTATTTGATTACAATTCCATTTTAATTATATTTTACGATTATTTGTTTGATTTAAGTTTATATATTTATATTTCTGATGATTATTATTATTATTATTTAGCACTACTTTAATTAGTTTTAATTTAATTTAATTTAATTTACTTAATTTTAACATTAAATATTGAGATACTTTCCATTTTTATAAATTGACAAAAATACGACATTATATCATTCTAAAATTTTTCATTTCTATTAAGCAATTGATATTTTAAAAAGTGACAATCAATTTGCATTTTTATTAATTCTGATTATTCTAATTTTAATTTTGTTTTATTTATTATTTGGATTAGATTTAGTTTTATTTTATTTTATTTTTATTTTAAAAAGATTTGAATTTTCTATTTTTAATTAATTTTAATAATTAGTTTTATTTGATTGTGTCTAGAAATATATGCATTGTTAATAAATAGTAATCATAATCCACAAAGAAAATTGCTCAAGTCTGCCTTAGAACAGGCTCAGGCCTAGTTAGGCGACTTTCGGTCATAACCATGTCTCAGTCACAATAAGAATCAGTTTTCTGCTATTGCCTCATTTACATACAGTGTGACATGGTAAATTGTACTAGTTAAATTTTGTAATACCTACTCTAAATAAATAAAATAAAATATAAATTTATAAATAAATTTTAAAATATATAATAAAATTATATAATTTTTTATAGTTATTTCGCGGTTAAGGCGTTGGCCTCTTATGGGCATATGGCGGAGCTTGACGGTGGACTGTTTTTGTCCAAGTCTTCTGCGTTCACCTCACGGGGGATAGAGCGACTAATCGTTAAAACTTCCTGAGGTGACGGGTTCGCCCGTTGTAGTTGACAACTCTATTTGTCACTAAAAATGTAAAAAATTGGGATTTTGACATCTTGCATAATGCCTACAAAAAATATCGACATAATGCCAACAAAAAACTCAGCGACAGTCACAAAAAGTAGTTTTTCACATTAAAAAAATAATTTAAATCGTTAGGTCATGTTTATTGGTCATATTATCAACAATTATGAATTATTATCAAAATAAGTAAATTTAACGTCTCAAGTGTTTAAAACAAAAGACTTTTCCCTTTTACTGCATAAATGGTTAAAGAGATAAGATACTCACAAATAAGACACTCACAAGAAGACACTAATAACGGTAATATAGTCAAATTGGCATGCAAATACATACATACATGTATGCAGTAAAAATATAACCCGTCTTTTGGCAGTCAGGAAATAAATCATAGCACTCAGTACCTACTAACCAAACCACACTCATAATTTCATCACAAGTAGGTAAAAAGTTTTACCGCCCAACGAAGTGGGCACGGGTCAGCTAGTATTAGAATATTTTCCTTCCAAAAATTCTTGCAAATAATAATATTATGTAGAAACTTATGTAGATAACTTTTAGGTATTCGATCCTCTCAGGAACGAATTATATAATAATAAGATTGTATCTATTTCTTCTAGATACCTACTCTAAATAAATAAATAAATAAATTCCATTGTATGAGTCTGAAATACAAATAAAATTCGATCAAATGTCTGCATTCAATTCATTTACGACCTAAGAAAGTTTGGCCATATTACGGAGTACAGAAGGAGACTTCATTGGCTGACGACCCGAGAAAGGAGAGATTAGAGAGTCCTAGGTTTGCTCTTCAGAATCCTGAAGGGGGCCGCTCCGAACTATCTTATAAGTAGGTTCAAACCTCTATCCTCTCACGGGCGCCCTCTGAGATCTGAAGACAACCTACTGCTCTCGATCCCTAGTCACAGTTGTGATTTCTTCTCGCACTCCTCTGTACGTGGAGCCCGTCTCTGGAATGATTTACCCACGCGTATAAGGATAGCACCTAGTTCGTTTTGCTTCAAACGCAGGCTCAAAGAACACTTGAACCCACGCTCATAAACTTTTCCTTTACCCTATTTTTTCCTCCCTATTGCGTCCCCTGCGTCATTATAGGTTTATTGTTTGTTTTTTATTCTTACCGCATAACATGTTATTCCACTAAGTTAAGGTTAGCTGTAAGATATTGCTTCTAGGCAATAAGCTCGCCTTTTTATTAAAGCAAATAAAGCGTTTAATTATTATTATTATTATTATTATTATCAAAAATGTCATTGGAACTTTGAAAAAAATATCCAAAGGGTATGGCGATCTTTCAGCAAGATTTAGCCGTTTGACAATATCTGAGATAATGAAGAATTACCTACTTTAAAAATGAAGAGCTTATGGCAAAGAAACTCACCGGACTTATCCTGGAATGTATCCCATTAACAATTTATGTTGATCTTACTAAGTCCGGGCTTCAATAGGCAGGAACAAAGATGGCAGAAGCAGAAACAAGCACCTACTTAAGTATGATTTCAGGACCCACAAATCATTAAAAACCGCAAAATTCCATGGATTTAAAATAACTAGAATATATAACCTTTACTACGTATCTTTTCGAATTACTAACTACTTCAAATACTAGGCTTCTATTTTGATTATTTATATTTATAGTTTGACATTCTAGTAGTTAATTTTTGACTACCTATGTATGTTCAGTAAAGAGTATTAACGAGACTTACTATCTAACCCAATTATTTTGACACGTCCAAGAGCGGTCTTTAGCCATCAATTGGACACGACGAAAATGTAATGTAACCTTGAACACGTTAACAAGCAAACTTTTCAGAGCATGGAAACAACTGAATAACAGTCCTGTAGTGTCAGGGACGTGTGGGAAGCGTGTGATTTTAATTAGTACCCCCAAAGTGTTTTGGAAAAGCTGAAAATCCATCAGTAGACAGTGGATGCAATACAGAACTCGAGACAAGTGGTCAGACTGCTTAACAATTTTATGCGTGGCGTCAGCATTACTACATATACGTCACAAAAATGAAGTCCCTGCATATACGCCTGAACGTATTTGTCGGTAAATATTACGCATCGGTCTAATGTGCCGCGCAATATAATGGACTTCATTTTTGTGACATGTATGGAGTAATATTTTTGTGACAGCAGGCGAATATATAATGGCTTTCATAGCCTTCGGAGGTTGCAGAGATTCCTCCCTGTAAGCACTAAGCAAACCATAATTCAAAGTCTGCTTCTGCCGTTACTAGACTATGCCGATGTCGCATATTTGGTTCTCACCGAAAACAGACTGGATAAACTTGAGCGCCTACAGAACGTTTGCATAAGGTACATATTCAATCTGAGGAAGTATGACCATGTTTCCGAGTACCGATCAAAATTGCAATGGCTTCGTATACGGGACCGGAGAAATTTGCATATCCTTTCACTTCTATATAATGTCCTACACAACCCTACATCTCCCTCCTACCTCAACGAGGCTTTTACCGCGTTAGGAAGTCATGGTCTCCCACTTCGTTCAAGTCAGAATAATATCCTACGTATCCCAAAACACAATACCACTTTTTTTTCCTACTCCTTCTCCGTACATACAGCTCGACTGTGGAATCAGCTTCCTTTAACTATTCGAGGCGCTAGCTCGCTGTTCACCTTTAAGCAATCATTGAAAAAGCACTTCCTTTCACAATAAATATTAATCATAAATTCTAACCTTTCCGTTATCCCCTCCCTTTCCTTACCTTATTTTGGCAGTTTATTTATTTACTTATTTATTTATTCATTTATTTGTTATTATATCAAAATATGTATATACATACATATAATATGTCCAACTCAAAAATTTATTTATATATTTACTTTTTACTTTAGATACACACACTATGTTTATTATATGCTATAATTTCAAATTTAATTTTAAGCTATAATTTTGTTGCCTACTCTTCTTTTCACACCAGCATGTTGGTTGACTGGAAGATATTGCTGTAGTGTAGCAATAAGTCCGCCATTGTACCTTATTTTTATTGTGCAATAAAGAGATTTTCATTCATTCATTCAGTAATAATGTTGACTATTGTTAAGCAGTCTGACCAAAACACTTTAAGGGTACTAATTAAAATGACACCTTTACTAGTACGCTATCACCAGGTGTCCCGGAGTCTGGCCTGCTGATTCTACCCCAGCATTCTATGGCCAAAATACTGTCTGATCTGAAAGTATCAGATTTTACAAAACACTTACACTTTTTCATCGCTGGCTCGCCAACTATAATGTATTACCGACTCCTCCAATTAATTGTTCACTAACCCAAGGTATATTTTTTTCGTAAAGTTGGTATTCTATATTAAGAGTGTATTCCATATATGAATCACTCCCTTTGTGCATGAGGTGAAACAAGTCCCGAAACATATCTGGCTCAGCTAGCCATGGGAATGAAACTCACGGCGGTATGCATTCAACCCTCGAAATATTCTTTGTAGAGGGTGGCAACTAGAGTTGTCAACTACAACGGGCGAACCCGTCACCTCAGGAAGTTTTAACGATTAGTCGTTCTATCTCCCTGAAGTGAGCGCAGAAGACTTGGACAAAACAGTCCACCGTCAAGCTCCGCCACATGCCCGTAAGAGGCCAACGCATTAACCGCAAGATAGCCCAGCGGGCTTACACTCACGACCTTACTTCCAATTGCGACCAGATTACTCCAGTCTCTCGATTGGTTACGAGTTCGAGGTCGCTTGCGCGGTCCTCTCCCTTACGAAGCGGTGAAACGGTGTATACCGAATCTATCGCGGACCACGGGATGCTTTGCCCGGCTGTTCACCCAGGATCGGGTAGCCGATGGTCGTTTCAAGAGCAGTCGTCGTAAGGTCCGCAATCACCCCCGCTCTATAGGAAACAGTACTGCTTCCAGACTCCCCTGACTGTTAGTCAGAGTACACAATCGATTGGCTTACGCTGCACGGTGCGCAGACCGTCCAGGAGCGCCAGAAGGTTGATTCCTAGGGTAAACTAGCCCTAAGAGTCCTGCCCGGGCTCACACTTCATGCGTGGAGGCCGCCGGATACTAATGTATCATGGTGGCTTATTCATCAAAGGCGACTTCTTGGCATATAATTTTATAATTTCATAAATACGGTGATCGGCCGCCCGCGAGTTGTCGCAACGGAAAACCACCGATCGGTGGTATCAGCATTCCAGCGGTTAAACGTATAAAATCGCAACATATTGCACGCATCAGTATAAAAGGTCAATTTTGCAGAAACGTCTATAACGATATTATCTTTTCGTTTCCATGCGCTTATAATATGAATTATTGCGAATTCCATTTCATGCTGTTATTTCTTAATTATTCAACAGCTCACTACATTAATAAATGTATATTAAGTAGGTATATTGCGACGTTGTTGTTAACGCTGGGTTATGGCCTGTAATTTTCCTAAGCGTTTTATCTACCGTCGCTGCTGTCATCTCAATCTGCGAGATCTCGACCTTTGCCTGAACTTTAACTAACATTATCTCTGCTTACTGCAAATTTATCTGGATCTTAGTTAAATTACATGAATAACATGTGATATAATAATATGAGCTAGTTTGTGATACATTAAACGTTGTTGTTGAAGAGAAATACTGTACAAGGTCGGCCTGTTGTCTGGTACCAATATCTACAATGATATACACTGCTTAGAACTCTCAATTCTTCTTAAAATAAAGGCGGATAGCTGATCAATAAAAATTATATTTAAAAATATTTAAAAACCATTATTTGGTCACATTTATGTTTAACATAAATCAATTTGCTTATTAGCAATTATATCTAAAATTAAATTACAACTTAATATCTAGTGTGCCCCCCCCCCCTCCCCTATCACGCACCGTTTCTGCCATGCGGGCCGGCGCACTTGCAGTTAGTTTTTTAACGAATTCTTCGGGTATTTTGGCCCATTCTTCTTCCAGCACTCCACAGATCTTCCTTGTTTGTTAGACGTCTTTCTGTTTTGTTTTTGTCCAAATATTCCCAAAGGTGCTTATTTAACACTACAGTGCACGCGCCCCCTTTTTTTTACCAGTTGCTCGCGTGGTCTACCATGGTAGAAAAAGTAAAATGTGTTTTTTTTTTCAAACAGAAAAAATATATTTTGATAAAAAAACCGGTTTTATTATAGAATTCGTTTATTATTAAAGCTAATAAAAAGGAAAATAAACAATTTTAGAGCTTAAATATTACTTTAGGAACATATTAGTAATATCTATGAAAAAATCAACATTTTTGGCAAGTCTGAGATAAACTCGTATAATTAAATTAAGAAAATATCTTCAGATTTTTATTTGTCTTCTTTCTCACATTCAATGCATAAGACAACTTGGTGATCAGGGTAGATCCATGTGCAGCAACGTTTACACCATTTTTTTGTGGAGCGATTTCGGGCTCGAGAGCACATGCAACATTTGTGCCTACTCTTCCCAATCCCAATCCCACCTCTCGATGTTACTGACCATACGAGGGTCCATGATGTCACTAAAACAAAACATAAAAATTTCTTAATAAACAGCAAAATATACTTCAATAGTTAGATTCAAAGTCGAAAATCAAGAGAAAAATACTTCCCGACCGAGCTTGAGCTGCCAGCGTGTTAAGATAAAAGCGGGCACATGCTTAGTACTAATATATAAAAATAAATACAAAATATACTATTAAATACAATATTAGAATCATAAAAAGTAAAAAAGTTCGTATAATAAATTGCTTACCTTCATTAGATTTTTATTACGCAGATGCTCGCACGTACTACTATTGTAGAATGATGACTTTGGCGGGAAACACAGGAAGAGTGCGCTCGCGCTGTCGCTTGGTGCCATACTAACTAACCCGTTGCTTTGTTTTGTGTCCGAGGCTTATCTAGGGGCGCGGGGGGAAACGTCAAGAAATGAGAAAGAGACGCGCAAAAATGCAAGTGTAGCTCTACCATAGTAGAGCGCGCGTGCGCTGTAGTGTTAAATAAAGATCGGGGCTCTGGGCAGGCCAATCAAACAAATCAAGGACGCCAGCACGTTTTTTTTCTCTCCAAAAATAGTGTGTGCTTGGGGTTGTTATCTTGCTGTAGGATAAAGTTATCCCCAATCAAACGGTGTCCAGAAGAAATAGCGCACTGCTTTAATAGTTTTATGTACCCGTCTGAATTCAGTCTCTCATGAATTCTGACCAAGAGTCTATTGACCGGAAAACACCCACAAACCATTACAGAACCTCCCCCGTGTTTAACTGTTGCAGCCAAACACTGATCTTTATATCGTTCTCTGGGGCGTCTGCGGACGAATTGGCGGCGATTAGATCCAAAAAGTTCCAAAAAGGCTCACACTTGATGCGTGGAGGCGGCCGGGTGGGTGTTGACCCGTGAGTGTGACCAACCCTGAACAGAATGGGTCTTCGTGGCCAACTCAGCAAGGACCCATTAGCTCGCTAACCTAATCACATCTTGCGGTGTCAACTACAACGGGCGAGCCCGTCACCACAGGACGTTTTAACGATTAGTCGTTCTGTCGCCCTGCAGTGAACGTAGAAGACTTTGGACAGTACATTCTACGTCCAGCTACGTCACAACCCGTGAGAGTCCAACGCCTTACCGCGAGTGAGCCAGGAATAAACCCGGCGGGCTCGAGATACTCGCGCCCTCACTTCCAATTGTGACCAGATTTCTCCGGTCTCTCGATTGGTTCCGAGTTCGAGGTCGCTTGCGCGGTCCTCTCCCTTACGAAGCGGTGAAACGGAGTGCACCGAATCTGTCGCGGACCAAGGCGTCCTTTGCCCGACTCTGAACCGGGATCGGATGGCCAATGGTCATTTCAAGAGCAGTTGCCGTAAGGTAGACAACTACCCCCGCTCTATAGGAAACAATACAGTTCCCAGACTCCCCCGATTGTTAGTCGGAGAGCACAATCGATTGGCTTGCGCCGCTCGGTGCGCAGACCGTCCAGGAGCGCCAGAGGATTGTTCCCAGGGGAGACTGGTTGACCCAGTGTCCTACCCAGGCTCGCACCCCATGCGTGGAGGCCATCGGATGGGTGTTGACCCGTGAGTGTGACCGACCCTGAAACAGAATGGGTCTTCGTGGCCAACTCAGCAAGGGCCCATTAGCTCGCTAACCTAATCACAGTGGTACATGCGCGCATTGTGGAAATAAAGATTACGTTCGTCTGTATAAAATACAGACCAGTTAAGGTATTTAAAACTAAGAATGCCCGAGGAGAGGAAATTGAGGAGAGAAAGGGAAGAACTGGTTACTTCTTAGAGAGGTAGTATTCTTTGAGGTGGGTCTTAAATGATGCCAAAGAAGGCAAGTTTTGTGCATGTATTCCTGCCGGGAGATCGTTCCAGAGTCTTGTACCATGGACACAGAAAGAGTAGGAATAAAAGTCAGTATTATGACACGGAATTTTTAGTAAACTGTCAGAGGCTGACCGAAGTACGAGACTGGAATATTGGATAGAATAAGACAAAGATATCTCACTAAATAAGTTAACCAATAAATTGGTTCGCATTCATTCATTACATGCAATGTTTTGGTTAGGATTTGGAACATAAACTCAGTGGGAGATCATAAAGGTGATGGGTTTGATTTCCGTGAAGGAAACAGAATAGACGATTAAGAATATGAAAATTTCTTTAAGGTGGCATGATGCCTGGGGGAACAAGCATATCTGAATAACTTATAAAAAGCATTAATCAAAAAAGTTTCTAAGCGAATCCTGACTGATCTGAAAGTATCAGCTTTTACAAAACTCTTGCACTTTTTTGTCGCTGCCTCTTGGACTATAAGACTGTGTGATTTGACATTTAATATAAACAGGTAGTAAATTTTGCACCTGCTTAAAGGAATTGAGGCTTGCGGAGATTTTACGACCAACACCCTTTACCCGAGCATGCCAGGAATGCATTTAACTTTATGTTCAATTTATTGTAAGCGTATTTAACTGTAATCGTTTCCGTTCAAACAGATTGAAAATGCTTAAAATATTGGATTGAATCGTTATCATTACATAATTATTCATTGATAACGACCAAAGGTTACGGTTTTAATTGGTGTACTCGTACAATGTCATTAGGTCAATAATCAAAATAGCGTTAACGATCAAAACGCGTTAAGTGATTTTATAATTGCTTTAAAATTAAATTTTAGTAGATTCAGCTATTTTTTTGCCTTTTCTGTAACATTGCGTTTATTGCAGTATGAACCTTTTGTCCCTGAACTCCCCATTTTTATTCTTTATATGTCAACATTCGTAATTTTCATGTAAATATTCTAAGTTTAGGGTATGACGCAAAACGAAATCATATATTTTTCCCACACACTTTTCGAGAACAAGTAAAACGTAAGTCACTTATCAGGAATGAGATACGTCAACTGCTCTCCGATAATAAACAATGTATTTTTTAAAACTATAATGAATCATAATATACAAAACACTTCAGTTAAAATGAAATACATTAGCTTCCCAATGTATTTAATTTTAACTGACATTTTAATCGATAGCTACAAAGAACTTAGAAACTGTTAAGGTTTTTTTTATAGGATTTTAATACATTAGTGATTAAAGAGTATGTTTCACTACTGTAATAATAATAATAAAACGCTTTATTCGTAAGAGGGCGAGCTTATTGCCTGCAGGCAATATTTTAGAGCTAACCTATACTATTGTATGAACATTATTTGCGAGTAGATGCTACATAACTTAACCTATATAAAGAGTATGATGAATACAAAAAAAAAGTGGATAGAAAGAAATATATATTTAACTCTTTGTGGACACAGGATGTGCCAATCCAAAATAACCTAACACATATAAGAACTCTAAGGTTTAAAAAGGAGGAGAACGGGAAAGGAAATAGAATTTATGTGGAAGTTTTCAAATGTTCTCTAAGTCTGTTTTTAAAACGTATGCTTAGCGCGGTTCTCACATTCGGCAAAGCATTCAAAAGACGGGCTCCATGCACGGTGAAAGAGAATGAGAATAAGTCAGTGTTGTGGCTAGGTATAGAGTAGCAGGTTGTCTTTTGATCTCAGAGGGCGTCCATGAGCCAATAGCGCAGTAAATCTGCCGGTAAGATAATTGAGAGCGACGCCATCCAATATCTTGAAAAGCATACAAATAAATCTCGTCTCTCTTTTCTTCGGATCGACAGCCAGTGATGCTTCTCTCTGTACTCCGTCATGTGGTCAAATTATCTGAGGCCACGGATATAACGAATTCAGACATTTTTTGGGGACGATCAACTTTGGTGGACTGTATACGTTCCGATGACAAATTTATAACTCTAGTTGGTCAGATTCTGTAGTAAAAAGTCTTACCAGTCACAATGGAGTGCTCCATTATTAGTTTTTGTTTTTATGTTGTAGCCAATTGGTCACGCTGCGATGCACGGTGAACTACAGACTGTTTATTATCTGAATTGAAGTGTATTATTGCACAGAACGCGTTTTCTTCTCATTGTCGCACATTTAGATGCCGTATAATTATCTTTTCACTTTTCGGCATTAACATATTACGCGATAATATGCCACGGCGCCTGGGTTTATTGCTTTCTTACACTTTAGATCACATTCCTAGTCGGCTAGGTAATTATTACTTGGGTACTAAGCGACACATACATTAAGAAGGATGATAAAACAGTACGACTTCACGTTTTGCTATGCAGGGCGTCATAGAAAAAGAAGTGAATTTAGATAAATGGACTGAACATTTCGTTAATCTTTAAGTAGGTATGGACGTGGAGTCTCACAGGCAACGCGAGATTCTCGGTTTCTAAGTTTCACACACTACCTCCCGCTCCCCGCGACTAAGCGCCTCAGTAGCTTATGTAAGTTGTCCGTTTCAAAATTCGCAAACCACTTTTAAACCACTTGCTGGTATCCGATTGAACTGAAAGGAGAATGACCAAAGGTGGTCCAAATGTCCACCACTAACGAGACCTATGGTGACGAATAGTCCACTAAATATACAGTAACTTTCACTAAGACACGAAAAAAATAAGTTATCAGTGAAAATTTATGACCAATTGAAAAATAAAAGATAATGTTTTTGCTAATTAGTCTCCTATTTATTTCCATCCATTTTTATTGTATGCAAGTAGCTTCACATAATGTAATGTTAATAAGACTCATCGCTAGCGCCACGCGAAACGATTCGTGAGACAACACGATTTTTGTCTCTTTCGCCCTGGCCAGGCCACGTAAAAACCGGTTGCGGGCAAGACACCAACCCGTAATTAGGCTCCCAGCTGCAGATCTAGACAATATCATTTTAGATGTAGATATATAAGGGATTTTTTTAAGTTATATTATTTTTATACCGCATTGCAAGACATGAATTAAACCACTGTAAAGCATGATCTTTGTGGTTTATATTTTCACCGTCCTTTATTTATACAACAAGAAAGCAAAATCCACCTCAGTGAAAACCTAACACGAGGCAGGAAGCGACACGATACAGCCACAGACACCCCCTCTCTTTCACACCCTCACACACACCCTCACACACACGCACACACACAACACATATACACACAGTTTAGTTCAAAACGAGCGTTTTGTAGTTTGACTTTGATTATTTTTCGCACAAAAATGTACAAAATACATGATTTTTCTATTTATTCATAACTTTTTACCGACAGTATATTTTTGACTGCGGTCTGGTTCGAATTAATCAGTATTTAGTGGACTATTTTCGTTACATAGTCGTGTTAGTGGTGGACATTTGGACCAAGCTCCATACATTTTTGGTCATTATACTTTGGCATATTTATGTAAGTGAGGTGACCGTGAGTTGAGCAGGTTAGTCCTTTTCGAAGAGGCTTCCAGATGGGAGTTGAACCGTGATTTGAGCCGACCTAAGGAAACAGACAGGCCATCAGGCTTAAGCTGCACGGATCCGTTAACCTAATTAATATGGACAGGATCTAGGGGGATCTGGACAGTATCAGCGCTTGTATTTTCGCAGATCAGCGCGACCTTCACCTAAATACGAGCGGGCGAACACAAGCGGCGCAGGCGCGAGCACGGCGCGAGCTATCCTATCCACTTCAGCGCCGTAGCAGGGTCAATTGGGAACAAAAAATGGGACACTGTATAATAGTGTCAACATGGCTTTACCGAACTGTGAAAACTGCATTAAAATCCGTCCATCGATTCTCGAGTTTAACGCGATCAAACAAACGCCTTTTTAGGGACGCGTTTTTTAACCAATTGTTTCGATCGTTTTGTTAAGTAATTCGAAGTCGACAACGAGGCGCGTCGCTTCACTTTCGTTGCTTAATATAACCGTATCTTTCACTTAACGTGCGAACTCTTTTTTATAGTTACCAGTTCTTGGAACTGAAACTAGATCAATGCGAAGCATCCGTGCCTTACATCACTGTTATTATGAGCTCTTTATTAACAAGGGTCAATAGTCACACGTTCCACTTGGCCGTTTTGCTAAGTTCATTTATTATTCTCTCTCTTGAAGGGTATAATATCATTGATATTTATCAAACGATATTTATCAGTACTACACTGTTCGGTAAGTGTTAGATATTTATTTATCTTATCTTAATATATATAAATTACGTGTCACGTTGTTTGTCCGCGATGGACTCCTAAACTACTTAACCGATTTGAATCAAATTTGCACACAATGTGCAGTTTGATCCAACTTGAAAGATAGGATAGCTTACGTCTTAATTTATAGTCGCGATATTATTTTATTGCAATGTCTATTATTTGTCATTCGCAATTATCTGTTAGTTCCAAACGATTTTAACAGATGGCGTTATCTATTGAGTAATCCATAGATGGCGCTGCTATGTTAAACCTACAAACGTCATAGTCGGCCAAGCGTTATTCTAAATTCAAAATATTGTGAAGGTAATACAGTGAAATTATTCCTGCTTTTTAATTATTTGTGCTTCATTGTTCAAAACTCTTTAATTAAAATATATACATGTAAGTATTATCACATAGTTATAAAAGTGGAATAACTGCAGTATAGGAACCTCTCTCCAATTTTTTTCATTTTAATGCTAAATCTGGAAGAAAATTGTGTCGGTCGCTATAAATAAGCGAGATATAGGCATTCAAAGTTTAAATTTTAAAAACAGGCCAAAATAATATAATATAAAAATGGATGTTGGTATATCTGTATGCCCGTCTGTCCGAGTTTAATAGACTCCGAAACCGTTTGACCGATCACCATGAAAGTTGGCATATATATGTATTTTTTCATGGTATGGGTTTTTATATATATCCGCTGTGTTGCAACTTTCAACTAGACGGCGCTGCAGCACACCAACTTCTATACTGCTCAACCGATCGCCATGAAAATTGGTATACATTGGTATTTGAGAAAAGATATAACACGGGCAACGCCGGGTAATACCACTCGTCTTAATATATATAAATTACGTGTCACGTTGTTTGTCCGCGATGGACTCCTAAACTACTTAACCGATTTGAATCAAATTTGCACACAATGTGCAGTTTGATCCAACTTGAAAGATAGGATAGCTTACGTCTTAATTTATAGTCGCGATATTATTTTATTGCAATGTCTATTATTTGTCATTCGCAATTATCTGTTAGTTCCAAACGATTTTAACAGATGGCGTTATCTATTGAGTAATCCATAGATGGCGCTGCTATGTTAAACCTACAAACGTCATAGTCGGCCAAGCGTTATTCTAAATTCAAAATATTGTGAAGGTAATACAGTGAAATTATTCCTGCTTTTTAATTATTTGTGCTTCATTGTTCAAAACTCTTTAATTAAAATATATACATGTAAGTATTATCACATAGTTATAAAAGTGGAATAACTGCAGTATAGGAACCTCTCTCCAATTTTTTTCATTTTAATGCTAAATCTGGAAGAAAATTGTGTCGGTCGCTATAAATAAGCGAGATATAGGCATTCAAAGTTTAAATTTTAAAAACAGGCCAAAATAATATAATATAAAAATGGATGTTGGTATATCTGTATGCCCGTCTGTCCGAGTTTAATAGACTCCGAAACCGTTTGACCGATCACCATGAAAGTTGGCATATATATGTATTTTTTCATGGTATGGGTTTTTATATATATCCGCTGTGTTGCAACTTTCAACTAGACGGCGCTGCAGCACACCAACTTCTATACTGCTCAACCGATCGCCATGAAAATTGGTATACATTGGTATTTGAGAAAAGATATAACACGGGCAACGCCGGGTAATACCACTCGTTACTATTATATTTATTTATTACACTGTTCGGTAAGATATTTATTAGTACTACACTCTTCGGGAGCTAACGGGCCCATGATGAGGTGGCCACGATGACCCATGTGTTCAGGGTCGGTTACACTCACGGGTCAACACCCATCCGATGGCCTCCACGCATGGGGTGCGAACCTGGGTAGGACACTGGGTCAACCAGTCTCCCCTGGGAATCAAACCTCTGGCGCTCCTGGACGGTCTGCGCACCGAGCGGCGCAAGCCAATCGATTGTGCTCTCCGACTAACAGTCGGGGGAGTCTGGGAACTGTATTGTTTCCTATAGAGCGGGGGTGGTTGCCTACCTTACGGCGACTGCTCTTGAAATGACCATTGGCCATCCGATCCCGGTTCAGAGTCGGGCAAAGGACGCCTTGGTCCGCGATAGATTCGGTGCAGGTAACATTACTGGCTATCTCGCGGTAAAGGCGTTGGTCTCTTGCGGGTTGTGACGTAGCTAGACGTCGGATTTGTAATGTCCAAAGTCTTCTACGCTCACTGCACGGTCGATAGAACGATGAATCGTTAAAACGTCCTGCGGTGAAAGGTTCGCCCGTTGTGGTTGACATCTCAATATGTTCGGTAAGTTTTCGGAATGGAATTGAAAGAACTGAAAACATACTCTCCTTTAAGCTCGATACACTTGGTCCAGCGTTTTTCTAACATTTCTACACCAGTTTGTTAATAAAATTTCGAAAGTCCCTCAAAATCGGCATTTGTTTCTGCGTTAACATCGTCGTTATAATAAAATTTCTTCCCCTGGAGCATTCTTTTCAGGTTGAGAAAGAGATAATAGTCGCTGGAGGCTAGATCTTAAGAATATGGTTGATGGAGAACCGGGACCGAAGATTTACGGGAATCACCCAAATTACTGCAAGTTATACTCGTAAATCTTCACAGTGTCAAACATAACGGGCGAACTCGTCACCCCAGGCTGTTATGAGGGCATCAGGTCGTTCTGTCTCCCATGGAGTGAACGTGAAAGACTTGCGCTGTCGCGGATAAAAGACAATGCACTGTCTATTATCCCTTCGGCTACGTAACGACTAAATTTGGTTGCACATCAGAACACCGTTTGCTACGTAACGACCAATATTGGTGGTTTGCTCCCGGAGGGCATAGTAATTATTTTCTTATTCGAACGGTCCTAAAATCTATACGAACATGTGTCATTATTACCATTGATACATGGACGGCCACTAGAATAAAGTCGGCCGTGATTTTAATGGATATTTATGGTAAAATTCAATTGTCAAACGTTCGCTGGTATCGCCGTCGGCTGACATCGGGTTGTGAAGTTTTTTTGTGTGTTTTTTTAGTGTTTTCAGTTGGAATATGAATAGATATGCAAGTAAATTTGATTCTAAAACACGTTATCAACCGAAATCAGTGATGTTATGTACATTTTAATCCAATTTTACCTGTATTTTTGAGTTGAAAAATTGGGTGCTATGGCGTCATTACTAATTATTGAGTTTTTTGCATTAAATAACTCTAAAAATGCAAAATGTCTGCCTAATTCGTTGACAAAATACACATTATTTTGTTTTTCGCTGAAATATATAAAGTTTTCGGCGTATTTGTCAATTAATGAGGTTATTTTTTTCGAGATTTTCTTTTCGAAAAATCGTCAAAATTTTTATTAGTTTTTATGAGCTAATATCTAAATATTTTTGTATGTAAATAAGCGAAACGAAATATTACCTTTGATAGATAATCTAATAAAGATCACGATAGCATTTACAATTTCTAAATAGGGTACCGTATTTTTCCGTAAGACAAGTACAAGTTAGAAATGCCTTTTTTTTTCTTCACTTTTTCGACTTTCTCATATTTATTCATAATTATCTAATTGTTTTACAAAATAGGCTGGCCTATTGTGTTACAATTATTTTGACACGTCCAAGAGCGGTTTCTAACCGTGAATTGAACACGACGAAAATGTAATGTAATGTCACAATGGTCCCAGCAGGTACACACTTTTTGTGCACGACCCCTTTTGCATCGAAAAAGACAATCCGCCACGACCGCAGCATTAAAGATGATGCCAGTCAAGGACATCGAGAAGTACGGCGAATAGGGGAAATGTCGCTTTACTCGCTATATTGAGGCTCAAGGTGCCTACATTGAGTAATATGGACAGCAGTTGTAATTGTTATCAATACATTGATTGCAAATAAATAACTTTGTATATTTATATTACGCTGATAATATTAAACGTTCTACTAACGTTCCCGCAATGTCTGTCTAAGTTATGGAGGTACAGAATTAACCCGGATAAGTAACAATGAATATAAAATTGCTAGTAATTTAGAAATGTCATTAGAATTAATTTCCGAATACCGTTATGGTGAAGCAATGGTCAAAAGTATGGGAAACTAGCCGTTATTTACAAATGACATAAATCACATAATACCAAAAAGTAATTGTGTATCCTTCACGCTCAACCGATTAAAAAATGTGTGATATTATTAAAATCGTTGTGTAGTCCCGAGTGTCATATCATAGGGCACCTTAACTCTCCAAACATCAAGTAGATAGTTGTCTAAATGTCCATATGTCAATAGATACACATAACTTTATTATGTTTAGCTTTAAATGAAAGGTCTGAACGTTCCGGAAATATACATGTATAAGTACATAAACTACAAATATGTCTTTAAAAGAACCGTAATAAAAATGATTAATTTTTTTATTTTTATTTTATAAAGTACTGTACAAAAAAAAGAAATGGACATACATACCATTGTATATGCAGAATCGTTTAAAATAAACATTAGTATAGAGAAAAAACATAGCTCTATGCATATAAATGTGCTAGCATATCCGAAATAAGGCGAAATCGCACAACCAACTAGACCTAGAAGGTCTGTATCTGGCTGTGCTGAGTTAAAATTTGTTTGTTGACGCGCGAACTGACGCATTTGATTTCAATTTTCAGAGACTTTTTAAATCTAATGAAGGATTTAGTCTAACAATGTTGTCACACAAATTAAAATTAAAACAAAAAGAAAATGGATGCAATTAAAACTAAACAAAATTAACATTGTCCGAGATTTGGGGGTTTTACTCGATTCCAAAATGAAATTCAACCAGCACATTGAAAGTATTGTCACCAGAGCATACAAATCGCTAGGTTTTCTACTACGGGCGTGCAAGCCCTTTTCCGAGATATCCACCTTGTTAGTAATATACCAAGCCTATGTCCGTAGTATACTTGAATTTGCATCTTGTATTTGGTCCCCTCAATGCAATGTGTATAAGCAACGAATCGAGCGTATTCAAAAAAAAATCTTAAGGCACTTGTGCTTTAGGGAAAATAGACCTGCTGAATCGTACAAGGATAGATTAGCTCTTTTTAAACTCGATAGTCTTGAAGATAGGCGTACAACTTGCGATATGATGTTTCTCTACAACGTAATAAATAACAATTTTGACAGTGCGTATCTGGTCGAAAAGATATCCATTCTGGCTCCTCCTCGCATTACTCGAAACCCGAATCTGTTTTATATAAAGAGATATAACTCTAATTACACGAAACATTCCTTAATAAACAGAGCTATGACAACGTATAACGATAGGTTCGGGTACATTGATATTTTTTCATCAGTTAAAAGTCACTTTAAGGAAACCATTAAAAAAAATCCTATCAGTCCTTTGTCCCTCGTATTTCATATAATGACTATTAATTGCTTGAACAGTTTACATGAATAGCTTTTTTGTAATTTTTTGTTTTTGCAATTTTTTGTTTTTGAAAATGTATCTTTGGTACAAAATAATAAATATTGTATATAATCTCAATGTAAAATTTCATTTCCATTTGTTTTTTGTTCTTTTTCTTTTTCTATAATATTAAATTTGCTAAAAAATGTATATATATAAATAAGATATAATAACGGAGATATGTACTGTACACATTATAGATAGATAGTGTTAACATATAATTAGTCATAATTTTATTGTTATATTTTGTATTTGTTATGTATAAACGCTGTTTGTTAACCAAATAAAATAAAATAAAATAAATAAATAAAATAAAATAAACAGATTTTTTTTATAAACTTTGCAATATATTCTATAAATTTATGTAGAAAAATAGGAATAATAGATTATTATATACAATTATATAAGCAGAGTATTAACACTACATTGTAATATATAATATGTATGTATTATTCTAATTTTTACTATTTTAAATTGTTTTGTTTTTTTTTTTGATTTTTTCTGATTTGAATTTATTTGCTGTCATTTTAATTTTCCACTTCTAACTTTAATTTAATTATTTAATTTAATCAAGTATTTAGTCATTTTTAATATTGTTTTGCGATTCCTTTTTCCATTATAAACACGGTATTTGTGCAAGCACATTAAAAAATAAATGTTTACCTTAGAACAGGTCCCGGCCTAGTTAGGTGACGTTTCCACTAGACTATGCATTGTATTCTTTTTTCTGCTTTTGATTCAATTTTGAAAGTATTTCTATGCATAATTCCTAAGCTGAAATTGTTTACTTTTTTTAATATTTGCATTACTTATATAAATAAATAAATAAATAAATGTATGTAATATATAATAAGTAGGAAAGTATGTAGGTAATAATATATACACATATATAAGCAGAGTATGAAAAAATAATGTGTAATATTGACAATTTTGGAAATATATGTGTTTTTAATATTCACACTATAGTAGTAATTAGATCTTCAGTTTTTGAGCCACCAATGTCCAGGAGCTAGGTTTTCACTTTACTTTTGACAGTTACATTATTTTTCACTTGATTCGTGTTTTCACATAATAAGTTGTAAACTTTCGGGGCGATAAAAAAATATTGTCTTCGGGCAAATACATTATTTTTCACTTGATTCGTGTTTTCACATAATAAGTTGTAAACTTTCGGGGCGATAAAAAAATATTGTCTTCGGGCAAATGAGCTTTTAACCTTTTACCTCAATTTTAATTACTTACAATAGTTCACTTTCTGTAACGGCAGTCGTGTTTTTTTATTCTTTTAAATATATTTAATTGTTTACCACAACATGTAAATATATTAAAAAGAAAACACAGAAAAAACACGCGCGTCCTCGAATGCAACTTTGTGTCAAAAGTCAATCAACCGACTACTTTTATAGGCCGTTTACACTCTCGCGCGAGGCGCGAGGCGAGACGCAAAACCATATCAGTAAACAAATGGAACAGAGGCAAAGCTTCTAACGAGCGTACAAAATGTTTACCTACTTGCTAGAAGCTTTGCCTCTGTTCTGTTTGTTTACGCACATGGTTTTGCGTCTCGCCTCGCGCCTCGCGCGAGAGTGTAAACGGCCCATTAGAATTTCGCGAGGACAAACATACGCATTTTGATTTTTTATACGAGTCAGCGAACAAAACGTTCTAAAGCGTTGAACTCAATTTTACAGGAGTGGCAAAAAAATTAACAGCATACTTCCATTTGTTTATTTGTATATTTTGTTTTTTTAGTTGATACCTTGACTTATTTGTATAAGATCTAGCATTCGCAAGTAATTTTTCATTGCAAGAATGGGAAATAAAAAAAAAACCAAATTTTCGTTTAGATCGTTTTGATTGAAGCAGGAATATTTAGATTGTTTTGATCGCAACTGTATTCATAAAATATACTGTTTTGATTGCTACTGGTGTTATAAAAACATGAAATTAAAACATTTAGGATATTTCTTTCTTTTTATATTTTTACATCGTTAATCTTAATCTATTAAATCCTGAATTAATGAATGTGTAGAAATTCTCAAAATAATTCATATTATTAAAGAAATATTAGAATATGTCATCTTTGAACCGGCCTAATTTTTTTCACTATTTACACCAAACCATTTGCACAGTAGCTCACTACCGAAGCTATGCTCAAATGTGAATGTTGCCATATGTAAATTATGGATACCACACAAAAACAAGAAAGGTGGAAAAAAAATATATTTAGACCGTTTTAAAAAAAAAACGTTTTTACGGGCTATGATCTATTATGAGATTTAGATCATTTTAAAATAAATTAATTTTACAAATAATCAAACATTTTCAATTAGCGATAGATCGTTTTGAACGAAATTGGTGATTTCTGCCTCATTTTTCTAAGGTTTCTAGGTCGTTTTGGTAGTAAATAGTTTTACCAATCGATAGAACGGTCCAAGGCGTACCGATTAAAAAAAACATGTTTAGATCCAAAACCGATTTAGATCGATTTGTTCGCCAACTCCTCATATATATATAACGAAGATTACCAGCTATGGATTTATTAATCGCATAAATGTGAAAGTTTTTGGAAAAGTGCAAATATCGAGCGCGACGCTTTTCGAAACTGGTTTCGGGCTTGTTGTTGTTGTCGGCAGATGCCGCGACCGGTCCGGGAGACCATTAAAATACTGGTTTTTCGTTTTGTTCAATCGCCCAGCTTCGACTCCTTTTTAAAACCACGCCTCGGGCGCCGAATAGTATACAGTGACGTGCAAGGCACGTGGCGGCCCCGGGCACCGCCCCACGAGGAGCGACTTGACTTCCACAAAAGCGACTGTAGGCGAAGGGATGTTGTTTTGAAGTTCCGTCCGAGCTCCGTCCTCCTGTCTGGACGCAGGTTCGAAGTCGCTCGCGCGGCCTCTATCTGATGTGGGAGTAATGGGCCATGTTGCAGTTCGGTCCCTAAGACACATGTTGTATAAGGGTCTGTCAAACTCACGGGTCAACACCTATCCGGAAGCCTCCACGCAGAAGTGCGAGCCCGGGTAGGACTCCGGCCTGCGGGCCAGTTTCTCCTAGGAATCAATCTTCGGGCGCTCCTAAGCGGTTTGCGCACCGTACGGCGTCAGTCAATTGATTGTGCATTCCGACTGTCAGCTGGGGGAGTCTAGAAACAGTATTGTTTCCTATAGAACGGGGGTAGTTGTTAACCTTACGGCAATTGCTCTTGAAACGACAGCCGGGTGAACAGCCGGGCAAAGGATGCCGTGGTCCGCGATAGATTCGGTAGACACCGTATCACCGCTACGTAAGGAAGAGGACCGCGCGTATACAGTGACGTGCAAGGCACGTGGCGGCCCCGGGCACCGCCCCACGAGGAGCGACTTCCACAAAAGCGACTGTAGGCGAAGGGATGTTGTTTTGAAGTTCCGTCCGAGCTCCGTCCTCCTGTCTGGACGCAGGTTCGAAGTCGCTCGCGCGCCCTCTATCTAATGTGGGAATAATGGGCCATGTTGCAGTTCGGTCCCTAAGACACATGTTGTATAAGGGTCTGCCAAACTCACGGGTCAACACCCATCCGGTAGCCTCCACGCAGAAGTGCGAGCCCGGGTAGGACACCGGCCTGCGGGCCAGTTTCTCCTAGGAATCAATCTTCGGGCGCTCCTAAGCGGTTTGCGCACCGTACGGCGTCAGTCAATTGATTGTGCATTCCGACTGTCAGCTGGGGGAGTCTAGAAACAGTATTGTTTCCTATAGAACGGGGTAGTTGTTAACCTTACGGCAATTGCTCTTGAAACGACAGCCGGGTGAACAGCCGGGCAAAGGATGCCGTGGTCCGCGATAGATTCGGTAGACACCGTATCGCCGCTACGTAAGGGAGAGGACCGCGCAAGCGACCTTGAAAACCTGTAACCCGTCGGGAGACCGGAGTAATCTGTTTGCAACTTAAAATAAGGGCGCCAGTATCGGCCCGCTGGGTGATAACCTGGTTTTATCGCGGTAGGGCGTTGGCTTCTTACGGGCGAGTGGCATTACTAGACAGTGGATTGTTTGCGTCACAAGTCTTCTACGCTCACCTCACGGGAGACAGAACGATCTAATATCGTTGAAAATTCTTGAGGTGTGACGGATTCGCCCGTTGTAGTTGACAGTTCCAGTTGATGTTAATTCAGTTAAAAATTATAGCGGACCGTGGCGCCTTTGCCCGCCTTCACACGCTTAGAACTGCTCACACCATCCTCTTAACCCTCAGTTTAATATTTAGCGCAACATAAGTGAATGCCTACCTTACCTCCAAACAATGTACGCCACTGATAGATAGCATGCTGTTCGCTCGAGTATGCACTTGCTTATTTGTGTATTCTGAAGGCCGGCGCTGGCGACCTTTACGTAGAGGTAAATAATTCAAATGTGGGCAGAGATTGTCATATTAAGATCTTTGATCATAAATTGAGTTTTTTAAAGATATGTCAGCGAAATGTTTAGAATAGGAAAAAAACAGTTGTCACCCCAATGGTGGTGAACGGTTCGTGCAGCTTGGGCCACAAGATCCGTTTTGTTCTCGGATCGGCTCAACTCACGATTCAGCTCCTATTCAGAAGCCTCCTCGAGTGGAAGGCTATCCCGGGTAAGACTCCCGTGTCTCAGGCCTCAGAGCTAGTGGACCGGTTTCTCCCGGCGGATTGCATCCCGGCGCCACTGGACGATTTGCGCACCGGTCGGCGATGCCAATCGGTTGTGAATTCTGACTAATTGCTGAAGGCGTCTGTAGACTATGGAAATACACTGTTTCCTAAGCAGCGGGGGTGGATGTGGACCTGTTGTCACGCCCCTCTTGAAATGACCTTGGACCACTCGATTCCGTGTGGCACTACGGGCAAAGAACGCCCAGGTCCGCAATAAATTCTAACTGAATTACCGCTGTAATACAACAGGTAGAGGTCGCGTAAGCGACTTCGGACTCGTAAGCAGTCGGGAGGACAGAGGTATACTGAAGGTTAATTCCAGACGGAGATATCCTGCCAAAACTGGTAGTCAGGGGGCGAGGCTGCACGCTGTTTACCTTTCCCGGTGCCTCGCCGTAAGGCGTTGGCCTCTGACAAGTAGGTGGAGCTTGACGGTGGATTGTTTTGTCCTAAGTCTTCTGCGCTCACCTCACGCGAGATATAACTATACATATCGTTAACACTTCTTGAGGTGACGGGTTCGCCCGTCGTAGTTGACAACTCTAGTTGCCACCCCAATATTGTGTCGCTCGTTGCGCGACTTTAAGGAGGGAGAGCCTGGTTTAGAAGGCCAAAAAATCATGTTTTTCATGTTGTTTTTATTAAACCTAAACTTGAAATCTGATCGTGAATATTTTATATCAGTTTGATTGACATTTGAAAGATAAAAATATTTTTTGTAATAGTAAAAAAAAACTGATTTTTAGATAATGAATTGCAAATGTTTTTCACGCTGCACAAATGACGGTATCTGATTCAAATTTTTACTTATGTATTTTGTAGATGAACTAAAAAAAATAACTAAAAGTTGTCATTTTTATGTCGCCCAAAAATTTTGTGTTACTAGTAAAAAAAATATGTAAATAAAAATTTTTTTTTCGTTTTTTTTTTAGTTCATATAGAAGAGAATTTAATAATCTTTCAATATTATTTCTTTTGGAGCAATTCGATCCGTTACGTAGTTTTTTTTATCACCGGCGTAAAAATGAAAAATATGGTTTTGAGATAAACGCGTTTAAAGTTTTCTTCAACCCGTCGTACGCCAACAGTGACTTTAGGCACGTTGCATCGTTTGACAGATCCGCGCGTAACCGTTTCTGCCGGCCCCCATATACATTATAAGTATATAATATACACGACTAACACGATTAATTACTAGGTAACAAGAGGGAATTCATGAAAAAACAATATGTCAGTATTTATTTACAAAATCGACCAAAAAGTTGTGACGCAGTTTTTTGTACTAACAGCAATCTAAGACTATCAGCTATTCCAATGGTAAAAGATTCATTAATAGATTTAACTTTAAAAAAAAAACATGAAAAACATGTTTTTTTCGGCCGTCTAAACCAGTCTGCAAACTAAAAACTAAACTTAAACTATTTTGGATACATTATAGCATCACAGCCTAGACAGTAGCTTCTCGTAGAACAAAATTGAAATGAAAGCGAATACGTCACGAGTCGTAAGGGCTCGGATATAGTCGCTAGATGTTCCGCTACTCGACCTACGCAGATATCCGAACGCTCGAAAAGTCGCCAGCCTTTACCTGCTCGTAATGTTAACCGTTCGCGTTCGTCAGGACGTACCCATCTGCCCACATTTCTCTCACCCTCTTCCCGCATTGACCTGTAGCTCGAGAGTAAAGCTACTGGTTGGTATACTGTGCTAGCACTGGCGCCCATGGCGAAGGCGGCGAATGCAGGCATCATTTGGTCATGGCAGGAGTTGAAAAGATTGTGGTTGAAATTGGTCCATCAGGGGGGGGGGGGGGGGGCACTAGTCATATTTCAATGTCGAAATATTGGACTTAGAGACTTGAAATTTGTTACACAGATGCCTTGTGCCGAAATCACATTGTGAAATATTGGTTGGAATCTCATATACAAGGTACACTAATAATATTTAAATTCCGCCACACATTTTAATTAAATACTAACGCCACCTATTGGCGCTTGGCGCAAACCCGCTCTTAGCCTAGAAACGAACCGCGCCGCCCGAGGCGTTGCCGCCGGCCGAGAGAGAGCGCTCATCGGTTTTATTTATAATATTAATATTCAGATGAAATCAGTCTATGGCTACTTGCCAGGAAAGTCTTAATGTGACACAACCGATTTATTTAAATTATCTCTCCGTCGTGTTCGTTCAGTTTGCTTCGAGGCTTAAAAGATGGCTCACGGCGGTGTAATTTCATTCTGACAAACAATGGCTTTATCTAATCAACTGGCGATAATATTGGACGAGAAGATCTCGCACAGCATCCGTATTATATTATACTGTGCGTATTTGGCGTAGTTACAACTAAATCATTTTTGTCTGTGTCTGCTGCATCTAAGGGGCTCTCTAGACGATCAAGCATGCTTGTCAAGCATCGCGTCGCGGGCTGGAAGGGGATCGTAAACCGCAGGATATATGCAAATAGATTTTTTTATATTTACCGAAAATGCCTAATTTTGTAGTTGTATACCAGGGAGTCAGGTTAATTAGACGTAATTGATTGATGAATGACGTAATTCCCTGGTATAAACTACAAAATTAGTCATTTTTGGTAAATATAAAAAAAACATTATGCCGCTACTCGAAGGGTTAAATTCTGAAGAAAAAGAAAAAAAACTATTGGAGCAAGGTCTGGCAAGTACGGTGGGTGACCAAGAGTCTCCAGCCGCAACTTCTGCAACTTAGCGAGTGTTTGCAGTGAAATATGTGGATATACGTTGTCATGCAGAAGCAGTGGCTATGAGCGATTGACTAGGCTCGGTTATTTAATCACGAGCTTTTCCGTCATTGTTTGCATTTCTTAACAGTTCCCATTTACGGTAACTGTATAGCCAAACTGCAAGCTGTAATCGGAAACACCGGAACAGGATATCATATTTTAAAATAAGGCAAATTTTCAACTTTACCGTGGTTGCACGACCGAAAATATTTGAGCAAAAACAAACGACGGAACGACAAATAAACACCTGATTCGTAAAAAAGGATAATTGAATACATATTTTTTAATTTGAAATGAACTCAAACCCAAGTTATCCAAGTTCAAAGTGGTCAATATGAAAAAAAAAAACACAGCAATTGATTGAGCTATTTAAATAGTCAATAGTCAATGTTGTTACCATCCCCATGACTTTACGTCAAGTTCTTTAGCATTGGTAGCATTATATATTATGTGCCTTCTATAAATATCCCATACGAAGTTTCCGCAAACAAGATGGTTCTTGATAAGAGACGATATCAAAGTCATCTAATTAGGTGGTAGAAGCCGGAAAACGAGTTGAATTATAATTACAAATTATTTTTAAAATTCTAAAACACGACAGGTTGTTATCTGTGTATAAATATATTTATTACGTCATGGTGTGGAGCTGGAGGTCGAGTTATCATAATAGAATCTACGTGAATAGTAGATGGATAATATCTGTTGGAGGAATCGAGGGAATAATATGTTATTATACAGGCTTACAATAACTAATTTATTATTCGTCAAATATTGACTACGTACAAAAAGGTTGCTGTTTTTAGAACACTTTTATTAGGTCGGCCTATATGTATAAGGACCGTTCTGAAAGTATCCGAACTTATTTATTTGCAAACAATTTATTAGTGACTAGCGACCCGCCCGGGCTTTGCACGGGTGCAACTTCCTCCCTCCCTATCTCCCTCCCTCCACTAATAAATAAAATGAGGAGTGCGCTTAGTAAGAAAATATGATGTATATTTATTTTCTAACGTTTATTTATTTATATGTTTTTAAGTATGTCACAAATGAGAAATTTGGTATGTCAAAATTGGGTTGACTCTTAATTTAATCGTGAAACGAAGATCGAAATTTGACCACGGGTTATAGATTCAAATTTGGGTAATTTTAACTGTCAGGGTCACAATTTCATTTTTACTGACAGTTATAAAATGTCTTTATATAGAAATAGAAGTAGAAAATATTTATTGTCCGAATTTTGGTGGTACATTTATCGTGATAATGCGTAAACTGATAAATGCGATAATGCGATAATCTCCCGCAATTCCCTGTTATTGTTATGGATTGACTTTACTTATTCGCTTTTACGGCGGGTGAGGTAGGATGTCCCACCAAAGCGTTTTCAGGAAGTTCTTGACCTGCATCGCGACGTGTGGTCGAGCATGGTCATGCTGAAAAACTACCTTGTCGTGCCTTTTAGCGTATCCCGGTCGTTATATCTTCACAGCATCGCTCAAATTCGTAAGCTGAGCTCGATAGCGATCGCCCGTGATGGTTTCTCCCGGCTTCAGCAGCTCGTAATAGATGACACCCTATGCAAAGCACCAAATGCAAAACATTACCTTGGATCTGTGGATGTCTCTCTTCGGCGTGGCTGTTGAGGTCGATGGAAGTGATTCACCGGGGTACGAGCGATGTTTTTCGCGTTTGGGGTTCTCGTAAAAGATCCACTTTTCGTCGCCGGTGATTATTCGGTGGAGAACACCCTTTTCTTTTTTGATTACGAAGGATCATTTCACAAGTCATGAAAAGTCTTTCGATGTCTCTAGGCTTCAACTCGTGAGGAACCCAATACCTTTCCTTTTGAATGAGTCCCATAGATTTTAAACGTCTCGAAACGGTTGAGGGATGAACATTGAGCACATCACTTATCTTTTCCAGCGTCAGACTCGAATTTTCATGGAGTATGGACTCCAATTCGGCTTCTTCAATTTTTTGCTCCTGGCCTGGGCGCTCTTTGTCTTGCGCGTCGAAATCACCACTTTTGAATCAGATAAACCAAGTCTCAACAGCCATTTCTGTCGGAGTAAATTCCCCGTAAGCCTCCAGCAGCAATCTATGACATTCTGCGGCAATTTTTAAAAGATGAAAGCAGAAAAGCATTGCTTCCCGGAAATGACGTTTTGTCGGCTTAAATTTCGACTTCTTCGAAGCCAACAAAATTACCGCTGTTGACACTTCAACGAAACGACACAGACTAATAATTGAAGCCTAATGATAACGCTTTGACATGAAGTATTTTGCAATTTGGTAAATGAGTAGAAATATAGGTTACGGTATTTCTTAGGAAATCGAAGTTTTTCAATGCAAGGTCCTAATAAATAGAAACTGAATAATGTATTTTACTAAACGATTAAAATATTTTTTTGCAATTTCAACACTGTAGGTACATATCTTCAGCCACGTATTTCAGCTTAGCTGCTATAGAATGAAATGTTACACGTGTCATAAGCTTCCGATTGATATATGTGACATGTGGCAAGTGAAAGTGGGTACGAAATTACCCAATCTCTTTTCTATCATTTAAGAAATTTTATTGCATTGGGATAAAATTAACGGAATTGCATTTGAATTCTGTCGATCAAATGCAATAACGAGACACACACACACACACACACACATGTTACAAGCACACATTCATATACACACTTCATAGTAGGGTTGGTTGTAAGAGATTGTCGTATGACAATAAATCCGCCCATTTTATTTGTTGAGTGGGGCTTTTCTAAGGTCTTTATGAGCCTTGTAACACTGCGACCATTGCTGATCTATTGTGCTCGCCACCTACTATAGTTCTGCGCTAAGCCTCGTGTCATTAAAAAAAAAATCCGCCCATTGTGAAATGTCACAATAAAGAGTAGAAACAAAAAAACTATGCAGCGATGGCTGCTTCAATATATTCGGATGGAGGATGTTGTGAAATGAAATCTTTGATATCGTTGTAACAGCGTCCGGATTGGTCTTATTGAGGAATATATCTCTTCGGCTAGAGTCGCTGGTGTTCGTGAAGTGCCCCAATGGTTGTGCGGACTCGCGTTTCGGCCGGGTAGTGTCGGTAGAGGTGGGATAGGTGGGCGAGCGGTCCGGCGATGTACGAAGTGTCGTGCGTGGCCGGCAACCGCGTCGACGCGGCGTGCGCGGTGCGCAGCGCGGTGTCCGTCATGGGCGCGCACGCCGGCAAACACCAGCAGCATCTGCAGCAGCAGCAGCAGCAGCAACAACAGGTCGTCGGCGGCCGCGTCGGCTCGCACGTCATGCGGCTGCTGCGGCGCTCCAAGAGCCACGCTCATCCGACGCCGCAACACAACTACGCCACGCGTAAGTACCATTCTTCTAAATCAAATACATACTTTAGGGGATATATTTTCGGAAGCGCCAAAGCAACACTTCGCATTTAGAAATAAAATGTCAAAGAACCACGATAGTCTTCCATTTAATAAAACATTGCATAATGAAAATACACTGAGAAAAATATTAGATTTCCTATTAACTAACCATTTTGCTATTACGGTTATATACAGAAAAACAATGTTTCAATCGTAATTTTGTTGAATTTCAAAGAAGTTTGTAGAAACTCCATTACTCGATTATATGTATCAAAAATTTTCTTACAGTTAATACGGAAATAACAGTATACTTTAATTTCAAAATGATTTATATATCCGACTATAAACGTACTTATTACTACATGCTGTCATGTTAGAAGCGAGATCCCAAGGTCGCGACGTAATGGAAATACATTATGTTTTAACATTACGACACTGTAACTACAGTCACGCCAACACCGCGAGCCCTCTTGTCCTCGCACGTTTTTTCGCCGTGATAATACACGGTTAATTCGCCGTGTCGTCAATGGGGTATGGATCAACTAGAGTTGTCAACTACAACGGGCGAAACCGTCACAGGAAGTTTTAACTATTAGTCGTTAGATCTCCCTGGAGTGAGCGCAGAGACTTGAACAAAACAGTCCACCGTCAAGCTCCGCCACATGCCCGAAGAGGCCAACGCCTTAACCGCGAGATAGCCAGGAGTATTACCCAGCAGGCTTACACTCACGCCCTTACTTCCAATTGCGACCAGATTACTCCAGTCTCTCGATTGGTTACGAGTTCGAGGTCGCTTGCGCGGTCCTCTCCCTTACGAAGTGGTGAAACGGTGTATACCGAATCTATCGCGGACCACGACATCCTTTGCCCGGCTGTTCACCCAGGATCGGGTAGCCGATGGTCGTTTTAAGAGCAATCGCCGTAAGGTCCGCGACCACCCCCACTCTGTAGGAAACAGTACTGCTTCCAGGCTCCCCCAACTGTTAGTCAGAGTGCACAATCGATTGGCTTACGCCGCACGGTGCGCAGACCGTCCAGGAGCGCCAGAAGGTTGATTCCTACGGGAAACTAGCCCTAAGGCCAGAGTCCTACCCAGGCTCGCACTTCATGCGTGGAGGCCGCCGGATGGGTGTTGACCCGTGAGTGTGACCAACCCTGAACAGAGTGGGTCTTCGTGGCCAACTCAGCAAGGGCCCCTTAGCTCCAAGGGGTATGGATCAATGTGGAAAGTTGTCCGCGGTCACGGCGTAAAAACTGACGACGCGGCTGGACAAGTTTCCATTACAAAATCGGCCAAAAAGTTGCGGCGCAATTTTTTTGCGCGCGTAGGCTGGCTTCCGACCGGTTAAGAAAATAAAAACGAAATGACTTATGCAATCGAAGACTATCGCGGTTGTTAGATGTTATAAAAAAAACAAAATCGGATTTGAACGCATGACCTTTGAAGAATCCGACGTTTCGGCGGTCAGTTGAACATGGAAAATGGAAATAGAAACCGCTGATTCTTTTGGAATTTATTAAAGATAGAACATAAACGACGACCATAGTCGTAATAGCTGACTGGGTGGTAGATGGATCGGCTTATTCTATCCCCATCCACCTCGTTATAGTAAGAATAAGATAAAAAAGTAGTAAGTAACTGGTTAATTTGCAGCGTTCACATAAATCGCGCCAAGTAGCCAGATCTACATATTGGGAAGACCAAAGAGTAATGATATTTAAAATTAAATTAAAAGAAATAAAAGTTTTTATTTTAAATCAATGATGTAATCACCCTTGTTATCATGAGAGTTCTCTGTATGCTTTTCAAGATCTTGAATAGCGTCGCTCCCAATTATGTTACTGGCAGATTTACTTACTGCTCTATCGGCTCATGGACGCCCGCTGAGATCAAAAGATAACTTGTTACTCTCTATCCCTAGTCACAGCCATTAACTTCTTCTCATCCTCTTTCAGGGAGCTTGTCTTTGGAATGCTTTGCCGAAAAATGTCAGAAACGCGCCAGGCATAACGAGTTTTAAAAACAGACTAAGAGATCATGTGAAATCTTCCACATAAATTCCCTTTCCCTTCCCATTCTCTTCCTTTTTAAAGCTTAGCGTCCTTATAAGTGTTAGATTATTTTGGTGTGGCACATTCTGTGCCCACAAAGAGTTAAATATATATTTCGTTCTATCCTTTTTTTGTCTTAGTCTCTTTATATACAGTAGTGGAAATAAGTGTGGACACTTTTTATACATTGTTTGTATGCGATATTCATTCTTCCATTAAAATAATATTTACCTGTAATTTTTTTAGCTAATTCAAGTAACAATATATTATACTGTTATATTTCGTATTTTATAGACATCTTTTTTTGGAATAAATAATAAAAATGCCGAATAAAACAATGACACCCGATTTTTTAACAAAACACATATTGGGCCCGATTGCGTTTCTTTGTGAACTAAATCTAAGATTAGTCCAAACGAACGAGACAGAGCAATATGTTAGAGCGGGATATGAAACGAACGATCGACGATAAATACTACCTGCCGAACTTATACTCGTCCGAATAAATTCGAGCATATTTCGTGCGGTGTAAGATTTGACCTTGGCGGGAAGTTTTAATGCGAAAAAGTGATAACCGGTCATCTCACACTCCGCTCTAGCGTATTGCTCTGTCACGTTCACACGGACTAATTTACGATTTTAGTTCACGAAGAAACGCAATCGAGCCCATTATGTATTGATTATATTAAATATTTAAAATTTACGTTTAATTGTAATATTTTATTGGAAATCCTTTTAATTTAATAACTTGCTCTATCCTTCGTGGCATAGACTCCATCAAACGTGGTAAATTTTCAGGTCTGATGACATGGTACCATGCTTGAATAATTGCTTCAATTAATTTTCTTTTTTTACTGGGTCTGCGACGAGAAACCATTATTTTAAACTTGACCAGAGATTTTCAATTGGATTTTAATCCTGGCCAAGGCAGAACATTAATGTGGTAGTCATGTAACCATTTCATGCTCGTTTTGGCTGTGTGACATAGGGCTCCATCCTGCTGGAAGATGCATCGACTACGGTCTCCCTCGAACAAATCATCGATGCTGGACAATAATTTTGGCTCCAGAATCATATATTGGTACTTTTTAGCTGTAATTGTACCTACTACCAATTCCAGTCGTCCAACACCATCTCTTGTCATACAACACCACACCATTATACTCACTGGATGTTTCATAGTCGCAGTGGTAGCATGTCTTCACCTTGTCGCCGACGAACAAACCTGATTCCATCACGTCCAAAAATGGAAATTTTTGTCTCATCACTGCAAATTACTTTTTTCAGTCTTCTGAGGTCCACTCCTTATGTGTTGCTGCCCAGCCAAGAGGTTTTTGGCTTTGTTTTATGTTAATGTATAGCTTTTTCGAGACATTCTTGCTCGTAATCCATTTTTTTTTATAATTTCTTCCTAACTGTTCTGTCAGTAATATCTAGTCCAGAAGTTTTAAGGACCTTGTTAATGTCTTTGGATGTTTGACGGCGGTCACCTTTGGCTTTTGGCTGGATTTTGGAGCAGTTATTGTTGTTCTGTTCTTCTTGAAGCGTTGGCATACCTTTCTTACTCCAGACTTGGTAGCTCCTTCACCCAATCTTTTTGCTATATCTTCGTATGTGTATTCTACTTCGCGAAGCGTTACAGCTCTGCTTCTCTTTCCGGGTGATCAATCAGCACGTTTTGGATTCGTAGGAGCCATTTTCAATAATATGAGAACTAAAAAGCACTCTTACTGCACTTCAACACACGCGAAAAACAACCTCACTTTAATGCAGGCAATGGCTGATTAATACAATTGCAAAACCAATCCTGCTGCATCCTAAAGTGTCCTGATTGGAGCATGTGACAATACCACGTGCTCTGTGATTGGCTTAGACTGAACAAATAACATTGTAATGTTGCCACAGCTTAAAAACCTTATTCTACAAATTTCGTTCTTTGCAATACGATTACTTTAGAATACTTAAGGTTCTCTTAATAGCTTCTATATTTTTTCTTCTATATCTTAATAACCATATGGCATGTTTATTAATAAAATATAACAGAAGGAATACGAAAAAATATATTTAGAAGGGTTGTATAACCAAAAAGTTATTTTTATATACAGTCAACCCAAAAATTACAAGAAAATTTAAAAAGTGTCCACACTTAATTCCACTACTGTAGGTTAAGTTATGTAGCATCTACTCGTATTTAATGTTGTTACAATAGTATAAGGTTAGCTCTAACATATAACCTAAGCTAACCTGCTTAGGTTAGCTTAGGTTAAATGTTAGAGCTATATGTTAGAAATGGTTATATGTTAGAAATAAGCTCGCCTTTTTGTACGAATAAAGCTTTTTATTATTATTATTATTGCTATCAAAAACTTTTTGCCATTTAGTTTTTGAAAATTTTCAATGCCATATTGATAAAAATCAATAGTTTTTTTGGTCAAAATATCTGGATATGGCATTATTTAAAGTTGTTCGTCTTCCTGATTGGTAGGAGTCGGAAAGATCAAACTTGAACGCTGAACTTAGAAACCACCTTATAAACATCTCAAATGTTTTTGGTAGCAACTGTTGCGTTAATACCTTTGTGAAACTCAAGAAGCATACAATGCCGGATATGTACCGCTTCTGGTATTTGGCTGTTCGTTTCCCCTTATAGGACTAAAAAATAATAATTTATTATTTACAAATAAACAAGTCACTTTAATCTTAAATTGTCGTCGGCACGACCTTGATGTACACAATGAGCTGATAAATGGTAAGCAAATATTGACATGCATATAAACGACATTACTTTCCGGTCTTCCTAATACTATGTAGTAAATAGTATTTAACATCCTTCCAATTCCGAAGAGATAACATCTATTTTGTTTTGCTAACTGTCAACATTGAAACGTCAGTCAAATTTCGATTTTTGTCGCCTCTCATTTTCGCGCGCAATTTTCCCGCCTACGGTCTCCTGAAATAGCCCTCAGTCGTATACTACTCGACTATTTTTGGATTGTCATTACGTCGCTGTTATGTTCCGCAAACATGCGATACACCTATTCAATTACGCCACGTCCCTGCGACACGCCCTCTTGAAGTCCACCTTGTCCGACTAACTAGTGTTCTTGAGGTAGCGGGAGAGTTGTATTCTGCCCTTATAAGCAAATAGGCCGTAACTACAACTGTCACAAAAAATAAACTTAATACACAGAAACGTTCCCGAGATGATTTACTTGAAATATTTTTACATGGTGATTTTTTAATTAGTGACATCCTTGTAGTGAGTGAATCAGTACTGAGTGAGATGAACTGAGCAACTTTTAATATATATTTTTGAAAAAAAAAAACAAAAACCGAAAAGCTTTTTTGTTTAGCTTTTTTTTAAATTTTCCTATATTGAAAAGTATTATAAAATGCCATGAGCACGATGCGCTATTGACAGGTAAAATATCATTAATATTGTTTATTAGCGATATTTTACCCCTTTTTTATTAAAGCTGGTATCCTTACCATGTCGTCCATGTAAATATATCAGTGCCTTTTATACGCCAAAGAGAATCTTTTAAATTGCGAGCTTCACTCCACTCGACATAACCATAATACGGGACATAAAAACAATGTGTTATTGCCTAAAGTACGCTTGACTAAATATCAAAAAACATTTTTATGTATTAGTTTTAAATTGTTCAATGCTTTGCCGTCATCGACGAGAAGACTTGAGATGGCAGCATATAAAATCTGCTTGAAAAATCAGTTAGTCAAACATGCCCTTTACAAACTGGACGACTTTTATGATATTGCGTCCACAATTGCTTGATTATAAATAACCATATTACGACTATACTTTCGCACTAAGTTTTAGATTTTATTGACATTGTTTTTAATTACGCATGTTTCAGAATTTTTCTTTTTTATTCTATTGATTATTGATTATTTTGTAATTTTGATTATTTTTAAGTAATCACCTCTGATTACAATATTTTTTTTTCTTTTAATTAATCAAAGCGGTTTTATCATCCGATAAATTATGATTGTAAAATTTGACATGTTCCTCAGTATTGTGAAATGCTTTTATGGAATCAATAAATGATGATGATGATGATGATGAGACTCAATAGATATAATTTACAAATTTCACAAAAAAAATGTTTTTTTTTTTTTTTAAGTTGCTTATTTTGTCGTACTTAATCACCCACTAAAAGGTTGTCACTAATTAAACACTAAGCCTATATATACATCTACTGGGTTATGCAGGGAAACGGCAAATATTGAAATAACGTAATTTACAGGAATAAACAAGGAAAAACATCTTTTATTGACGAAAGAGCATGTATACATTATGCCATGTGCATTTTCATTAATTCGTGCAATATTTTTTCATTGAATTTAATTCGTTCAGTATTCTTTAAACGCTTCGTCGCCCAATCTCTAGCGCAGATGCGTGTTGGTGAACGGAGCGCTGAGGGCTCCTCTCGATGGAAGCTCTGCAATGTTCTCTGGGGTTCGTCCGTCGACCCAGATTTTATTTATGGAATTAATATTTCAATAAAATCAATCCTTGGCTACTTTCCGGGAAAGTCTTGGGTTAACACAACCGATTTTTTCTTTTGCTGTCTTCTTTCTATTCTTCCTTTCTTCTATTCCTTCTACTCTGTTCTGCGGCTTCTCTCAATTAAAGTCAGATTTATGATCGAAGACATCGAAAGTGTATCGAAATCACCAAAAAAGTAACGGTTTATCAGGATAAAGTAGCTGTTAATATTTACTAACCAATAATTTCCCAAAATTTTGTATTTTGGTGGTTGCCGTCTATGCTTATAAGGGGAGATAAGGGTGTTGTTTCTAGTTATTTCATCGTCAATCTCTAGCACACTACATTTTAAGATTGGTTTTAAGAATCGGCCCCTTATTCCGCCAAATCGATATTAAATGTCGAGATATTTTCGACAGTTTCGAGGTGTCATCTACAGGGGGCGAACCCGTCACCCCAGGAGGTTATAACGATATGCAATCGTTCTTTCACACTGCTGTTCTTTCAAACCATCGCCTTACGCGATGCACTGGAAAGTATCCAGCGGGCCGCCTCGCCTCCGACTACCAGATTTGGCCTAATTTTTCCGGCCTCCTGGGTGTGGTCGCGGATCGAAGGCGTTTGCGCGGCCTCTACATAATGTAAGCGGTAATTCAGTTCGAATTTACGCGGGCCGTGGCATCCTTTGCTCGACTGTCCAGGCGGGATCGGGTATCTCCCCGGCTGTTAGCCTTAGTTCACAGTCAATATCACCCGGGGGAAACTGACCCACCTGCATGGAGGAAAAAGGAAAAAGAGTCCTTCCCAGGCTCGAACTTCTACGCGGAGACTACCGGATGGGTGCTGAACTGTGAGTTGGGCCGACCCATAAACTGTTTTGAACTTTATTCCAATATTTACTTATATAACCGAACGTCACACCTGTCAGCTCGCGAAAAATCAATATCCTAAGTGAAATATCAGCATCCCCTAGATACGGGCGTTTTTTCTCAGTTTGGTATGCGATGAGCTAATCAGTTTAACTTGTATTTCCTGCACGATTTATTGTAATGTATACCAAATAGCATAGCCATTCTTCTGTAAATCTTGTTGTTTACAATAAATAAAAATAAAAAATAAATAAGCGGCGGGTCATAGTGGCCCAACTACGCACGATCCATTAGAATCGAAATTTTCAGCTCTAGTTTTAGAGGTTTAGGCGTTATTGTATGTAGTTAATTAGTTGTTGTGGTAGCTGGCGAACACCACCAACGGCGGTCGCAGCAGCAGCCACGCGACGCGAGGGTCGTGGTCACCATTGTGGACGGAATTCCCGTGGCGGCCGAGCACCACTACGCGCCGCATCCGCCGCACCAAACGCAGCAGCCGCACGCGCAGCGACCGCAAAACCTCCACCATCCGCTGCATCCGCATCAGGTCCTGCGGCAGCCGCAGCGGCGGGTAAAGGTAAGCCTACGCGAGACGACAACGATTACAATTAAGGCGACAGTTTTATGAGTTTTTCGAAAAATATAAGCAATAATTTAAAAAAAGTTTCTCAGTGAATCCCTCGATAATAAACCAATTTAAAATTTGGACTCAAAAAAGACTCATTGTCTTGGACATTAAGGCTTTAAACTGACTTCGAAAACCTTCAGGCGCGTTTACTCCTACAATGTAAGCGGTGAGTGTGTTTTATTTAAATTTCATTAAATTCACTGTTTAATTCTCTAGCGTCGCGCTTAGCCACATTTTTTATTTGGACCCTAAATTAATTACAATTAATTAAAACGCGAGAGCGCTCTGAGAGTTACGCTAAATATGCTTTACTATTAACACGCCTATACCACCACTGCGTAAATATAGTTATTCTGTGCTAGCGCTGCGATAGAGCATTTAGTGTGCGCCTAGTAGCCTGCGCGAGCGGACGTCGATTATGCGCTTGACGCTTCGTCAACGCTGCATTTTTATTGGTCAAAAACCCTACAAAATTGGAGGGCGACTTATTCTACTCACCGGAAATCGTTTTAGAAAACAACAACACTAAATTCTATACGTACGGTCGGTAATACAGGGGGAATTACCGGCATCTTATAAGTCGGTAAATCAGTAGGGGGAAGTCCCCTAACGCTGGACGGCACCTAGCGTCGGACACTAATAGTATCTCGACAAGTCGCGGCGCGATCGATAGAAAGACGGGTGAAAAGGGTACGGGGAAGCGTACGCTTTTCCTTTTCCTACGTCTTTGTATCGATCGCGCCGCGACTTGTCGAGATACTATTAGTGTCCGACGCTAGATGCCTTCCGGCGTCAGGGGACTTCTAATTTGGGGACTTTTAATTTGTAATAAAATAACCTCTGAAAAAAGTTCAAGAAACCTTACAGCAGTAGGTAATATATTGCGAATAAACAATATTCGCTATATTTTACTTACCGCTAGATGCCGCAGCGCGCTCAACTTTTTTATACTATTTTTCAAAACATTAAGGTATAAAAAAATATTTTCAAAACAAAAATGTTTTTCGTGTTTTTCTCATTTTTTAATTTAAAAATTGCTTAAGAGCCTTATTACAAAATAGCGTAGGTATTCTTTTAAAATGAGTTGAAAAAATGAACGCATTTTTTTTTGGATGTAACTATAAAAGATAGGATAAATAAATAAATAAATAAATAAATAACTATTCCACCCTGGGAGAAAACCGCGGCACTGAGCGCTCTTCTCTTGCGCAAGCAAATATATACACAATTTCTAATTGTTTTTTGCAGTGTTTTCTCCTTTCTAATGACAATAATTTATATTATGTCGTATTGCTAAAAGAGTGAACTTTAATATAGTATAAGTATTATATAAGAATCTTATTTTATTTCTGAGAAAATTAGAATGATACAGGAAGATTTTTTTTTAATTTTGTGTAATTGTAAGTAATGTATACCTTGGATATGTGGTCAAAAAACGAAAAAATAAAGCCGTAGTGTACATCAAGAATTCATGACGGACATAAAAAAAAATAGTATACGGTTTTCGTTGTAGTGATATTACTGTATTAAGGAGCTCAAAGTTTGCCTTCCGAGCGTTTTACGAATAACGACTTTCGGAAAATGGGCTGAATAAGTAAATAATATTCGTTATATCTAAAATTAAAGGCCGCTATGGTCAACATCAAGAAATGGTCCAGGTAATTCAGTAATTAAAGTTTGTAGAAATCTCTTCATTTCTTGGAATTAGAACGCCAAAAATCCACTTTTCTTGCCTTTCTGGAAAAAATATGTGATAGGGCTCTTAATTGCTCGTACCGATTCACAAACTTCGAGGATGTCACTCATTACAAACTCACCCTGTATTGTACGGCCAATAATAACCGGCAGTACGATCGTGGCTGTAATAAAGGTGCTTATATGCACCCTCGAAATCATTTATAAACAATATAAATAATAATGGACCAAGAATAGAACCTTGTGGCACTCCGCGTTTTGGGCGGTTGGCAGACAATTTGATATTTTAAATTTGACATTTGTGACCTGTCATTTAAATATCTTTGTAGTAGTGCTGGTTATGTATCCGTCAGTGAAATCCTTATATACATGACCATGGTGTAATCTTTAACCCCTCGCGGCCCGCGGTTTGAATTTTAATGTGTGCCTTACGGCCCGTAAGAAATTCGCGAGTCTCAAAAAAAAGATGGCGTTTCAGAAAAAAAACGATTACTCCGAAACTGTCACACCGATCGTCTAAAAAAGACCTGGTTTATGTTCCTATTGAAATTTGCTATTAGATATTTGTAACGTCGTTATGTAAAGCAATAAAGATTATTCATAATTATTAGTCAAAGTTGTACTAACATAATTAGCGGTCGGCCTCGCCTGGCCATTTCGGGCCGTCTGGGGTTCGACGGTAAATATCAATTCTGGACGTTTCGGGCCGTCTGGTACGCGAGGGGTTAAGACAAGCAGTAATGACTGTAACGGGGGGGGGGGGGGGAAGATTTATACATTTAGTAAATTTATTTTTTAACCCATAGATTATTTTAACCCCTTAGCTCCCCTGGGCAGCTGCCTCAGGGGAGCTAAGGGGCCCTTGCAGAGTTGGCCACGAAGACCCATTCTGTTCAGGGTTGATCACACTCACGGGTAAACACCCATCCGACGGCCTCCACGCATGAAGTGCGAGCCCCTGGGTAGGACTCTGGCCCTAGGGTTAGTTTCCCCTAGGAATCAACCTTCTGGCGCCCCTGGACGGTCTGCGCTCCGTGCGGCATAAGCTAATCGATTGCGCACTCTGACTAACAGTCGGGGGAGTCTGGAAGCAGTACTGTTTTCTATAGAACGGGGGTGGTTGCGAACCTTACGGCGACTGCTCTTGAAACGACCTTCGGCTACCCGATCCTGGTTGAACAGCCGGGCAAAGGATGCCGTGGTCCGCGACAGATTCGGTATACACCGTTTCACTTCTTCGTAAGGGAGAGGAACGCGCAAGCGACCTCGAACTCGTAACCAATCAAGAGACTGGAGTAATCTGTGAGTGTAATCCCGCTGGGTAACACTCCTGGCTATCTCGCGGTTAAGGCGTTGGCCTCTTACGGGTTTGTGGCGGAGCTTGACGGTGGACTGTTCTGTTCAAGTCTTCTGCGCTCACTCCAGGGAGATAGAACGACTAAGCGTTAAAACTTCCCGAGGTGACGGGCTCGCCCGTTGTAGTTGACAACTCTAGTTGCCTCAGGGGCAAAGGCACAGAGCGTATTAGCCGCAGATTCAAGACTTTTCAATCTTTTCAATAAATGTTGTTGCGCTCGAGTCGTATTCGGCCTACGTGATTGCCAATCGTTCTACTCAACCGTGAATTGCTTAGCATATAATTACACCTTTGCAGTACGATTGAGTTTCAAATATACCGTTTTAAATCCGATTTCGCCGCTGCTAGCAACGATAACTACATCCATTGTTCGATACTCATTTGCCTTGCCCCCGAAAACATACTGAATACTAATTACTATCGGACATGTAATTACTTAGATTCAGGATACGAAGGATATATAGGTATATCACTAAGGCTCTTCAAAAAATTCAAAAATTCTTCAAAAAATTACGCTTAACGTTTTTTTGACGAGATGTTTTATTTTTATTTTGTAAAATAAGAGTAAAGAAATACATTGTATGAGATAGATAATTCGCAATATTATTAATATTATAGTTTTTTTTTAACCTTTTACTTTGGAATGTTTGAATAAGTAAATGGGCAAAAACGATTTTACTGCGTGAAGATTGTAGCACCCGATTTTCAGCGAAGTTTCAACCGCCGTTATCTAGGGTATACCAGTATACCCTAGACAACGGGGGTTGCAACATCGCCGAAACGTCGGGTGTTACAATCATCACGCGGTAAATTCGTTTTTATCTTATTTATAATGTCAAACAACAGCGATAGTCTTCGATTTCATAATATATACGTAAATGGGATTCAAACTTGACCTTTTTCTTCGAATTTGATTTTTTCTTGTTATTTTGTTGATTTCAACTTCAAATTCAAGGAGGTGAAAGGTGGGCGGGAGGAGGGGGTAGTTAATGGGGAGAGGGAGAGGGGCTTGGAGGGGAAAGAGAGAGAGGGAGAGGAGGAAGGATCGGGGGAGGGAGTTGAAGAGGGGAATTAGGAAGAGGGGGATTAGGAAGAGGGGGATAGAATGGGGGGGGGGGGGGTTGGGGTTTCGGCGCGCGAGGAGGATTGTCTGCTTGCCGGAAGAGTCTAGGGGTGACACAACCGATTTTTTTACTCAATATAGTTAACACAAATTTTAAAGATTTCGATCATTTCACCGCCGCCATCTAGCGTATAGTTGCTAAAGTAGGCTGAATTGGCGCGAAACTTTTTGTTTACTTTCTGTCACACGTCATAATATCACGTACGCGTCGCTCTTCGATTGTTGCTGTCTGTGTTCTTCAAGGCCTTGGTGACATTCCTGATCGTAGATCAAATGAGCAAGGCACCGTAACGTAATCGAATTAATCGAAATATAGGTATATTATTTGTACAATAAATAAGAAGTATGTTTCAGTTTTTTTTAAACATTACTGCCAATAAACGTGGTCACTTTCAAGAATGCACGTGGTGTCATCTGCAAGTTGGACAGTCTTGGCACAAGTTATGTTAGTTGCTAAATCGTTACAATAGAGTTTGAAGAGGAGAGGTCCTAATGTTGAGCCCTGAGGCACACCGATGTTTACTATTTCACAACTCCATTGCTCAGCCTTTTCCTCAATTCCATCAATTATTTTAATCTCCACCACTTGCTGCCTGTTTTGTGGGTACGATTTAACGAGTGAATTGGCCACTCCTCTAATTCCATAATGGTTTAGCTTGTCTACCAGGGTATTGATGTTTATACAGTCGAATGCTTTGCTTAGATCGCAGAACTTTTATACACTTTTTTTATACACTGTTAGCTTAGATCGCAGAACTTTTTATACACTTTTTTTATAATTTGAAATGTAATTTCATTTGTAGAAATACTATTTTTTGTAATTTCGTAATGTTATTATATATATAATATTTTCTTGTAATGTAATTTCTATACCCAGATCGGGTTTATGAAAATAAATTTTTCTTATTTCTTATTTCTTAAAAACTGACCGTCGATCTCGATGGGTTTCCAGTTTGTTTGAATTGAAAATATGAAACAAAAACGGAATTTAGAAGTTTCGCCTTCTTTTAAGTAATAATTTCCCGTGCTGTAATATATCTAGCGTACTCGTTATTTCTTTTCCACGACCAAAGCAAGGTTCAAGAATAACAAAAATATCATTTTGTGAAGGCAGCGCACGTTTTCACGGTGGATATTATTATAATAATTATTTTTCGCTTTGCTTCTTTGTTCTCTCTGTATGTAGCACAGTGGTATGCTGTCTGGTAGGCACGCTCAAGGCTGCCAATATTGTATAATAGTTACTTAGTCATGCGGCAAACCTTGTGTTGCTTCAATTAATTTTATTAATCTAAACGACTTGTTTGAATATGCAAAAAACGGACACCGGCAGAGTAAGTCTGCTATGGCAATAACATAAACCAGATGTTGACTAAACATCGAAATATTACTCTAAGCCTCTGTTCCCACTTGTCGGGTGTCGGGGCCCGATTTTTAATCGGATGTCGTCGCTCTGTTCACACTTGTCGGATGCCGGGTCCGACATTCTAGGAGGCGACTGTGCGCGATGGACATCTCCGACGATAGCGCCGAAACGCTTTATCCTATTGAGCTGAAATTTGGCATGCAGGCATCATTTGGTCATGGCATGAACTGAAAAGATTGTGGTTGAAATCCGTCCACCCTGGGTTGGCTCCCGGTAAGGAAACTCCTCAACGGTCAACATCAGAGACCCAAAATTTTGTATACGCATTCAATTATGATAGCCCCTTCTAAGTTTTACTATGACATGGATGATGTACCCTGGGTTGGCTCCCGATGAGGGTACATCAGCCATGTCATAGTGAAACTTGGAAGGGGCTATCACACTTGAGAACGTATACAAAATTTTGAGTCTCTGCTGTTGACCGTTGAGGAGTTCCCTCATCGGGAGCCAACCCAAGGTACATCAGCCATGTCATGGTGGAACTTTGAAGTTGCTATCATAAATGAATGCGTATACAAAATATTGGGTCTCTGCTGTTGACCGTTGAGGAGTCCTCTAGTTGGGAGCCAACCCTGGGTGGACGGATTTCAAACACAATCTATTCAGCTCATGCCATGACCAAATGATGCCTGCATGCCAAAGTTCAGCTCAATCGGATAAGCGATTCAAGCTCACAGAGGTGCGTTCACAAAAGTACAATGCCCACACTGCGTGCGGATAGGTAGTTTATCGGGCCCGACATCCGACAAGTGGGAACAGCGCCATGCAAATACCTACATAAGCGAGCGAGATCCGACACGATTTTTTATCGGGCGTGCGGCGCTCGCAAGTCGACCGAGAAAACCTGTCGGAGCCGACAAAAAATCGGTGTCGGATAAATGGAAACAGCTCCATACAAAATTTACTACCACTAGGCCACCCGACTTTTTATCGGGCCCGACACCCGACAAGTGGGAACAGGCGGTAAGGGTGCTACCACACCAATCGATCGATCATCGATCGATTGCATCGATCGAAGGTAGAATGAAACAGTCGATTGTCAGTTGTCGTTGACGTCGATTGTTAGTTGTTAGGTTGTTGATCATTTTATTTTATTTTATTTTATTTTATTTGGTACCCAAACAGAATATTGACAACACATACAGTGACATATATATACTACAGTGACATGACTATATCGATATCCTTTTTATATGAGTACACAATTAGCACAATGCATGAACAATGGTTGAATTTTTAAAAAATTACGTATAAAAAAAGGAAAAAAACAAAAAATACCAGAATTACAGTATTTTAAAGAGGGACGCTTTGAAGGAGCATAAACTATCATGAAATATATCGATGCGATTGTCAAGATGAAATTTGTTATACAGACGACATATACGTGGGATTACGTTATTTACTCCGGTATAGTTTTTTGCTAAAGGTGTTTTAAATAAGTCTGGGTATCGAAGACTTCTTTTAGTAATGTTAAATTGTATTTTTTCTATACAAGAGGTATCGATTTTATTATTTAAAATTTTGTACAGGAACACTAAATCTGCAACCTGCCGGCGTTTTTCTAATGTGACAAATTTAAAAGCAGTCAGTCTTTCCTCGTAGCCAGTCAGATGATTCTTAAGGCCGCATTTAAATGATAGCATTCTCAGAAATTTCCTTTGAATGGATTCGACTCTATCGGAGTACGTTTTAAAATATGGGTTCCATATCGAGGACCCAAATTCAAGATGAGAACGCACTAGTGAGTTATAAAGCAGGATCATGCTGTTGTGATTTTTTAAATTCTTAGTGATCCGCAAGATCAACCCCAGCATCCTATTTGCTTTCTCGACTATGTTCTCAATGTGTATCTTGAAATTTAGGTTTGAGTCAAATGTTATTCCTAGGTCACGGATGCTAGATACATTGCTTAGGTTGTGACCATTTATAGAATAGTCGTATTTAACGTGACCCCTGTTCCTACAAAAGGACATCGTCATTGGACGTTGATCGTCATTGTTGCCACAGCAACAATGACGATCGACGTCGTCGAATCGATCGACGATCGATCGATTGGTGTGGTAGCAACCTAAAGCAAGCGGCGATTCTTAACGTTGGTTCCGCGGACCCTGGGGATCCGTAAGCCACCTTTTGTACTCGTTGTGGTCAATAAAGATTGTTTATTTTCATAAAAAAACACAATACGGGGTGTTATTACTGCACGGGCTTTGTTTTCTGTGGGTGAATCAGTACAACAAAGTAAGCAACTTTTAATAAAAAAAAAACGAAATAAAAACTAAAAAAAAAATGTTTTTTTTTTTGAAAATTACTTTTTTTTTATTTGATGATTAAATAGTATGAAAAGCTGTGATCACGATGCGCTATCTAGCGGTTGGTAAAATATCGCTGATATTGTTTATTTACGACTTATTACCTACCGCTAAATGGCGCAGCGCGCTCAAACGCTTCTCAAACCTTTATTTAACAGTCAACTTCTTCAAAAATTTCAAATAAAAAAAAAACAAAAAATATATTTTTTTTTTTCAAAAAATAAATATATTTTGTTTGTTTTTTCCAAAAAAAAATATCAAAAGTTGCTTACCACGTTGTACTGATTCACCCACAGAAAAAAGCCCGTGCAGTAATAACACCCCGTATGCATAATAAAAAATATACATTCTCTGACGACACCAAAAATCCGCCCTGACTTCCCCGGACGTTGGGGGGAAGTCCTCTAACGCCGGACGGCACCTAGCGTCGGACACTAATAATATCTCGACAAGTCGCGGCGCGATCGGTACAAAGAGGGGTGAAAAGGGTGCGGGGAAGCGTACGCTTTTCCCTTTTCTACGTCTTTCTATCGATCGCGCCGCGACTTGACGATATACTTTTAGTGTCCGACGCTAGGTGCCGACCGGCGTTAGGGGACTTCCCCCTACTAAAAACCCTGACTGTCTGGGAAAAATCGTACGGATGGCAACCCTAGTCCTAGATGGCAAAAAACATCGCAAACATTATTTCACAGCAAATATTCATTTCCATTTATTGACTGCGGTACACAGAGTACAGGTTGAAACAGGTGTCTGCTTCGTGTGAGGTTTTAATCTCCGCTAATCGAGTAAGTTCGTTACCTGCCGCACAGATGGCATTGCCGGTATTAAGATTACTTAAAATTTCTAAATTTACCGGTCACGTGTAGCCCATCGAGATAAACCAAAATGACTAATATTAGTTTGATAACTTAATAATATTTATTACGGGGAAACTCATAATTGTGACGGTGGTATTGTGCTTATCACGTTTATGCTGATATCTGATATCAAAACCATACGTGGAGACTAATTCGCATCGAAGAGTTACAAAAAATCTTTTAGGAATTACCTGATACAGGGTCTGGAAAGTGACAAGTCATAAAGTTACAATTTCACTAGCACATGTGCCTGTTCTTACAAATTCTCAACTGCAGAGGTGTCTCGAATTTCGTTTTACACTTGTAAAACAGGCGACATCCTAGTCACCTGTTTTAAGCCATATTTTATACATATTATAAAAAAACAGTCCTTGGTTACTTGCCCGAAAAGTCTTGGGGGAGGGGGAGGAAGGGGGGGGGGGGGGATCAACCGTTTTTTTGTGAGAGAGGATGAATATTTCTTCTCCCAAAGAACATCATTATCTTTAGATCTTAGGCCGGCCATACACGGACTTCTCGTGCAGTAGCCATTATTATTATTATTTATTTAGTAACACATCTTGTAAACAATTAATGTCATATTTGTAAGATGTTAACAAAAAATTGATGCGACATTATTTTTAATGTTTGACACAGTCGCCTAACTAGGCCTAGGCCTGTTCTAAGGCAGACTTTTAATGACTAGATATTAAGTGTGCACTGTCAACTTAAACTATACAATACAATACAATCAACTACTCCAGTAGGCATTCCTACACTTGGATGCGACACAAAATTAAATGCTAAAAATTTAATTATTAAAAACATAACTATCGTGATAGTTGTCATGGCTGTAATATTATATTCAATATTACCTAAATACAAATAATCAAAATTTACTAATGTGATTTAAGAGTCAGGGAGAATAATATATTAAAATAGAAATGCAAATTCTATGTAGAATAATCAAAAATATATATTTTTTATTGTCAATCCAGCAATATGCCTTAGTATTTTTTTTTAAAAACGAAAAGATGTATAATAAATTATATGAAAATTAGAATGTCAGCTATGATAATACCATTATGTTTAAAACTTTACGCGTTTCATTAATCATCAACATGAAAAATATAGTTAGTACTTATTTTTAAATCGACAAATATGAAATTATAAATATTTACGCATATACAAATCTATAGAACTATAGAACATATACATCTATAGAACGACATACACGGACCGCTCGAGCAGTCGTTGTTAACTCTGCTCGAGCGGTCACTGCCAACTGCTCGAGCAGTCGCGCTCAACCGCTCGAGCAGTTGACAATTCAGCTGCAATCACGATATGGATTTTGAGGAAGAGGCACTACTGGTGCTGCGTTTGCTTAGGCGCAGACGACGGAGTAGAAAGCTAAGAAAATCTGGGTTCTTCCAATTTTGGAATTGAGACAACATGGACAATTACTACAAAACTTAGAAGTGATGATAATTTAAAAAAAATATATTTTAGAATGTCTTCATCTTTGTTTGACGAATACTGAAGGATAAAATTAAACGCTAAGACACCATTATGAGGAGAAGTATCCCACTAGAAGAAAGACTAGCTGTAACAATGAGGTACTAAAAAAATCATCTTATTGTACTAAATTTTGATTCCTCGAAATATTACAGAAATCAACAATCTCTTACAACCAACCCTACTTTAAAGTGTTTATATGTAGTTTTTTACAGGGTTTTTAAGGAAATATCTGGTTTATACATTCCATATAATAATAAATACAAACGGAGCTGCCATGGAATTCACCGACCGGAGTCGGGCCCATCATAATACTATTTTTTTACACTTCTGGGGGGTGAGCAGTGGATTCCGGACTTACGAACCGGCTGTGGTAGGTTTAGGACAGCTGTCTTGCCACATGTGAGCGTTCACCTTACCACCCATTCACTCCCCCTTCGAAGCCATAGAATTTGAGATGCGCAAATCGCAGTTTTAGATATTTTTTCTAAGAAAGAGTTGATTATTTTTCTGGAAAGGCCAAGATCTTTAAAGAGGTGAAATAGAGATTTAGCTGGCAGGCCACGAGCGCCAACTTCCACCGCGTGAAGGTGAACAGTGAAGCCGTTCCGGGTTACGGCATTTGCAAGATCATGGTATTTATTTAATTTGTACTCGTGGTCTTTTGGGATATTTGATTCCCATGGAACAGTTAATTCTACAATAAGAGCCACCTTTCGAGATAGAGAGTAAAGAGTTATATCTGGACGGAGGGCTGTGCATCCGAGACTTTCAGGGAATTTATACTGCTTAGAGACCGAATCACGAGCGTGATAGATACATGTATAGATACATGTATATTTCCGGAAGGTAACTCAATCAAACTTTTTACTTTTTGACAATCGTCACATTTTTTTTTGTTATTTTTTACATTACATTTATTAATTTTATACTAAAAAAACTTATTTTTATCGATATTTTAAAGAATTAATTACTCTGTGTTTTTATCTGGTAAACTAAATGGTGAGACTCGATTTAATTCTACAATAATACCTTCTTTATTCTTACGAGTAACCTTTTATTTTTTGATTATTAATAGAAGAATTTGATCATTAATGAAGAATTCAATCATATCACGGCCAAATGTAAATGTAATACAACTGTCTATCAACTATGTATTAGTTTGTCTGTTACAACTATGTATTAGTTTTTAGGACAATAAATTATTTCATTTGCTTTGATTTGAAACCTTTCATTTAACGAACACGATATATTTATGTTAATTTATTGACATTTGGACATTTAGACAACTACTTACTTGATATTTGGACAATTCAGGTACCCTATAACACTCGGGATGACATAACGATTTTAACAATACCACACACTTCTAAATCGGTTCAAGCGTTATGGTGGAATAAAGAAACGGAAAACATACATAGATAAACCCTCAGCACATTACACTCCTTTTTTGTTGAGCAGTCGTGTGCAGAAAAAAAAGAACGTCCCGGGCAGTTTTGGGCGTTGAACTAGGCATGGTTATACTGCCTACTGTTGGGATCGCGCAGCGTGACGACCGGTATAACAGAAAATAACAGTATTGTTTGACTCTGTTCTGCTCGCGAACGAATTGTACAGCGGATGGAGGCGTTGTACTTCGCTTCGCCGGAGAATACAGGCGAATATGAAGCCGCTCTCACAGCTTTTAGGAAGAGACATTTTAAAATCACCCTTCGAGTAGCGGCATAATTTCATGGCAGACCGCGGCCATTTATTGAAATTTCTTGCAATATCGCCGCGCTCGACAAAAAGTACTATAACTATGGAACTACTATAGCAATCATAAAAAGAATAACTGTGCAATGATTGCATTGAAATTTCGTATATAGAATATTGAAATGTCATTTTGTAAAACAATTAGATAATTATGAATAAATATGAGAAAAACGAAAAAGTGAAAAAACTCGGCATTTCTAACTGTACTTGTCATACGGAATCCTATTTAGAAATTGTAAATACTATCGTGATCTTTATTAGATTCTCTATCAATGGTAATATTTCGTTTTGCTTATTTACATACACAAATATTTAGATATTAGCTCATAAAACCCAATATTTTTTTTTATGATTTCTCGAAAAAAAAAAAATATGATGTTTGACAATGGAATTTTACCAGAAATATCCGTGAAATTATTCTAGCGGCCGTCTATGTATCTATGGTAATAATGAGATATTTGGTATGGATTGTAGGATGCGTTCGAATTAGATAATAATATAACTGTGCGCTCCGGGAGCAAGCCGCCAATATTGGTCGTTACGTAGTCAACGGTGTTCTGATGTGCAACCAAATTTGGTCGTTACGTAGCTGAAGGATTAAGCATTCACCAAATACTAATAGGACAAATACATTTTGTGACCCCAGCTTTCAAAGCTGACGTCACAGAATGGTTACGTGCAAAAAGTAGAGGCGAATGCGAAAAGCAGGTCATGGAAATTGTGTCTTAAAAATAATAAAGAAAAGTTTTTGCAATAATTTATTTTTGTTTATTTATATATTATTATATACGTATATATAAAGTATATATTGAATATATGTAGATACGTTTTGTATATATGTATGTGTGTGTATCTGTATATATATATTTTATATGTATCAGTGTATTTATATATAAATATATCTATTTATTATAATGCCTATGTAGGTAATTATCCTTTTATTCTTTTACTAGCTGCGCCCCGCGGTTTCACCCGCTTGGTGATGGAAAATTGTGATAATGATGATAGAAAACTATATATCTTTATAAATTAAAGCCTATGTGTTATTCTGATGTGTAAGCTATATTATTGTAAAGTTTCATTCAAATCCATTCAGTAGTTTTTGCGTGAAAGAGTAACAAACATCCATACATACATTCTTACAAACTTTCGCGTTTATAATAGTAGTAGGATTATTACCGCTTTACTAACTAACATTAGATGTCTTTTTCTTCAAATTTTCTTAATTGTGTTGCTAAAAGTTTTCATAATTTTAACCGAAAATTTATAAAAAAGTGTAGGTACTATGTAACAGATATAACACTGGTATCACTCCAGAACAGACTAGTCTAGTGGAGCTGATAAAATCCATCAAATTTGTACTTTCTTTGCTTCGCAAACAATGATTAAGTATTTGCTCTTTTCTATACTGTATTATTTATGTCAACATTGTAATTTTTTGTTTTGGATAAATAAATAAAAAATAAAAAAATACGACCAAATATAATGCTACCCCGGGTACGAATCTCTCGTCTCAGGCCTCATAGCTGGTGGATCAGTTTCTCCTGGGAAATTGTCTACAGGCGCTACTGGACGGTTTGCGCACCGTTCGGCGACGCCAATCGGTTGTGCACTCTGACTAATTGTTAACGGAATCTGGAGACTATGAAAATATACTGTCTCCTAAGCAGCGGGGGTGGATGTTGACCTGTCGTCAACCACGCTTGAAATGACCAATTGGCTACCTGATCCTGAAATTAGAGCCAGAGCTAAATTTATCGTGATTGATTAGTCGATTGAAATATTCAATCGATTGACCCAACACTGTGTATATGTAGCAAAAATTTTGCAACTGGGTAGGCATTGCTTGGGTTTGGGTAGGCATCGTCTCTACTCGAGTGTGCCTACACTTTCACGAGAAGCGAACCGCCCGCGGTAGAATGGCGAGCGGCGCGGCGAGCGCGGAGGCAGTCATCCGTCCTCGGGTCGGTCGGATAGATAGTTTGCGGCGCGGACGAGTCAGTCGACGTTCGCCGTTCGTTTCGCAGGCAGCGACAGGTGTGCCCGCGGCCGCGGCCGCCGACCCCGTAGATCCCACCGCGCGATCAATGATCCATCCGCCGCGATCGATCGATCGATCGACGCGCACCGGCGCATCGCGGCGTCACCGCGATAATAACGTGTGTGCGAGTGCATGTGCAGTTATGTGTAAGCCATTCTGTCATAAGGATCCTTTCGTGAAGTGAAGTTTTCGTCTAAGGAGTAGTCGCGTTATCTTCTCTTTTTCTTAAAGGAACGATTTTTTGTTGAAGACATCCCAACAAGCACAAAAGCCATATAAGAAGTGCCGAATGTAGCTCTAAACTGATTAAAACTCATGTAAAGGGGTTCAGTTAAACAATCAGCTACGTAAAGGTGTCATTTAAAGCAATTTGCCTTATATTACCTTTTTGTCTTGACTTCAGCATTTTCTTATATAACGAGCGAGTAATGACTTTTGGACATTGCTTTATAAGCGCTTATTCAGTTATGTTATACAGCGTTTTAGCTGTATAAGCCTTTTAGTCAAATAAGGGTGGTATAATCGCTATAAAGCATACTAATTTATAACCATATTTAAACTGACAGCTGTATAGTAGTCAAATAAACAACCCTTTTAGAACAAACAAAACAAAAGCTACTACATTACCCTTACTCCACCAAAGGCTGTATATTGGTTACAAGACCCACCCTTATACAGCTTATAGTCATATTGAAGTGCAGTTGCTTTACAAAGAGTTAAAGCTGTATAGTTGTCACTAGGCCCTCACTTACGCAGCTTATACTTTTATATAAGTTATATTAAAGTTGCAGATGCTATATAAGCAAAGCGGCCATTATTTTGCAAATCTTTATAACCTAAACATTTTGTATTATATTTTTAAGGCATTTTAAGTCATAAAATACACGTATTATACGTAAATCCTATTTCAAAAGGTGTGAACAATACCCAGCATGTGCTTTTTTACTGCGAAAAATAAAATTATTTTATAAAAAACTTAAAACCATAATTATCAATTAAAATTCAGTTTAATTGATAGTCAATTAAAATTGATATTAATATTTTAAAGGCAAGTTAATATGTTAATTAATATTGTCGATGAAATGATTTCCGCAAGAGAATTAGGTGTATTAAACTACAATACAATAATTTTAAATTCAATAAAATATATTAGTAGCCATTAGGAATTATATGTTTGCGGCGGCAAATGATCGTGCAGCTTCCGTTCGTTATCCATTTTGTTCTCGGATCGGCTTAACTCACGATTCAGCTCCTATTCATAAGCCTCCTCGTGCGGAAGACTACTCCGGGTAAAGACTCTCACGTCTCAGCCCTCATGGCTGGTGGACCGGTTTCTCCTGGTGGGATTACATCCCGGCGCTACCCGGTTTACCCACCGTTTGGCGACGCCAATTGGTTGTGCACGAGTAATTGCTGAAGGGGTCTGGAGACTATGGAAATATACTGTCTCCTAAGCAGCGGGGGTGGATATTGACCTGTCGTCAACCACTCTTGAAATGACCATTAGGCTACCTGATCCTGATTTCAGAGCCGGGCAAAAGATGCCTTTGGTCCGCGATAGATTCAAACCGAATCACCGCTGGACACACGGCAGGTAGAGGTCGCTTAAGTGACATCGAACCTGTGACCAGTCGGGAGGACGGAGGTATTCTGAAGGTTAATTTCAGACGGAGATATCCTTCCAAAACTGGTAGTAAGGCGGCGAGGCTACTCGCTGGTTTACCTTTCCTGGTGCCTCGCCGTAAGGCGTTGGCCTCTAACGGGCTTGTTGTCAGAGCTAGACAGTAGGCTGTCCTATCTCTAAGTCTTCTACGTTCATCCCACGGATGAAAGAATAATCAGATATCGTTATACCAGCCTGGGGTGACGGGTTCGCCCGTTGTAGTCAACACCGCCCTGCTGCCCAACAAGTAGTATAATGTGTGGGTTCATATATGTATGTTTTCCGTTTCTTTATTTCACTATTACTTCTAAACGCTTGAACCGGTGTAGAAGTGTGTGGTGCTGTTAGAATCGTTATCTCATCCCGAGTGTCATAGGCCAGCAGTGACTGTCACAGCAGTGACTTCTTCTCATTCTCTTTCACCGTGCTTGGAGCCCGTCTTTTGGAATGCTTTGCCGAAAAATGTGAAAACCGCGCCAAGCACAACAACTTTTAAAAACAGACTCAGAGCATTTGAAATCTTCCAGATAAATTCCCTTTCCCCTCCCATTCCCCTCCTTTTAAAACTTTAGCGTCCTTATAGGTGTTAGATTATTTTGATGTGGCAAACCTGCGCCCACAATGAGTACAGTATATATTTCTTTCTATACTCTTTTATTTTATTTGTCATACTCTTTATATAGGTTTAGTTATGTAGTCTACTCGCAAATAATGTTCATACAATAGTATAGGTTAGCTCTAAAATATTGCCTGCAGGCAATAAGCTCGCCTTTTCTTAAGAAGAAAGAGTTTTATTGTTATTTTTATTATAAACCACAAATATTTTATCAAAAAACCGTAATAAAACTAATTATAAATACAATAGGTCACTTTCTGTAACGGTAGTTTTTTATTCTTTTTAATACATTTACTTGCTATAGATAGATAGATAGATAAATCTCTCCTCTTGCCTCTCCTTGACTATGCAGATGTGGCTTATCTCGATTTATCAGAGGAACTGCTCAACAAACTTGAACGTTTGCAAAATGTATGCATACGATTCATCTTCGGTCTACGTAAGTATGATCACGTGTCCGACTATAGGGCACAGTTAAAGTGGTTGCCAATACGCCAAAGAAGAAATGTTCATATACTGGCTCTCCTATATCGTGTACTCACCCAACTAACACCATCCTATCTCCAGGAGCTTTTTGAACCACTAAGTTCCCACGGTCTCGTACTTCGGTCAGCCTCTGACAGTTTATTAAAAATTCCGAGTCATAATAGTGATTTCTATTCCTATTCTTTCTGTGTCCATGGTGCAAGAATCTGGAACGATCTCCCAGCAAATATACGAAACTCGCCTTCTTTACCATCGTTTAAGACTCACCTTAAGGATTACTACCTTTCTAAGAAGTAACCAGTTCTTCCCTTTCTCTCCTGTTCCTCCCCCAATTTCCTCTCCTAGGGCACTATTAGTCTTAAATTCTTCCACTTGTCTGTATGTTATGTAATAATCTTTATTTTTACAATGCGCGCATGTACCACTATGTTTAGGTTAGCTGTAAGACATTGCCATGTGGCAATTAGCTCGCCTTTTTTGTATACTTTTAAGTGCAAATAAAGAGTTTATTATTAGAAATAGAGATTCGCACATTTATTGCACATTAAACAAAAACATACAAAAGGCGGACTTATTGCCTAAAATGCAATCTCTTACAGCCAACCTTCGTGGAAGTGTATAAATTTAGGTGCCAAGAGATAAAAATTAACAAAAAAAAAGAACAAAAACTTATTACATAACAAAAATTAATCAAGTAACAAAAATGCTATTTTTTTAATATGATTAGGATTTGGAATAATTCGCAAGGAGCGAAGGATAGGAGAGGATGGGATGAGACCTAGGAATAACTAGGAATTTAGGGACATGAAATGCTTTTTCAGAGACACACGTGAAAGGTAGAAACCGTTAGTGCGTTTCTGATGTTTCACGGGAGCTGGTTCCATAGTCTAGCTGCATGAACGGTGAATGTCATCCTACTATTCTGTTTATAAACATCTAATTTAACCCTTGACTACACTCGCGGTTTTGGCACACGTATGTCCACTAGTGGGGTTGTTTTGTACCCCTTTTCTTTTTTATGAAAATTTTAATATAAAGGAGAAATTATATATATTTCTTATTTTAGCATAGGAATAAAACGCCATTTGATATTATTCCAATTGGTAAAACATAACAAAACTTATATAAAATTTTAACAAAGACAACCGGAGATACTACCTTTTTCAAATAAAGTAAGACCTTTAATCATGTTTAAATGTTTTTGCACTAGAAATAATAGTCGTTTCATAAAATAAATGATAAAATTAGGCCTAATTTTAGAAACACGCTCTCTGGCGACATATTGAGTTGTCAACCACAACGGGCGAACCCGTCACCGCAGGACGTTTTAACGATTGTTCGTTCTATCGACCGTGCAGTGAGCGTAGAAGACTTGGGACATAACAATCCACCGTCAAGCTACGCCACAACCCGTTAGAGTCCAACGCCTTACCGCGAGTAGCCAGGTATGTTACCTGGCGGGCGGCACTCGCGCCCTAACTACCAATTATGACCAGATTTCTCCGGTCTCTCGATTGGTTCCGAGTTCGAGGTCGCTTGCGCGGTCCTCTCCCTTACGAAGCGGTGAAACGGAGTGAACCGAATCTATCGCGGACCAAGGCGTCCTTTGCCCGACTCTGAACCGGGATCGGATGGCCAATGGTCATTTCAAGAGCAGTCGCCGTAAGGTAGACAACTACCCCCGCTCTATAGGAAACAATACAGTTCCCAGACTCCCCCGATTGTTAGTCGGAGAGCACAATCGATTGGCTTGCGCCGCTCGGTGCGCAGACCGTCCAGGAGCGCCAGAGGATTGATTCCCAGGGGAGACTGGTTGACCCAGTGTCCTACCCGGGCTCCTCACCCCATGCGTGGAGGCCATCGGATGGGTGTTGACCCGTGAGTGTGACCGACCCTGAAACAGAATGGGTCTTCGTGGCCAACTCAGCAAGGGCCCATTAGCTCCCGCTCTCTGGCGACACTGAGATTACATGAACGTGCAACATCGACACCCGCGCGACTACAGGATTAGAGTGTGAAATAGATCTCGTGGGGTACGTTTGTACCCCGCGAGTGTAGTCAAGGGTTATAACTTAATCAATCTAATAACAATCGAGGGCTGTAGTAGTCATGATTCTAGACGTTTAAAAATAGCTCTGCAGGTTTTATTCCTTACTACCTTTTTGATAACTCGTATAGCTTTTTTTCTGTGGAATAAATAATAGATAAGTCCGGCGTTGGATGAGTCGACGGTCTCTTTTGGTTAGTGGTGAGTTTTTGCCAGCGGATTAGGCACCAAATCACCGTGAAAAGGATGATTTTAACCTCCTAAAATAATGACCGAACCCGCGAACGGGAGAACCTGTAACGGCGAACGAAAATTATTTCGTTATTTATATCATTGATTATATTTGGTATTAGATTTCTCAACTCTGTAGAGGGACGGTGTCGACTACAACGGGCGAACCCGTCACCCCAAGCCGACATAACGATATGTGATCATTCTTTCAACCGCGGGATGAGCGTAGAATACTTGGAGACAATACAAATCTACTGTTTAGCTATGGCAACATGCCCGTCAGACACCAATGCCTTACGGCGAGGAACCGGGAAAGATACCCAGCGGGCAGCCTCGCCTCCGGACTACCAGTTTTGGAAGGATGTCTGGAATTAACCATCAGGATACCTCCTTCCTACCGACTGGTTAGAGGTTCGAGGTCGCGTGCGCGGTCATCTCCCTTGCGTAGCGGTGATACGGTGTCTACCGAATCTGTCGCGGGTCACGGCATCCTTTGCCCGGCTTTTCACCCGGTATGGACGTTTCAAGAGCAGTTGCCGTAAGGTTAACAACTACTCGCGCTCTATAGGAAACGATACTGTTTCCAGACTCCTCCGGCTGTCAGTCGGAATGCACAATCGATTGGCTGACCCCGCACGGCGCGCAAACCGTCCAGGAGCGCCTGAAGGTTATCTCCTAGAGGAAACTGACCCACAGGACAGAGTCCTACCCGGGCTCGCACTTCTGCGTGTAGGCCTCCGGATGGGTGTTGACCCGTGCGTTTGGCCGACCCTACAGATGGGTCTTAGTGGCCAAACTGCTACAGAGCCCATTAGCTCCCTCTATAGTACATTTCTCCCGCCCATTAGCTTAACTCTATAGTACATTTTGGCAACCCTTCTGCGCCGATGAAATGCAGGTGGCGCTGATAGCATTGACGGCGAAACTAATAGCAATTTATTTGGCCATCTATACTAACATTGATAATAAATGTTTTTTTATATAAAGGGCTGATAGATTATAAAAACCCAATAATTTAGCCAATGATAACAATATTAGCATTCAATTATTAGTGCCATCTATCGGATTTTTATATAGTCTGATTACATCACAGAAATAATACGACGAAATAGAATGCCATTATTATTTAATAATTCTCATAATTAATTATATAATAACTATTCATTAATTGCCCTTTGTTGCCTATTTGGGATTATCGTGTATACGCATATCCGATAAAAAAATCGATGTCGGCTTTATTGTTTGTTTGTTTCTACACTGCGGCTTTATTATCACACCCTAATCTCTTACAACCAACCCTACCATAAAGTCTATATAATGTATGTGTGAGTGTCTTGTTATTGCATTCGATCGACAAAATTGAAATGCAATTCCGTTAATTTTATCCAAACGGAAAATGGTCACCCAACCAGGAATCGAACCCGGGACCTTACAATATAAGATCAGGCGACCTAACCACTACGTCACTGGGACTATGTGCAGTCAAACCGTGATTTTTTAATTACGATTTTTTTATTCAAACGATTTTTATATCATCCCATATTAAAACGCGAAAGGGGGAGGGAAGGATTTTAAAAGACACAGACATATACTTCTTAAAACCAATGTCAACTATAATAGACAAAATTTTACCCAAAAAAAACCCGGAACCTTACAATGTAAGATCAGGTGACTGACCGCTATTAATTGTGACGAATTGATACAACTGTCATACTCTTTTGAGCCTTGACCTCAATCCCAATGCAGAAATGGTCACTAAACGGTTTTCTATACGTGGAAGGCTCCGCGCCGGTATCAGTGGCATGGGCCGACCATATATCATATGCGGTCGTGTATCGGAACCGGAAGTCCAATCGGGAAAATCAAAAGAAGGAGTTTATATTAGTTCAAATAAAAGAGCGATTTTATCCTGTACATATTCACCGGTCGAGTTTTCATAAATCAGAACCGATCTGATTTTTATTAGGTCGACCTGTATGTAACCAACTATTTTATTTTATTTATTTTATTTTTTATTAGCTAAATGTATACACCATAATATTCATTTTATAAAAGAACATTTTATTAATTATGTCTTATTATGCGAATTAATAAATAATAATGACATTCTATCTCGTCGTATTATTTCTGTGATGTAATCAGACTATATAAAAAATGCGATAGATGGCACTAATAATTGAATGCTATTATTGGTTCGCCTCTCTTCGAGGAGGCCACCGGATGCGAGTTGAACCGTGAGTTGAGCTGACCCATGATAACGAGTAGTTCATATGGCCCAAGTTGCACCGAACCGTTGGCTTTTTAAACAAAGAAATAATGGTTGAAATAGGTCGCGATATACAGGCCGTAGCTTTTACGAGTGCAGGAAGGCGATCGCGGCACCAAACCGCCGCTGGTTGTGCGTCGCGCGAAATACGTGGGAAGCCGTGAATATATTTGCGGTCTAAACTCTAAGCAAGACCTCAATTCGGCAGATAACATTGCGAAATTACTCGCACCTACATAGCTCTCTGTGAGGGCCGGCCGCGCGGCGACCGTGTTTAACTACTACTCTACTGTCGCCCAGTTGCTGACAATTTCAACACCAAATTCATTATTGACCGTGCTTGAGAAATACTCCGCTCTTTTGCACATTACCAAGGATCTAGGCGGCCGAATGTCGGTTACAAGAATTTACGCGCAGGTAAAGTCATTTGTGTCATCCCAGACTTACCCGACAAGTAGCCAACGACTTATGGAAGGACTGGTGGTGAACAGTTTCGTGCAGCTTGGGCCACAAGATCCATTTTGTTCTCGAATCGGCTTAACTCACGATTCAGCTCCTATTCAGAAGCCTCCTCGAGTGGAAGGCTACCCTGGGTAAGACTCCCGTGTCTCAGGCCTCAGAGCTGGTGGACCGGTTTCTCCCGGCGGGATTGCATCCCGGTGCCACTGAATCGGTTGTGCATTCTGACTAATTGCTGAAGGGGTCTGGAGACTATGGAAATACACTGTTTCCTTAGCAGCGGGGGTGGATGTTTCACCTGATGTCATGCCACTCTTGAAATGACCCTGGGCCACTCGATCCTGTGTGACATAACGGGCAAAGAACGCCCAGGTCCGCGATAAATTCAAACTGAATTACCCCTGTAATACAACAGGTAGAGGTCGCGTAAGCGATTTCGGACCCGTAACCAATCGGGAGGTATCCTGAAGGTTAGTTCCAGACGGAGATATCCTGCCAAAACTGGTAGTTAGGGGGTGAGGCTGCCCGCTGGTTACCTTTCCCGGTGCCTCGCCGTAAGGCGTTGGACTCTAACGGGTTGTTGGCGAACTAGACAGTAGATTGTCTTGTCCCCAAGTCTTCTACGCTCATCCCACGGCTGACAGAATGATCTATATCGTTATAGGTACCGTTATATCGTCATATCGTTTGGTTCTAAGTGTCGTATTCTCATTGGCAGGTTATTAAAGAGCTTAAAGGCCAAATAAACAAATTACTTTTGCATCATAGTCAAACAGACTTTGGGTAGGGCTATGTTGGCTTTGCTACGAGTATCGTGATCATGTACGTGCACGTTAACCCCTCAAAACAGTAACGTCCCGAATCAGGTACGATGTATTGTAGTCAATGCTTAGTAACGCCCCAAAACGGGTACGAGCGCGGCGCGACAAACCGCGCTGAATTTACACCAACATCACAGTGCAACCACCCCCTGTTAGATATGTGTGAGAAAGACAGATACATTCTGTATTGTACGATTATTCAGTCATGCTTCTCGCAGTCTAGAATCCCTAGTATAATTGTTTGTATTCTGGGGGCACTTAATCGAATGCTGCCATTGCTCGGATTTGTGCTTCTCTTCGGATATTATGTGGCTTCTCTTCGGATATATGTATGAAAATAAATAAACGAAGTAATAGATTTGGTAAAGCATGTAATGACGTACACAAATGTGTTTACAATTTCTAGATAGGGTTTCATATTTTGAGATAAAACGTCGATATCGCTGAATAAGTGAGTTTTTTCAGTTCTCCAACTTTCTAATAATTATTCATAATTATCTAATTGTTTTACAAAATGTGGTTTTATTGTTTTATATTTCTAATTTAAATGCGATCATTCTACAATTCTTCTTTTCATGATCCATCAAGTAGTTTCTTTCTTATGATCGTTTTTGTAAAGTGCTATATTTTTGACCTTCAACTCTCAGAAATGACACGTGACTGCCAAGATTTGCACCAGCCGCTTGAGGGGTTAAGCGTAGGTACTATAGAGTACACTCGTGTATGTTGTTTTTAGCATACGCTAAACAACTGAGAATATACGCTGATGCCATAGTAAGAACTTTGTATTTTGGTGGATTGTCTCACGAATCCTGAACACATTTATTTATTTATTTATTTTTAGGAAAACCAACAGCTAATTATAATTTAACAAAAAGAAGAGTAGGATAACAGAGAGCCAATTAAAGGTTTTCACGTTTAAGTAACGTTGTAGAAACATGTGTGACCTTTCAATTAAAGCTATCGATTAAAAATACATCAAAAATTATTCAACAATTAATGCTAAAGAATTCACTGTTCAGCTGCTGCCTAGCTGAGTTAATACTCGTACAGAATAGATCAAAGTCAAAGCGTTTAATCTAATCATTGAAATTGTCACTTGTTCGCCACAGAAATGCATTTTGCCTATAGTTGGTACCAGCATGAGGAACATGAAGAGCAGGGTTAAATCTATTGAGTCTGTACGGAGATTAATTTTATTTAGTAAGTAGCCTTGTGAGTGATAAATGAATTATTAAGAGCCCTATCACATATTTTTTCCAGAAAGGCAAGAAAAGTGGATTTTTGGCGTTCTAATTCCAAGAAATGAAGAGATTTCTACAAACTTTAATTACTGAATTACCTGGATCATTTCTTGATGTTGACCATAGCGGCCTTTAATTTTAGATATAACGAATATTATTTACTTATTCAGCCCATTTTCCGAAAGTCGTTATTCGTAAAACGCTCGGAAGGCAAACTTTGAGCTCCTTAATACAGTAATATCACTACAACGAAAACCGTATACTATTTTTTTTTATGTCCGTCATGTATTCTTGATGTACACTACGGCTTTATTTTTTCGTTTTTTGACCACATATCCAAGGTATACATTACTTACAATTACACAAAATTAAAAAAAAATCTTCCTGTATCATTCTAATTTTCTCAGAAATAAAATAAGATTCTTATATAATACTTATACTATCTTAAAGTTCACTCTTTTAGCAATACGACATAATATAAATTATTGTCATTAGAAAGGAGAAAACACTGCAAAAAACAATTAGAAATTGTGTATATATTTGCTTGCGCAAGAGAAGAGCGCTCAGTGCCGCGGTTTTCTCCCAGGGTTGAATAGTTATTTATTTATTTATTTATTTATTTATCCTATCTTTTATAGTTACATCAAAAAAAAAATGCGTTCATTTTTTCAACTCATTTTAAAAGAATACCTACGCTATTTTGTAATAAGGCTCTTAATATAAAACAAGAGAATTCTGATAAGTGCAGTTCATTTCTTAACATTACACTCATTACACTCATTACACTCTATGATTGGGCAGTCAATGTAAAAAAAGAAACTATCTACCAATCTGCCCCACCGTTCTCCTAAACATCTTGCTCGGCTATTAAAGGTCACAGTGCGAGAGGCGCGCACCGCGAGATTGTAACTCTTTTTTTCTCCTTTTCATTCGTCGCGACTTTCTCCAATCGTCGCGGTCGTCCGACAGCTGCCATTTTACTAATGAGCCGAATGATACGCTCTAGTTCGGCGCACTGTGGAACTTGGAAATTCTGAAACTTTGTCGTCTTTTGTACATTTTCTATAGTTTCTATGGTTTCTCTATATATAGCAAAAGTCTAAATGTTACATGTGGCGCCCAACGTGGGGCCCGACAAGGAAACCCCTTATCGATACGCGCGAGTTTTTAAAATCCAATTCGACATTTGAATTGCGTTATATTAAAATATTAAAATCATGTGATAATAAAATAGATTTTTATTTATAGTGAAAACTATGATGAAATACCCATATTGCACTATCCTTAATTTAGAATCCGGAATCAAAAATCGTAAAGGAACCGATGACCTTCGAATGCTGTCAATCTACATTCCACAATTCCATCAGAGAATAATTAAAATATTCTGAATGTAAATTTATGAGCTAACAAAATAATTAGGAATTATGACCAAAAGACTAATCAAAAACTATAACTAAATAATTAACCACTTTTGGCCGGTATTCCGAACATCGTACAGTCTCCTTTGTTTCTGGCAACGATTCTCATCGAATCATCGCAGGCGTCACTACTCGCTTCTGATTGGTCAGCCGCGCGAAAAGTCAGAACTGTCAAAGATGAACACGACGCCATCGATCGCTGAATGAATGAATATAGTGGAAGGAAATTGTGGAAAACAAATCGGAAAAACGCGAAGTGCGTTACAAACTCCAGCAGTGAAATGGGACAAAAAATCCAAAAATTGATTTTGATACTTATAATACTGATTTGACATTGTGTGGAAGGTACATAGCTAATGGTTCTCGTGCAGTTAAGCTATTTAGACATTCTCGTTGTTTCTGATCGGCTTAACTCGCGGTTCGGCTCATACCCAATAGCCTCCTCTAAGAGGGTCTACCCCGGTAAGGACTTTGTCTTCCATGCCACGGCAGGTGGATCAGTTTTTACTGGGAGGTGGTCTTCGGGCGCTACTGGGAGGTTTGAGAACCGTGCGGTATCAGCCAATAGACTGTGCACTCTAACGAATAACTGAAGGAGTCTGGAAACGATATACTGTGTTCTAAGCAGCGGGGGTGGATGCTGACCTGATTTGAGCCACTCTTGAAACGACCAGTTGACCATCCAAACCCTGGTGAAGATACGAGCAAACGACACTACGGTCCCCGATAAATTCAAACTGAATTTCCGACGACTGAAATACCCGGCAATGACTAGGTAGCCGATCGCCCTGCCGTTATAACCTGTTCCACGGGCGGGCAGGCGATTGTCGATTGTCAGTTGATTACTTAAATAAGATAGGTTATTTGTACTTTTTTCATATTAATAAGAAAATATTATGAAAATAATGTATGTAACATTTTTTGTAGAGAGTTTTATATTATGCAAAATTCCGATATCGCTAACAGTCAGCGAGATATAAGCGAAACACTGAATATGAGCGCCATTTTTCCAAGATGGCGGCTCGAGCGCAACAGATTGAGTAGGCGACTTTTAGTATGTTTAACAGTACACCTCAAATGAACATCTATGCCAACTTTCAAAACATTCAAACGTCAAATTTTGTTCCTATTTGACAGAGTTACACTGTGCGGGCGTTAAAGAGAGGTGTACTAACTAGTGCGGGATCGATTCGGATTAGGGGCGAGAGGCTTTTTTAAGGTCTAGACGTGGATTAAGAAACTGTGTCGGTTGTTTATTTAACTCAAAAGCGCACAGTGAATCACATAGTGAACTATTAAGTTCGTGCTACTGATGGGTAAATTTATTAACTTGACTTTGCCATACAACCTAATCGAGGGTAATTGATTTTCAACAACAAGATATATTATCACGATTGCCGTTACAAAAGTAAACTATTGTATTTATAATTATTACAAACGATTTGTTCACGCTGAAAAAAATCGATATATTATCTAACCTCTAATTTCTAACCTACCGTGTTTTGATGAAACACTGCAGAATCTGGTGGATTCTGCAACCCAAAAGAATGAATGTAAAAAGGACGCCACCTTACTTTTAAAGATAAAGAAGGAAACTAATTGAAAGAGAAACAAAAAAAAAATACCAGAAAGAAATTTTGAAAAAAAAAAGTTAACCTAAAAAAAAGAACGATCTCAGCAAGGGCCCATTAGCTCCCTCAGATACATATTAGTTGGCTCCACTTACCCTTTGCTCCTAAATCATGTGACAGAGAGGGAGCAATAGATTGGACAGTATGCGAGAGAATAGCCAATATGCTTCTCGGCAGCTATCACGTCGGAAACGGTCGGCTGTCTGCCAGCGAACTGCGACCGAACAACTACTGGCCGGCTTTCAGTATATCGATAGCTGAAAGCCAGTTTTTTAGATATTAAAGTTCTTCGTTGAAACGAAATTCAATTTACGGAAGTTCCGTTACGGTTTACATTGCCGCGTCATCTTGAAAAACATCCATTTTTTGCGCATTATGTGAGTCAGTCGACGGGCCTTGTCCATGGTCCGCGAAGTCTTTGCTGGGCAATTGCCCTTTAACGGGGCTTTATGTGAGCTTTATATTTTCAGACATTAACAAAATCAGATTATAAATGTATGATTTTGACGTTGACATCTTTAAAAAATATCACTATTAATGGACCGCTGAAATTTCTTGTTCTAGTTGATGTATAAGGATTATTTATTCCGAAGCCGGCGATTGGATAGGGGTCGCCCTCGCAGCCAATACGCTGCTGTCGGTGCCGCTGGATCTCGTACTCCATTCACGATTCGCTTTCATTCTTGACGATTTTTTGCCACGTCTCGAGCATCCCTAGCCGATAATCGTTGATTCTTAAGGTCGTCTTTGATGTTATTTAGCCAGGTTTTCTTCGGTGCCAATCGCTGAATTCTCCATTCTGTCGGACGGTCTCGCCAAAGAAGTTTACGTGTCAAGCGATTATCGTTCATTCGGCAAACATGGCCGAACCATCGTATAGGGATGATGATGGTGATGTATAGGGATGATGTTTCACGTTAAAAAATCTTATATTAATAAGGTACGGAATCCTCAACGCGCGAGCAAAGACTAAATAATATACTGAGTAAAACTTTACATTGCGTTCTTGGTGTTTGTGTTGAACGGTTAATGAAATTTGTGGTCGGTTTACTGGGTCTGTGCTGAGTCGTCAGTGCAATGGCCGTTACCTCATTAATGTGTAGCCACTTCGAACAATACGGGTGATCTCTATCTAGTACGGGCTCAACAAAAAAGCATTGTTCTTCTGTATTAAACTGGTGACTCATCGCAGCACTGCTCGGTTGAATCTGTTGTTGCTGGCCAACGCACCAAAATTATTTTTTCTTTTTAATCGGTGTAAAAAGTGCTCTCAACGCGAATACGTAGGTTTTTTACTTTCACTTAAAGATACATTATCAGCTAATTATTACATTATTATAGCATATTTTTTTATAGTAGTCTTTATTCATAAAAAAGATACAAATTACATGTCACAGTTCCCCACTAAGGCTAGTGCCTTTTCAGTGGGTAACTAACAACAATGTGTTCATATCTGACTTATATTATCTATTACCTATTATACTTTTATTAACTATTATAACTTTTTACGCTAAGTGGATGTATTGACTTCCTAACCTAACCTAACCTATATTTCCTATAATAACTAGCTGAATATACACTTATAAATATTTACAGTAAATAAATGATTTTCCACTAAATTAATATACCTACTTCCTAACCTAATCTAACTAAACTAATTATCTTGGTATACACTAAATGTGTGTACTTACTTTGTTTACAATTACAATAATAAATGATTACACTAATAAAATGATACACTATACTTAATGTACATCTATACTAATGTCCTAACATAACCTAACTTATCTTAACTAGCTTGGTTTACCCTAATTATTCTACATAGTGATGTTAATGCTAATTTAGCCTAATAGAATTTTTACTTGTTATAGTTCTGCTAATGCTTTTACATATTTATGCTAATTTATACTAATAGAGTTTCTAATTTCTCCATTATAGTATTTATGTAATATAATATTTAAATTATTTTAATTAGCTCGTCTGGGTAAGTCATTATTTAGGTTGCTTAGTAGTATAAGTTTCAATGTTTTCTTTAGTAAGTATTTGCTGATTGAGTTGTCTAATTTTATAGAAAAGTGATTGATTAATTTTGGAACAATGAATTTAAGACTTCTATCGCCGTAATAATTGTTTTGCTTGTTATATTTCAAATACCCCTTTTCACGTAGCCGAGTTCTGTGTACATGATCGGCAGGCAGAATCTTATATATACCATACGAAAAAAATTGTAGGCAAGACATCACCATTTTCCGTCGGGATAAAGTTAACGGAATTGAATTTCAATTTTGTCGATCGAATGCAATCACAAGACACACACTTACACATACATTATATAGACTTTATAGTATGGTTGGTTGTAAGAGATTAAGGTGTGATAATAAACCCGCCGTGTAGAAACAAACAAACAATAAAGCCGACATCGACTTTTTTATCGGATATGCGGATTTCCATTTTCACCTCATTATTATGGGAAACGTTTGCGGTGAACGACGGGCTGGAAGAAGAAAAAAGTCTTGGCTTCGCAACATCCGAGAGTGGACAAACACCTCAAGCGTAGAAGAACTATTTCGTTTGGCCCAAGACAGGGAAACGTTCGAGATTGAAGTATGACTAGGGCGCCCCTTGGTGTACCGATTTCCACCACAACTCTTCACTTTTCAACTCTTGCCATGACCAAATGATGAAATTTGCCTGCATGCCAAATTTCAACTCAATCGGATGAAGCGTTTGGGCGCTATCGCGCAGGAATACACACACACACACACACACACAGGGAGACCCACAGACAGACTTCAATATGGAAATAGCCTTTAATAGTCTCAGAGGGGGTCAAAATAGATATTTCCGTCTTCATCTCGATTTTTTTATTGCGTTTACAATACTTTCCCTTGACCGGTCCAAGGCAAAGTAAACATAAAAAGTAATGTCAAACAACCCCGATCGTCATTGACTTCATATTAGATATTTTTCTATCAAGTTTTGGCAGGTTGTCTTTATTGACTTGTTTTCGCTGTCTGAAGCAGTGTTGCCAACTAGGCGATATGTCGCCATTTAGGCTACTTGGAATAGGTAATCGGCAACCAAAAATACCAGAAATCGCCTGTCGCCGATTTAGGCTACACCAGTTGTTCGATTTCAATTTGTACGGCGAGAACTGGTGCCGAACATATTGGTAACTTGTAATGTTTTGAAGATAAATAATTTCCCCTTGTTAACCTTAACTTGGTATGGTTTAGTTTAATATTACCTAATTGTTTTTTGGAATGTTAATGTAAGCATGTAATTGATTTTTGAAAACTTTCTGTGTAAAAGTTTAAAGTAGTTATGAAAATTAGTTTTTAAGCTATTGCATAGCTTTTATCGCGGGCCTAGGCCAGCGCGGCGACCGAATGAAGAAATTTCTTAACGAAAATTAATGATTTTAAACTGATAATTACGTCTAAACGAGTACTGCTTACGATTCGAGAAAAATATATGTTAAACAAGAACATTGTCCTAATATTCTTAGCTTTGAATATTTTAGATTTTGTTTATATTACATAGTGTAATTAATTTGTGAAATTAGGTCTAACCGAACACAAAAACGACTACTACGCAAATACTATCTGGCGTATTATTATGAAACCTGCACCATTTTAAAGATAATTTAATTATATATCTTTTTATCTACGATTTTTTTTCAATAATCCGTTTTTTTTGCTTTATCGAATAAAAAATTCGTGCGCGGCGCTCTATCGGAAGACGTTTAAATTATTCCGAATCATTTGCTTCCGCAGATGATTCAGAATAATTTCAACGTTTTCCGATAGAGCGCAGTTATCTGATATCAGAAAAAATAAAATAAATAAATAATTATAATTGCATAAGTTGTTAAAAATGCTATGCAATAGCTTTACCGCGGCAGTCCCCGAGTGCCACACGTATTTTTTTTTCCATAATGTATGTAGTTATGATAGGTAATTGGTCATAGTATATTGTACATTTATGTATGGTTCATGGTATCATGTTCACAAATATAAAAGCTTTTTACAAATTGGTAATCTTGGTAGTATCTAGGTAATTTTGTTCTATTTTATCATACAATCTTATTTTATCCAATGTTTGTTTTTTTATGTACTAATCTCGATCATTTTTTTTAATTATCTGTAACGGCCTAGAATGATTTAATTTTTTTTATTTGTACCTATGACCTGCAATCATTTTCATTCGTAAAAAAAAGTCTTTTTTTGCAAAACGGGTACTTTAGGCTATCTTTTCTGCTGAAATCGGCGACTATTTTGTATTTTTTTAAATTTTTTATTTCAAATCAGTTGATAGGAATTCCTACACTTGGTTATGTCAAAAAATAACAAGTATAATATTTAAATATATACCTATTAAGGTATAAGGTATGGACGTCGGTATTGCAAGGTATGAACGTTGAACATCCAAGCGCAGATTTTCTAGGTTATATAGAGAAAACAACATTTTCCAATATTTTCTATCAAAATTCTTACATAATTTCATAGAATTTTCATGTGGACAATAGTACTAAATAATCAAACAAATATTGGATAATTTCACAAATTATCATACGGGAAGATATTTTAAAGAAAAAACACAAATACAATCAAACAGTAATAATAATAATAGTCAATAGCCAATAGTTAGAAGCAATAAAAACGCAATTGTAAAATAGTCAATAATAGAAAGAATGAGGAATATTCAAGCCCAGCACTTGGCAACACTGGTCTGAAGTGAAGCTACATTGAATTCACCTCTGCGCCTGCAAGTGACTCATCGCATAGTACAATCATCGGCGTCGGTGTTCGCGTCTGGCCGTGGCCCCTGTATTGTATCGAATACAAACATCCACTCTCGACTCTCACAGACACAACAACGACCGGAAATAATGAAAGATCTCGAGCGTGCAGCCATGGTAGGTAGCGATTAGTAACCGCTATTAGGAAGTTTAGTAGTGTCGAAACCACAAATTAGCCATTTTACGTGGCATACTTATAAAAAAAAACGCTGTTTTGGCCGTGTTTAGACAGCGGAACATTATATCCAATGAATATTCATAAGATCTATTCTTACGTACTGGATTGTAAGGGCCCCAAAACCGGCTTCACAGCGTTGTATACTCTGAAAAAGAAAAGAGCAGCAATCTAATAATAAATGGCTTTATGAACAAGGTAGAGAGGACGAGTAAAGTAAAGTGAACTAAATGGGCAACTTGGGTTGTCGACTACAGCGGGCGAGCCCGTCACCTCAGGAAGTTTTAACGATTAGTCGTTCTATCTCCCTGGAGTGAGCGTAGAAGACTTGAGGACGAAACAGTCCACCGTCTAGCTACGCCACAAGCCCGTAAGAGGCCAACGCCTTAACCGCGAGTAGCCAGGAATGTTACCCGGCGGGCCGACACTCACGCCCTTACTTCCAATTGTGACCAGATTACTCCGGTCTCTCGATTGGTTACGAGTTCGAGGTCGCTTGCGCAGTCCTCTCCCTTACGAAGCGGTGAAACGGTGTTTACCGAATCTATCGCGGACCACAGAGTCCTTTGCCGGGCTGTTCATCCAGGATCGGATAGCCGATAGTCGTTTCAAGAGCAGTCGCCGTAAGGTCCGCAACCACCCCCGCTCTATAGGAAACCGTACTGCGTTCAGACTCCCTCGACTGTTAGTCAGAGTGTACAGTCGATTGGCTTACGCCGCACGGTGGGCAGACCGTCCAGGAGTGCCAGAAGGTTGATTCCCAGGGGAAACTAACCATAGGGTCAGAGCCCTACCCAGGCTCGCACTTCATGCGTGGAGGCCGTCGGATAGGTGTTGACCCGTGAGTGTGACCAACCCTGAACAATACAATACAATACAATCAACTACTCCAGTAGATAGGCATTCCTACACTTGGATGCGTCACAAAATTAAATGCTAAAAATTTCATTATTATAAACATAACTATCGTGATAGTTGTCATGGCTGTAATATTATATTCAATATTACCTACATACAAATAATCAAAATATGCTAATGTGATGAGTCAGGGAGAATGGAATGAGAATGAGAATGAAGAGAACAGAATGGGTCTTCGCGGCCAACTCAGCAAGGGCCCATTAACTCCTCAACGAATGTTCAGTGATGACATGCACGAGATCGCCTGCTCATCTGATGCATTATTACTCCATCGCTGGGTGTGTGCTTCTTTGAGTTTTTTTCGGCTCCCAATTAAACTGCAAGGAACACATTAGGCAACTATCTGTAACTTCTTTCAAGCTTCTAGAGTTTGTGATACTTCAATCCAAAGACTTCAATGATATTCGGGTTATGCGCACGTTGTATAACTCAATTGTTAGAAGTCGCATGGAAACGAATGTAACTATTTAGAATCCGCATGAAGATACCTTTACCCTCATGCTGAAATTGGTACAGAAATGGTTTTTGAGATTTTTTTACTTCAAGCAGTACGGATATAATCCATTTTTGTATTCGAATGCATTTATTACAGGCATTGGCTATAATTCTCTCTGTCTCAGTAGCGAAATGCTGACTTGACCATGTCCTATATTTTTAATCTGATTCGAGATAAAACTGATAACCCTAGCTTACTAGATGAGGTAGCTTGTCTAATAATTATCCTCGTGCTCGATCGCACCATCTTTTCGCAGAGCTGTTCACTAACGAAAATGGAACAAAACTAGGTCCCAGACGCACCGGGCACAGAGTCCTAATATGATAAAGACCTACCGAATGGGTACCTATCGAACTTCTACTTGGAGGCTACTGAATGGGTGCTACTAACCCCCATGAGTTAAGCTGACTCTACAACGAAATGGGTCATAATGGCGCAACTGCTCTAGGCCCATTAGCTCACATGCGAACCTTATATTTGGAGATATCGTCTACAACGTAGAAGACTTGGGACACGAACAGTCCACTGTCTAGCTACGCCAATTCGCCTGTAAGAAGCCAACGCCCTTACACCGAGACACCGGAAATGCGCTGCAGCGGGAAGACCTCGCGCCCTTCCTACCAGTTTCGGCCAGATTTCTCCGGCCTCCCAACTGGGTACGGGTTGCTTGCGCGGTCCTCTCCCTTATGTAAACGGGGATTTGGAATTAACCGAATCGTCCATTGCTCGGATCTCGCGCGGGATCGGGTGACCGATAGGTTGTTTCAAGAGCGGTTGCCGTATGATAAACAACCACCCCCGCTCTTTAGGAAATAAATCCGTTTCCAGACTGCACACAGTCGATTGTGTGTGTACAGGAGCACCCGAAGGACGATGCCCATGGGAACTGACTCGCAGGCACAGAGTCCACCCGAGCTCGCACTTCTACGTGAAGCCTACCGGATGGGTGCTGACCCGTGAGCCGGCCCGACCCTACAACGAAATGGGTCATAATGGCGCAACTGCAGTGGGCCCGTTCGCTCTCGTGCGAAACGTACCCGCCAAAGTGTAACCGCCAGAAATGGAAATAATTTTGGCGATGTACAATTCACAAGCGAGTCGAAACGAGTGAAAGTTCGTCTTCCAAACGCGGATTATCCGATAATGGCCCAACTTTCGACTGCAGAAACAGTCCCCCTTCCTAGCCAACCGACACTAAGTTACGGTACTTACAGCGGCGCCGAATCTATCGAATCGCGATTCAGGTTATTATTATAACTCGAAACTAACAATCCGATTGACTTTATATTTTAAGCTATTGCATAGCTTTTATCGCGGGCCTAGGCCAGCGCGGCGACCGAATGAAGAAATTTCTTAACGAAAATTAATGATTTTAAACTGATAATTACGTCTAAACGAGTACTGCTTACGATTCGAAAAAAATACATGTTAAACAAGAACATTTTCCTAATATTCTTAGATTTGAATATTTTAAATTTTGTTTATATTACATAGTGTAATTAATTTGTGAAATTAGGTCTAATCGAACACAAAAACAACTACTACGCAAATACTACCTGGCGTATTATTATGAAACCTGCACCATTTTAAAGATAATTTAATAATCTATCTTTTTATCTACGATTTTTTTTGAATAATCCGTTTTTTTTTGCTTTATCGAATAAAAAATTCGTGCGCGGCGCTCTATCGGAAGACGTTTAAATTATTCCGAATCATTTGCTTCCGCAGATGATTCGGAATAATTTTAACGTTTTCCGATAGAGCGCAGTTATCTGATATCAGAAAAAATAAAATAAATAAATATTTGTAATTGCATAAGTTGTTAAAAATGCTATGCAATAGCTTTACCGCGGCAGTCCCCGAGTGCCACACGTATTTTTTCTTGTAATTTGTTGTAAATTTTCGGACATAGAAAAGTTGGCATGAATCATTCGTAGACACAACAAAATAAATATTTAAAATTCTGACCGGTGGGACATAAACCATAATATGGTCGTTTAAACCATTAAAAAATGTATTAATAGTACACCGCGTGTTCATAGTTACTTCTACAAAAGACTGAATTCATAAAAATTTTAATGATCTCTCGAAAAAAAAATAATATGATGTTTGACAATGGAATTTTTCCAGAATTATTCTAGGCGCCGTCTATGTATCTATGGTAATAATGAGATGTTTGGTATGGATTTTAGGATGCGTTCGAATTAAAAAATAATATTACTGTGCGTTCCGGGAGCAAGCCGCCAATATTGGTTACGTAGTCAACGGTGTTCTGATGTGCGACCAAATTTGGTCGTTACGTAGCCGAAGGGAAATCGAAATCCAGCTTCATGCATAGCAATCAGCCCGTTATGAATGGGTTTATATTCTAGTTAGAATTTAACACATACCAAACCTCACGGTGTGGGCTCGATGTTCGTGCGATATTTGTGTTATTTTTAAGATTTTTGTGCTTTTGTGGACGTTTTTTTCGTGGGATGGACCGAGCTATAGCATCGTTGGCGAAAAGGGGCGATGTGCTTCGGAAACAGGTGGCTTTTGTGTGCAAAACGAACAACGAACTAATGGAAGGTTGTTTGTCGATTGTACAGGAGGACTGATCACTCTGGAGACTGTGTGGATCCCAAATGGCCGTGGATATGCTGCTTAAACCTCCTGGATTGACGCGATAGTGCAGAGAGGTGTATTAGTAAATCGAGATACCCCAGAACGTGGTGCTTCTTCAGATTTCAAATTATTGCATCTCATCAAGGCTTAGAGTAATTTCACTTAAGAGCCCTATCACATATTTTTTCCAGAAAGGCAAGAAAAGTGGATTTTTGGCGTTCTAATTCCAAGAAATGAAGAGATTTCTACAAACTTTAATTACTGAATTACCTGGACCATTTCTTGATGTTGACCATAGCGGCCTTTAATTTTAGATATAACGAATATTATTTACTTATTCAGCCCATTTTCCGAAAGTCGTTATTCGTAAAACGCTCGGAAGGCAAACTTTGAGCTCCTTAATACAGAAATATCACTACAACGAAAACCGTATACTATTTTTTTTTATGTCCGTCATGTATTCTTGATGTACACTACGGCTTTATTTTTTCGTTTTTTGACCACATATCCAAGGTATACATTACTTACAATTACACAAAATTAAAAAAAAATCTTCCTGTATCATTCTAATTTTCTCAGAAATAAAATAAGATTCTTATATAATACTTATACTATATTAAAGTTCACTCTTTTAGCAATACGACATAATATAAATTATTGTCATTAGAAAGGAGAAAACACTGCAAAAAACAATTAGAAATTGTGTATATATTTGCTTGCGCAAGAGAAGAGCGCTCAGTGCCACGGTTTTCTCCCAGGGTTGAATAGTTATTTATTTATTTATTTATTTATTTATCCTATCTTTTATAGTTACATCCAAAAAAAAATGCGTTCATTTTTTCAACTCATTTTAAAAGAATACCTACGCTATTTTGTAATAAGGCTCTTAAAACAAATAAAAATTATGCCAATTTCGTTAGAAAATTAGTTTCACCACCTGATGATCGTCGTCAACGAAGGAATAACTCCTAAATTTGCAAAAAGTGGCGCGTGCTTCTGTAATATTATGCCCGCTCCACACATTCGCCAGCGATGACCGCAACGCCTATGTCCCCCTCTCGCTCTTTCCCATACATTTTTCTGACGTCATAGTGGCGCCGACTTGGCAAGATTCACCTTAGCAAGATTGTCCATCATCGGCCATTGTGAAGAGGGACATTTAAAACTGAAAGTATAGTTAGTTCTATTTTTATTTAATAAACTAATTTGCTTAATGTGAGATGTGCAAAATAACTAAAACCCTAAATGAAAACAAAACGGCTCTCATTTATTAATTGTATTTATAATACATTGTGAGTAATTTGATGGAACCACAGTTTGCTCCGTCCTAAAATTCTTCAGTTTTATTGTCCTTTGGGGGCTAATGGGCCCTTGCTGAGTTGGCCACGAAGACCCATTCTGTTTCAGGGTCGGTCACACTCACGGGTCAACACCCATCCGATGGCCTCCACGCATGGGGGGCGAGCCTGGGTAGGACACTGGGTCAACCAGTCTCCCCTGGGAACAATCCTCTGGCGCTCCTGGACGGTCTGCGCATCGAGCGGCGCAAGCCAATCGATTGTGCTCTCCGACTAACAATCGGGGGAGTCTGGGAACTGTATTGTTTCCTATAGAGCGGGGGCAGTTGTCTACCTTACGGCGACTGCTCTTGAAATGACCATTGGCCATCCGATCCCGGTTCAGAGTCGGGCAAAGGCGCCTTGGTCCGCGACAGATTCGGTGCACTCCGTTTCACCGCTTCGTAAGGGAGAGGACCGCGCAAGCGACCTCGAACTCGGAACCAATCGAGAGACCGGAGAAATCTGGTCAAAATTGGTAGTGAGGGCGCGAGTATCTCGAGCCCGCCGGGTTTATTCCTGGCTCACTCGCGGTAAGGCGTTGGACTCTCACGGGTTGTGGCGTAGCTAGACGTCGGATTTGTTATGTCCCAAGTCTTCTACGCTCACTGCACGGTCGATAGAACGAACAATCGTTAAAACGTCCTGCGGTGACGGGTTCGCCCGTTGTGGTTGACAACTCAATATGTCCTTTCTAGGTTAATGTTTGAAGTCCGTAGTTCTTATTTCCTGGGTCTTGTTGAAGTGCCTAGCGTTTCTGCTGTTGCTAAGTCATATGCGACAATCGATGTACTTACATATTCTAAGAGATAAACATCGTTATACACCCGTACCAATACGCCCAATTGCTTTGTATATTATCGTATCGTACAGGTACAGATAGCGAGCGATGTCGTCTGACTGTTATCAGCGGTGGTGATAACGAGAGCACCTAGCGCCTCACACCTAAAGCACTTCTCACCTCGGTAGGGACGTGTGATGATGCGGTGGATTGGAATAATCGTACGTGATGAAAAAAAAACGGTCGAATGAAAACGTTTCTTACGAACGCTGCCTTAACGATGAGAGATTAAGATTGCATTCTAGAGAAAAGTTGTAGGGCTTGGTAATGCCTACAAAAAAGTCAGCGACTGCATATGTCTACATTTTATATTTAAGTTACAAAAAGTAGTTTTTTATATAAAAAAAATAATTTAAATCGTTAGGTCATGTTTATTGGTCATATTATCAACAATTATGAATTCTTATCAAAATAAGTAAGTTTATCGTCTCAAGTGTTTAAAACAAAAGACTTCCCTTTTACTGCATAAATGGTTAAAGAGATAATACGACATAGGCATGGAACCGCGACCGTATTTCGGGTTGGAACTCATGAAAGACAATATATTTTGGTACAATACATCTGATATAGTATACAGAGAAGTTTTGAACGATTAAAATAAACATAATTTATTCAATTATAATCATTTCATTCACTCATTTGAAACCCGGTAATATAGCCAAATTGGCATGCAAATACATACATCTGCAGTAAAAAATATAACCCTTTTGGCAGTCAGGAAATAAATCTTAGCACTTAGCACTAACCGAACCACACTCATAATTTCATCACAAGTAAACATGTTACCGCCCAACAAAGTGGGCACGGGTCCGCTAGTTTTAATATATTACCATTACATTTTCGAGTTATTAGCGCATATAGTTTACAAGAAAAATGCAAATTACAAAAAGATATTCAGCTTATATCTATTTTTATTAAGAAAAAGAATCAAAATATCAAAATTTCGCATCCTAGTATAAAAGACTAAGAAATTCGCTACAAGATTCATATTTTTATTATCATTTAATTGCACGCGGGAGGGAGTCACTTAAACTTGATGGCAAAATGTCAATTTTTCACTGTTTTAGAGAGATGCTCGACTTAAGTACGATAGTTTATTACAAAGTAGCACCACTAAACCCACTCATATGTCAGTAATCAGTTCGGTGCCGCGACGCGCCCTGGCTCGATAGTCGCGCGCGATAAACATACGATCGTAATATTGTCTTTAAACCAACCTACGTGAAAATTGTGCCGAGAAGTATATCGTCTCAAAAAAATACCCACCCCTTGAAGGGACAGTTGTTTTGTGAGTTTACGAAGCGATATTAATAATTTTTCGCTCCCGATTATCCGTCTTGAGTGTATTTCGGTTATGTGAATAATGAATAACGCTATCTTCGAGATAAGCCGGCAGTGTTTTTTCTCCGCTGTGTGCAGTCAAGGTTGCGCGCGCTTTGGAGGATTTGCAATATTTGTGTTTTTTTACAATTTTTACCTTGCTCGACTGCGGTAATGTCTTTAATGTTCTGTAGTGAAATAATCGGGGGTTTAAAGCGAGTGCGACTTAAATTGAGTGTATAACTCGTCAAAAGAGTGTATAGCTCGTCCAAAGAAAATTTCTGCACTACATAGAATATAAATGTCGTATACTACTATTCTCGTTGTATCCGCCATCATTTGCTACCATTGGCTTTGCGAAGAAACATAGCTGACATCTCACTTTTACTACGAATTTTAAATGGCTCGATTGATTGCCCTGAACTACTATCTAAAATATCTCTTCGCACTCCTAGCCGGGCACTTTGAAATAGGGCACTCCTTCTTGTACCTGGCTTTAAAACCAAATACAGGCGTAATTCTTATTTTATAAGGGTATGCGAAACTTTCAACACCCTGAATGCTGACATTGATATTGACCCCTTTTTCACGAATATAGATACCTACTATAAGGAAGCAGGTTGTAGGGCGATTGTGATGACCAGGCTTAGCATTTTCTTCTTCTATTACAGTTGTCAACATGTTTTCTACTGTACAATTTGGTATCTTCTTGTTTAATATCTTCTTTATGCTTAATATCAGTTCTAAATTCACGTTATTATTATTGTCATTATCAGTGGTAACTTGTAAATGGCTTTAAGCTTCCTATTTTTGTTCACTACAAAATTATTGGCTGTAAGTTATCCTTAAGAAAATAAAATAAAATAAAATAATAAAACCGGCGTCCCTCTCCCTTAACCTTTCGGAAGCCACTCATTCCACGCAAAATTTTCGAAGCCCTTGAACATTTGTCTGAAGAAGGTGTGTGCAAGCATACTAATATGTAATGGTGGCTTATTCAATGGTAGGCTTCAATGACAGGCTTTTATCGCAGTGGAGGGAGAAATAGCGGATATAATAAGGATAATATAGAAAAACGCCGATCGGCGTGCGTGGCCACCCAGAGGTTAAGGATGTCGGTTAATCCAGAATAAAATTATGTTAACCTTTTAATATAGACGTAATTTTTAATAAACGCTACCCTGGATTTGGAATCTCAGAGACTCCTATATTCAAACGCAACTTGTGAGAAATGACTCCGAATCGCATCGAAGCTATGTCTCTATCAATTTATAATCGCTATCTCTCTATTTTAAAGAAGTTATAATAATAAAATAAAGTATATACTATTCAACTTTTATTATTAAAGTTTAGAAATATTAAAGAAACAACAATTATGTCACTTTTTAGGCTATATTGAAATGCTTTTAGCATTTTAAAGCATCTAAATGTATTTATTAAACAAAATAAACTGTTTTATTAAACAAAATAAACTGTTTTATTAAACAAAATAAACTGTTTTATTAAACAAAATAAACTGTTTTATCTCCCATTCTAAATATTAGGAATATAGAAAACATAATAGCCACTTCTGATAGCAAAAATCAAAAATTCTAACAAGAGACATATATGTATACGAGGTATATGTAAATTATTGGGAATCACTTGACAAGAGACGAGAATATTGAAATGCACACAGGCTTGCTGCATCCAATACAAAACAAACGTAGGTAGTCATTCTATAGTTTTTTGTAGGATTAATTTTGCTCTTCTAGTTCCTTGACTGACTGTTTGTGCCTCCACATCTACTGTGACCATATTGTCATTGCCGACCTCAGATCTTTCGGCATTTTATTGTTGATTACAAAACTTTGCATAGGAGGCACCAAGAGCAAACGAGCTATACTTTTGAGGAAAGATCCTCTTTCAACACCTTTAAAATTTTTTCTGCCATTATGGCCAAGAAAATCTAAACTAAATATCATAAAAATATTTTGTATGGCAACAAGGGACGTTTAGTCTGATAGACTCCAGCTTATGTTTGGAAGACCATTACTCACGTTATAAATAGGATAGAAACGAATTTACCGCGTGAAATTTGTAGCACCCGACGTTTCGGTGACGTTGCAGCCGCCGTTGTCCAGGGTCTACCCTGGTCGGCTTTCAGTAGTGCTTTTGAAGGCCCGGCCCATTTAGGGGATCATATATCGATGCTCGGTAGCCTCAGTTTTAGTAACAAATGGACAAGTGAGGGAGGAGATTGCCACGCTTGATGCTTGACACGTGAATAATTTAAAATCGAGGACTATCGCGGTTGTTTGACATTATAAATATTATGGAAACGAATTTACCGCCTGAAATTTGTAGCAAATTTGTAGCGTTGTCCAGGGTAGACCCTGGACAACGGCGGCTGCAACGTCGCCGAAACCTCGGGTGCTACAATTTTCACGCGGTAAATTCGTTTCTATCCTATTCATAATGTCAAACAACCGCGATAGTCCTCGATTTTACATTACTCACGTGTCAAGCATCAAGCGTGGCAATCTCCTCCCTCACTTGTTCATTTGTTACTAAAACTGAGGCTACCGAGCATCGATATATGATCCCCTAAATGGGCCGGGCCTTCAAAAGCACTACTGAAAGCCGACCAGTAGTAGTTTGGTCGCAGTCCGCTGGCAGACAGCCGACCGTTTTCCGGTGTTAGAGCTGCCACGAAGAATATCGGCCAGCTATTCTCTCGCATACTGTTCAATTTATTGCTCTCTCTGTCACATGATTTACGAGCAAAGGGAATGTGGAGCCAACTTATTTGTATGTGAGGGCATATCTAGCTAATATATCGATGCTACCGAGCCGTTCAGTCGCGAGGAACGGAGGATAAAGTGTGAAACTAAGATACCAAGAATTTCGCTAAAAATAAAAACAGTTTAAAATAGACAATAATAATAAGATAATTAATAATACATTTGTCATTAAATAATAATAAAAAACACAGTAGTTGAAAAATAACAAAAATGATTATGTCCTAAAATCAAAATACATTAGATATAAGAATCAAAATACATTAAATTGAAAACAGAATGTGAATGAAATAATTAAAAATATGACAGTGTCAAATTGTCAAAGTGTCATTTAAATATGAAATGACGGTAAAATAAATTTCATTTTCATAATCATTGTATTTCTTTGTTTAGCCTCAAACAAATCTCATTTTTTTATGCAATGAAATGACATTTCTAATGGCAATTTCTTTAGGACATTACTAAACTGATTTCGTTTTTTTTTTTTTTTTTAACGCTTCAAACAACATATATTCCACTTAACACATAATATTATCGACATTTGCTTCTGAGTGTTCTCGTTGTCTTTATGTCTTTATCATGTTCATTTTGAGTATGTGTGCTCGAAAGAACCCGTTTAAAGTTGAAATATTTTTGATATTCTTCAGTTCATCAGGCAACCGATTGAAAAGTCTTAGGCCCAAAGCTGCCCGCTTTGGGAGAGAAAGTTAATATTATTTTTATTAAAAATCACCTACAACAACTTTTTTTTTTACCTTGAGAGCTAGTTTGAGGGTTTGTTTTGTCAAAAACATATTTGTCGAAAACGCCGAAACGCTAAAAACACTTTTTCGAACACAAGTAGCTTTTCCCGATGGCGGGGGTAAAGAGGGCAGTTGGCGGTGTCGACTGCAACAGGCGAACCCGTCACCCCAGGCTGTTATAACGATATGAGATTGTTCTTTTAGCAGTGGAATGAGCGTAGAAGACTTAGACAGGATGGCGGTGTCGACTACTGCAAGCGAACGCGTCACCTCAGGCGGGTATAACGACATAGATCGTTCTTTCAGCCGTGGGATGAGCGTAGAAGACTTGGGGACAAGACAAGCTAATGTCTAGTTCACCAGCAACCCGTTAGAGACCAACGCCTTACGGCGAGGCACCGGGAAAGGTAAACAGCGAGCAGCCTCACCCCCTAACCACCAGTTTTGGCAGGATATCTCCGTCTGGAATTAACCTTCAGGATACCTCTGTCATCCGGACTGGTTACGGGCCCGAAGTCACTTACGCAACCTTTGCCTGTTGTATTACAAATGTAATTCAGTTTGAATTTATCGCGGACCTGGGCGTTCTTTGCCCGTAGTGCCACACGGGGTCGAGTGGCCCAAGGTCATTTCAAGAGTGGCATGACAATAGGTCAACATCCACCCCGCTGCTCGGGAAACAGTGTATTTCCATAGTCTCCAGACCCCTTCAGAAATTAGTCAGAATGCACAGCCGATTGGCTTGGCCGATCGGTGCGCAAACCGTCCAGGGGCGCCGGGATTCAATCCCGCTGGGAGAAACCGGTCCACCACCTCTAAGCCCTGAGACACGGGAGTCTTACCCGGGGTAGCCTTCCACTCGAGGAGGCTTCTGAATAGGAGCTGAATCGTGAGTTGAGCCGATCCGAGAACAAAATGGATCTTGTGGCCCAAGCTGCACGAAACCGTTCACTACCAGAAGACTTAGACAATGACAATCCACTATCTAGCTCCGTCAACTAGCCTGCGAAACCAACCCTATACCGCCCGGCAGACCAAGCGCCCTCGCTACCAGTTATTGCCAGATTTCTCCGTCCTCCCGACTGGTACAGGTTCGAGGTCGCTTGCGCGGTCCTCCCCCTTACCTAGCGGCGATTCGGTGTCTACTGAATGTATCGCATACCACGGCATCCTTTGCCCGGCTTTTCACCCGATATCGGTAGCCGATTGGTCGTTTCAGGAGCAGTTGCGGTTAACAACCACCCCCGATCTATAGGAAACAAAGCCGTTTTAAAATTAAATTTTTAATTTCTCAAGGAGGAAAAACGAGTACAAACAGTTGGTTTCTATGTTTGAATGATCATAAACATTCCTCACTGTTAAATAATAAATAAGCATTACACACTTTTTAAGGACGATCCCCTACACTCCCTAAACTTCTGGGTTGCAGATCTTGCAATGAACTAGGTGACCAAACCTAGTTACATATGTAATATAGTAACTAGGGCCCACAAAAATAAACACAAGTTACATAATAAATAATAAATGAATAATAAATACAAACGGAGCTGCCATGGAATTCACCGACCGGAGTCGGGCCCATCATAATCATAATATATAGTTAATCAGGCTGTAGACCGTTTGGATTGTATAAGGACAGGGTGGGATATCATTAAGTCTGATATGAATTGGTCTCAACTTGCCTCTTGTCAGTTTTTGTTAAGATACATGTAGATTAAAGTAGATTGTTTTACTATTTTATTTCTAACTAGCTGACCCGTGCTCACTTCGTTGGGCGGTAAAACTTTTTACCTATGATGAAATTATGAGTGGTTCGCTTAGTAGGTACTGAGTGCTATGATTTATTTCCTGACTGCCGAAAGAAGGGTTATATTTTTACTGCATATGTATGTATGTTGCATGCTAATTTGACTATTATACCGTTATTTGTGAGTGTCTTATTTGTGAGCGTATTATCTCTTTAACTATTTATGCAGTAAAAGGGAAATTATATGCATTAAAAGGGAAATGTCTTTTGTTTTAAACACTTGACACGATAAATTTACTTATACTGATAAGGACTCATAATTGTTGATAATATGACCAATAAACATGACCTAACGATTTTTGTGACTTAAATATAAAAGTTAGACATATGCTGTCGCTGACTTTTTTGTAGGCATTATCAAGCTCTACAACTTTTCTCTAGAACTTAATCATATATATCTCATCGTTAAGGCAGCGTTAGTTAGAAACGTTTTCGTTCGATCGCTTATTCTCCGACTTACTTTGCAAATCCGACTACCACGAAAAAGTCTTTTAATTTTTCGGATTAATATATAGCCTACGACACTCACAAATAACGTGGCTTTCTATTTGTAAAATAATTTTCAAAATCGGTTCCGTAGATCCAGAGATTACTTCCTACAACGTCACAAACTTTTCCTCTTTATAATATTAGTAGAGATTTCTTAAGGAGGAAAAACAAATAGAAACAGTTTGTTTTTATGTTTGAATGAATATGAAAAATCCTCACCGTTAAAATAATAAATATATATATGTCAAAGGACGATCCCCTATAACTACTGGCCGTGACAGATTTCTCGGTTCCTCGCCAACATGTTCAGGTCGCACGCATTGTATTTATTGAACATCAATGCAATGGAACCAAAAATGGATAGAAATTCGAATCATTTAAGGGATTTCTATACCGTTTTGGTTTCAGCGCATTGGCATAATATAAATGCAATACGTGTGATCTGAGCATGCGGGCGAGGGACCGAGATATCTTGCGCGGCCTGTACCTAACCACCTGGGTTGCAGATCTAGCAACGAAATAAAAAAGTGCCCAAACTTAAACAGAATTACGAAATTGTTGCGTAAATGCCAGCGCTAGTTCAGGGTCTCCACATGCTAAATGCGGTTTGTTTTTAGATACAGTGTGCGATGTGTATCTGTATCAGTCTGTGATTGAGTGAGCAGTTGGTTTAAACAGTGATGGGACAGGAGTGCGTTTCGAAAGTATGGAGAGGAAGTTAACGAAGGAGGACTTCATGCGAAGGAGCTTCCGAGCGCCGACTAAGGCGGCGGCGCCGGTGTCCTTGGCCATGATGGACCGACCGACCAACTGCAACGGGGACACGAGCGCGCTGTGCGTGAAGGCCAGCGCTGTGATCAACCACCAGACCAAGAAGCTGGAGCTGAAGCGGTCGGACGACGCGCTGCAGAAGCTCGAGATGCAGATCTCGGCGATCGAGCGCGGGATGCTCCAAACCAAAGCCTCCAACAATAAAGCCGGAGAGCCCGAAGAAAAAGTCGCCCGGAGGGGTCGGTACGGGGAGCATCCAGACTTACTCCAGCCGGGCAGGAGCGACGCGTCCGTCGGAGAGGGCTACTTGAACGACGAGCAACCTTTCAAGAGGAGCGATTCTTCGAGACAATCCGCCGGTGCGGGCGCTGGTACGACCCCAACCACCAAACTATCGCGCACCGCCAGCGATAGTCAACAGCACCGCGTGGCGGACACGGTCGCTCTCATGCGGCGATTCGCCGAAGGCGCCAGAGCGAAAGCTGCGCCGCAACCTCCACCGGGTCAGCAACAGCGAGCGTCACTAGCGTCTCGTATGCGCGGCGGACCACGCCGCGACTATAGCCTGAGCAACGCGGCCGCGACCGTCCTAGCCGAACACGACAGCACAGCAAAGGTAATGGGTAACTATCCGTCATCGTTTCTATGTTTAAATAAATGTGTCTGGATAATGAACCTTAGGACATGGCATTTTCATTTTCGGCACGGCGTTTTTGTTTTTTTTTTTTCATTTAGAAATTACGAGTTTTTTATCATTGAGGAATATTGTACAACAACAACTGAGTTGAAAATAATGCACAACTTTTACTTTACCTTTCAACTAACCGTTGAGGAGGCAAAGTATTGTGAAAGCACGTGCAAATTTTTTTTTTGTCCAGATGAAGACGGAAATATCCATTTTGAGCCCCACTGAGACGATTAAGACTATTTCCAGATTGAAGCCTGTCCGTGTGTATGTGTTTGTATGTGTGTGTGTATTTCTTCACGATAGCGCCCGAACGCTTAACCCGATTAAGTCGAAATTGGGCATGCAGGCATCATTTGGTCATGGCAAGAGTTGAAAAGATTGTGGTTGAAATCGGCCCACTAAAACGCGCGCTAGTCATTTAAATATCGAAATATTGTACTTAGGGACTTGAAATTTGATACACAGGTACCTTGTTGGCCTGAAAACACGTTGATAAATTTGGTTGAAATATCTCATATACAAGCTGATCTAATAATATTTAAATTCCGCCATACATTTTAATCTGTTGGCGCTTGGCCCGATTCCACCCTTAGCCGAGAAACGTACCGCGCCACCTGAGACGTCGCTATCGAACCCAAGCGGGTTCGTCCGCGATTTGTGAGGGCGCTCATTGATTTTATTTATGAAATTAATATTCAGATGAAATCAACCCTTTCCTACTTGCCGGGAAAGTCTTGTAGTGGCACATCCGTTTTTTTTAAATATACTAACCGTTCAATGAGACTTGCACTTTAAATATGCGGGAAGGTTGCATCACTAAAGACCTAACGAGGTGGATCGATCCCTGACGGAGTACCGGGCCGTACAGTCCGTTCAATCTTTGCATAATCGATTTAGATTAAGACGCCGGTTAAGGCAGTCGTACGCGGGCCACGGGCGGCGGCGCCGGCTCGTCGCGCGCGGACTGCACATCCCCGAAATTAAATGGTTTCTTGTCGGCAGTGCAACGCGGATACCCTGAGGGTACCCGCCATCGGGCAGGGCCTACGAAAAGTAAGACGCGGGAGTGAAATAGTGTAGAAATAAGTATTTCAAAAACAAAATTCGGTCCAATGTTGGTAAAAGTAGGGAATATTTTATTATATTTTTAACGTCAATCCTACTACTATTATAAACGCGAAAGTTTGTAAGAATGTATGTATGGATGTTTGTTACTCTTTCACGCAAAAACTACCGAATGGATTTTGATGAAACTTAACAATAATATAGCTTATACATCAGAATAACACATAGGCTATAATTTATAAAGATATATAGTTTTCTATCATCATTATCACAATTTTCCATCACCGCGCGGGTGAAACCGCGGGGCGCAGCTAGTTTCTAAATATAATAACTAGTACTCACACTGTTATTACCTACTAGCTGCGCCCCGCGGTTTTACCCGCGTGGTGATGGAAAATTGTGATAATGATGATATAAAACTATATATCTTTATAAATTATAGCCTATGTGTTATTCTGATGTGTAAGCTATATTATTGTAAAGTTTCATCAAAATCCATTCAGTAGTTTTTGCGTGAAAGAGTAACAAACAGCCATACATACATTCTTACAAACTTTCGCGTTTATAATAGTAGTAGGATCCTCGTTTCGTTAGCTCAATAGCGTAGGGATGGATCAATGGAAAAAGATCGATGTTACCATCGATACCAACATCGTAACATCGTAACAACATTTAGATCATCTAAACATCGATATTTAAAAAATCGAAGACTATCGCGGTTGTTTGACATTATGAATAGGATAGAAACGAAATTACCGCGTGAAATTTGTAACACCCGACGTTTTGCAGCCGCCGTTGTCCAGGGTAGACTGAAAGGGCTGTCAATTCGTTGTTTTGCGGGTAGGCTGCATACCGCTGCCGCCACTTCGTAAGTTATAACGGTGGTGGGGGGCCGGGCTCGGAGCGCGCGAATTTCGAAAATCCGTCTTGCACACAACACTCACTGTATCCTGTCTTACGTCTTTGCGTTCGTCGGCGGTAACATTTTAAGAAGAGGGTTCCACGTATAAGAGAGTTTGTAACCGTCGTCTCTGTTGAAGTTCGGGGTTCTTCTTATTTCAATGGCTTCCCGGATCATGCGAGGAAAGCAGAATTGTTCCTTGGATAGCACAATGGGATTTTGAAACTGCATCCAGTGGTTACTTCCGCTATCCAATATATGTTCGCAGATCGCCGATTTTTCTAGCCCTTTCAGTCTAGCCTGGACAACGGCGGCTGCAACGTCACCGAAACGTCGGGTGCTACAAATTTCAAAATTCGTTTCTATCCTATATATCCTACGGTCCGCGATAAATTCCAACCGAATTACCGCTTAGATAAGGTAGAGTAGAGGCTGCGCGCCTAGGAATCTCGTGACGATCGCGCGCCACTTGTGACGCTTTATATGTATAGGCGCTTTATATACACGCTTGTGACGCTCTAGCAATAAAACGGTTTTCTAATTAATGGGCCCGATTGCGTTTCTTTGTAAACTAAAACTAAAATTAGTCCAAGCGAACGAGACAGAGCAATAAGTTAGAGCGGAATATGAAACGAACGATCGTCGATAAATACTACCTGCCGAGCTTATACTCGTCCGAATAAATTCGAGCATATTTCGTGCGGTGTAAGATTTGACCTTGGCGGGCAGTTTTAATGCGAAAAAGTGACAACCGGTCATCTCACACTCCGCTCTAGCGTATTGCCCTGTCTCGTTCACACGGACTAATTTCCGATTTTAGTTCACGAAGAAACGCAATCGAGCCCAATATCTGTGGTTCATATAATTATCCATATAGATAGGTATCTATATATTATAGGAATCTACTTAATCAGACCTTTCATTCGATATTAAACACAATGTATTATGAATTGATATGATTATGAATGTATTATGAATTGTATTATTACATTACAGTAATTATTACATTACAGTATTATGAATTGTATTATTACAATGTATTATGAATTGATATGATTGATGATTTCATTTGATAGTATCTTAATTTATTGATATTTCGACATTTGGACAATGATTTATTTTACTTTTAGACATAAACTGTCTAGAAGTACTCTGTGATCCGGGATAACATAACGTTCTAGCAATACCACACACTTCTAAATCGGTTCAAACATTTAGAAGTTATGGTGGAATAAAGAAACGGACAACATACACACATGAACCCTGAGAAAATCAGTATTTCTTTTATGGGCAGTAGTGTAATAACGCGAAATAAGACATTAGAAAATCAATTAGGATGTAACATTTCAAGCCCGCTTACGCCGCGGTATGCCTGTCGGCCCATCCTTTAGATAATTATTATTTTTTCTGCGTTGGATGACGTCATAGTGTAAAAGTCCGTACTGAACCGATTACCTACTGATTTTTTCCCGCGCTGTGACGTCACCGGCAGAGGTTATATTCTTGAAGGCCGCTTCTAAAAATAATATGCCTTAAGGAGGCGATTTCTGGGGCCAATGGATTTTATGCCATTTTTATTATAAACTTTCTTTTTCAAAGAAAATCTACTTTGTGATATAATAGGCTTTGTGATATAATAGTCGTTGCGACGATATAATTGTATATTCGCGTTTAAAAAATGAAATGAAAGGGCAATTAATAATTTGGCTAAAGTATAGAAGTTTTAACAAAAATAATTAGCTGGAGTCGAATATGAAGACCTCGAGAGATTTTGTTTATTTATTTATTTGTTTATTTATCTTATTACTAATCAACATTACAGAAGAACCAATACATTGAAAAGTAAAATTAATGAAGATGGAGAGGAAAAGTAGAAAAATTGTCTGGAAAATTGGAAAATTCTGGAAAAACTGAGTGCTTTTTTTCTACTCACGATTCAAACGATGGATATCCGTAATTCTTTTTTTTAATAGGAACGAGTTTGTTAGTTTGCGTGTGGGGGGGAGGGGTTGAGTAAGGGGGGGTAGATATGAGGAGGGGGGTGTTTGAGGGGTTTAGAAGGGGGGGGGGGGGGGGGGGTTGTGAGAGAAGCGGAGGTTGTGAGAGAGCGGAGAGAAGAGATAATACAAATAAGTAGGCCTGTTTCACTGTTGTACATGGAAAAGTAGGGCGAGTATGTGAAAACCCCGACATTGTCTAATGGGGAAGCCACTCAATTTGCGTGCGAAAGGTTGATATGTGATCAAACTTCTTCAGCAAATAAACAAATCGAATACACGCGTTTTGAATCCTTTCTAGCGTATCGAGTAGTTCTTTATTCGCTTCTAGGTAGGCCACTTCTAAGTAGTTAATTATCGGTAAAACAAAAGATTGTGCCATTTGGCGTTTAATACATAGCGGGTAGGGTAGGAGATTCTGAACCTGTTTAAAGGAATGGAGATTTGCAGTGAAGATCCATAAAATATAGTATATGTACGATCACTAGGAACACCATGTTAACAGCTGACCTTAGCATATTACATACGTCAAAAAACAGCAGGAATGAAATCACGAGACACATTACAGAGTTCAAGCAATATAGTTTGTACTCACACAGCGTATGTAGTTAATCGTTTCGGGTATTCTGCGACGTTTTCCGTTTAAATAGTTATTAAAATTACAATGCCTGAATGTGTTACGTGCCCTAGAAGATATTAGGTAATTAGCCATATTTAATAGGATATAACTCAGAACAACTCATAATTACGATCAGTCGTTGTAGTAATTAATGTTCTACATAAACAGATCTTTCCGCTGGTATATGATTTACAGATATTAGAAAAGTGGGCCCAAAATGCCCTATTTATTTTTACGAGTTGACGCCATTTTTCGCCGAGCATACTCGAATGTTCCATTATTTTATTTAAAGCCAGTAATACAATTTGAAACGTCAAATAAATATTATGTACCCACAGCAAGAAATTAAACTCGCTTATTAAATAATGATTACTGTCGCCCAATTAAGCTTCTTCGGGTTATTGCCAAAAAGCCTCGATTGCCAAAATGACTTGTTTGCAGAGCTGAAGATATTAGACATCAGGCAGGTATTTGCAAAGACAGTCTTTCTTAACTACATAAAAAGTAAAGATATTCACGTTAAAGCTGGGTATAAAATTTCAACGAGGAGCGCCACAACCTGTAAACACATTGTACAGAAAACCCGAACATCCTTCGCCCAAAGACACTTTGGCTTTATAGGGCCAAAAATGTATAACCATCTAAAAGAATCGATAAAAACATGCCAAAACACTAAGTCAATCCAATTAAAATCTAAAATTACACAACATTTACTTCAACTTGGTAGAAATGAGGTGGAAAAGGCTATAAGTCATATTTTAAAGTAAAGGTCTGCATATTGTTGTCATACATTGCACTACACTTTATATTTTAATACTATTTATTTATTTGTTTTACAAAGTTCATATTACGACATTTTATATTAATATTTATTTCCATGACCATGCTATATCAATATTTTAAATATAATTATAAGTTTAATTTGCATTCGCTTATCTATTTTCTATTTTATCATATTTTGTATTTTTCATTTTAATATTATGAGCACATGAATAAATCTTTGCCATACATAGAGTTTTCCTTGGTACGGGCTATGGCCTAGTTAGGCAGATTCTGCAACTAATACAATTGTAAATTTATATTTTTGAATGAATAAAATTATTATTATTATTATTATTATTATATGTTGTGCTTAGGCGGACATTGGGCCCGATTGCGTTTCTTTGTGAACTAAAACTAAAATTAGTCCAAGCGAACGAGACAGAGCAATACGTTAGAGCTGAATATTTTTATTTATTTTTTATTTATTTAATTAATTTAACAATTCATTTACAAGTGCACAAGTATCATTAATAATCATATCAATAAAAAAAAATTATATAATTAAAATTAAAATTAAACACGGCCGATATGAGCATTAGCATTTAAGTACTGCTGCTGCCCAACTAAGTGCCAGGACTTGTTCCAGGGCAGCTAGCTCTCTAGTTTTTATATCACATATATTCGGCAATGAATAAAAAAAAAATAAAAAGGAAAAGAAATATATATATATATATATATATATATATATTCCCGTTACCATTACAAATTATAACTAATAATCACTAGCTAATGATCACAATAGGAAATAAAACACAAAAATAAATAATCGTGTTAATAAAATAAAAATAAAATAAAATGTCAAATGATATCAAACAATAGTCACCAAAATTTATGAATAAGTAATAGTAATAAATAAAAATAAAAAAAGTCAAAGAAAATAATAATAATAATAAGAAATGAACGATCGTCGATAAAGGGCTCGATTGCGTTTCTTCGTGAACTAAAATCGGAAATTAGTCCGTGTGAACGAGACAGGGCAATACGCTAGAGCGGAGTGTGAGATGACCGGTTGTCACTTTTTCGCATTAAAACTGCGCGCCAAGGTCAAATCTTACACCGCACGAAATATGCTCGAATTGATTCGGACGAGTATAAGTTCAACAGGTAGTATATATTGACGATCGTTCATTTCATATACCGCTCTAACGTATTGATCTGTCTCGTTCGCTTGGACTAATTTTAGTTCACAAAGAAACGCAATCGGGCCCATATACTACCTTACGAACTTTTACTCGTCCGAATAAATTCGAGCATATTTCGTGCAGTGTAAGATTTGACCTCGGCGGGCAGTTTTAATGCGAAAAAGTGACAACCGGTCATCTCACACTTCGCTCTAGCGTATTGCCCTGTCTCGTTCTTTCTTCTTCTTCTTCATCAGCGCGCATTCGCCCACCGTTGGGCATACGCCTCTCCAATCACTCTCCATCCGGAAGGTTGTACTATTCATCATGATTGGAGGTATTTAGCCCGATACCCGCCACGTCGGCCACACGTCTTGGCGAGCTCCAAACTTTCAGGAAAATATTTCCATTTCCTAGGCTTGTGGCAACCTGGTTGGGTTACTTAACAGCCGAATTACAGTATATTCACTAAATTTATTATTTAATTATTATTTATTGTTGAGAAAATTTCAAAATATATGTTGACGCTTAAAATTTAAATTTCGAATATAAGAGATTTTGTATTTATATCCTTATATTCTGTCTCGTTCACACGGACTAATTTCCGATTTTAGTTCACGAAGAAACGCAATCGAGCCCATTATATAAACAGTGGGCCCGATTGCGTTTCTTTGTGAACTAAAACTAAAATTAGTCCAAGCGAACGAGACAGATCAATACGTTAGAGCGGCATATGAAATGAACGATCGTCAATAAATACTACCTGTTGAACTTATACTCGTCCGAATAAATTCGAGCATATTTCGTGCGGTGTAAGATTTGACCTTGGCGCGCAGTTTTAATGCGAAAAAGTGACAACCGGTCATCTCACACTCCGCTCTAGCGTATTGCCCTGTCTCGTTCACACGGACTAATTTCCGATTTTAGTTCACGAAGAAACGCAATCGAGCCTATAGTTACCTTAATTGTTGTGTGGATACTTTAAAAAATCAAAAAAGCTAAATTAATTATTTTTTCCGAAAACAAAAACGAAATTTTTGCTTCTCATTATTTTTCTTGCCAACTCCCGAGCGTCTATAAATATACCTCCCTACCGCCAGTTAATGGGGGGATGGTTGCGCAGGATGAATACGTCACAGACGCGCACAGTGTATCGATCCGTATAGCCCAATAAAATAAATTATTGAATTATTCACTTTTCAAATCATATTCTTTATGAGTGTTGCGTTTTTTGACGTTTAAAATTAGGTACATTCTTGGTATTTTCACATACAAAAAATAAAAAACCTCTACCGCAATTGAGGTTCTACAGCATTGATTTTTAAAGTGGGGGGCGCGTCTCCCAATGGAAGCGTGAAGACATACTAGGGATGGACATCGATGTACGATACATCGAAAACATCGATGTTCGATGTTTTTTACATCGATGGTGCCTTATCAATTTTTAACACTATCGATATTACTCATCTATACATTATGTTTTCTTTTGATCTGTTACTGTCTATGAAAATTGATATTTCTTAACATTTTAACCGCTGGGGAGGCAAAAAGGCCGTACGGCCTATTGCAGCGCTTGACAGATCTGCTTAATTCTGAGATTGATTGATTAATTAACCTGGTTATATCGCAGTAAGGCGTTGACTTCTTACGGGCGACTGGCGTAACTAGACAGTAGACTGTTTTCGTCTCAAGTCTTCTACGCTCAACTCACGGAAGACAGAACGATCTAATATCGTTAAAACTTTCTGAGGTGACGGGGTAGCCGTTGTAGTTGATACGACTACACTGTGCGGCGTCGGTGTGGTTGGGGTGACGAGGGGTAGGTTTATGTATATGTACACGTTATCGTGTTTATCAGTACGTAAATAGATTGTGTCCGCCCCGACTTACGGCGGCCGTGTGTTCACCGCATGGACGAACGATCGCTTCGCTTGCAGTCGGGACTGGAACACACTGGTTTTCTAAAAAGAAAAAAAAGAAAAAAGGAACTAATAGTTATAGAAACCAAGAAAAATGTCGTAGTGGTAATGACGGAAATACTATTTGACTTTCGCGCGGTTGGCGTGTGTCGCCCTCTAGCGACAGGCGAACGAGACGTCGCGGGTCCCTTATCGATCTGATTCTGGACGGTGACGTCTGATTCGACTGGAAGTGTGACGAAAAAGATGGCGGGGTTTGAGGGCGCGTGTCTGTGTGGCTAACGATTTAGTGGAAAATAAAAGTCCAAGTGAAAACGCGTTAAAGTATTCCCCTCATAATTTACATATATCACAATTCGACGATTTCACTACGCATGGAAGGTTCATTTCGTAACACTGTTTAATTTCGTAGTTTCGTAATTAATGTAAAACTTCAAAACAGCATTATCAAAATGAATGGCAAACAGCATTATCAAAACAGCATTATGAAAATGAATTACGCATGTTTCAAATATAAATTTTCACTCGAGGCCTTTTCGCATCTAAGAAAATACTATTAAAACCACAAAAATACTCAACACAAAGTATGAAAATACTACTAAAATACTATAAATGGAGTTGACCCTACTGATTTTTTATGAACATCATGTTGAAAAATACCATAAAATACCGGAAAATATTACAAAAATGGTACCAAAAAACTACTTGTTGAAAAATACCATAAAATACCGGATAATACTACAAATAAAGTAGTAAAAATACTACGAAAATACTAGTGGGCGTAATAAACTGACCGGGCGCCGAGGCGGTGCCGCTCGAGTGCAAAGGGCTAATCGTTAGATAAAGGTCGTTTTTTTTTACGATTAAAGTGTTATCTAATAATTTTCTATACAATGTGAGTTTTTTATTGGTAACATCCTTAAAGTGAGTAAATCAGTACGAGCAAATAAGCTACTATTGATGAAAAAAATGTGTGGAAAAGTAGGAAATTATTTTTTTTTGTTTTAAAAATTTGTTTTTTTTTTAATTAGTATAAAAAGCGCTGAGTGCGCTGGCCATCTAGCGCTATGTAAAATATCACGTTTTTTTAATGTGCGGTATGTTACTTGCTGCTATATGGCGCAGCGCGCTCAAGGCTTGTCGAACTTTTATTCACAAGTTATTCTTAAAATTAAAAAAATATATATTTTAGGTTTTCCATGATATTTTTAATCCAAAGGTTACTTGCTCGTACTGATTCACCCACCTTATGGATGTCAATAATAAAAAACTCACGGTGTGTATTATGAGCAATGCTCGGAGAAATATTAATAAAAACGAGCCAAAATGAGTTAAGATTTTGAGATGACGATTTTGAAAATGACATATCTCTATGTAATTTTCTAAAGTAGTAAATTGATGGAACCTTTAACAGAGTCAGAAATCTTAGAGTTTCATTAGTTTTTCAGTAAAATAAAGCGTTTTTTTTTTTAAATAAACCGAGAAATAAATAATATTTTTTGCTCAATTTTAGTGAAAAGTTCCAATCTATTTAACCATTCTTCAACTTATTGACTTTGAGATGGCAATAGTTATGTTTAGCGAAAAATGTTCTGAATGGGTAAGAATGTGACCACAGAAAAACATTTATGAAAGTTTTCGCTTTCTTTCATCACATTTTTAGGAGTTACTAACAAAAATGGGGTGAAAGTATACCTTATTTCATCAACAGAAAAAAATGTGTAATTTTAATTACTTGATGATTATATATTTTATTCTCTGCTAAGAACTCTATGAGTATAAACTTTCTCCTTAGTAATAGATGTTTCAAAAGGAGCAAATATTTAGTAATAGTTGTTTCTCAGTTGGTATAAACTACAAAATTATGCATTTTGGGTCAATATTAAAAATATATATATTTGCATATTTCCTGCGGTTTACAATCCCCTCCTAGCCCGCGACGAAAAGCTTGACAAGCATGCTTGATCGTCTAGAGAGTCCCTTAGAATGGAGGTGACCCAACTGATTTTTCTGAACAACGTTGAAAAATACCATAAAACACCGGAAAATACTACAAATACAGTATACAAGAAATACTACTTATTAAAAATTACCATAAAATACCGGAAAATACTATAAATATAGTACAAAAAATACTACGAAAATACTAGTGGGCGTAATAAACTGAGATGGCAATGGTTATGTTTAGCGAAACATGTTCTGAATGGGTAAGAATGTGACACCAGAAAAACATTTAGGAAAGTTTTCGCTCTCTTTCACCACATTTTTAGGAGTTACTAACGAAAATGGGGTGAAACTAAACCTCATTTCATCAACAGAAAAATGTAATTTTAGTTGAAAGTTATATATTTTATTCTCTGCTAAGAACTCTATGAGTAAAAACTTTCTCCTTAGTAATAGATGTTTCAAAAGGAGCAATAATTTAGTAATAGTTGTTTCTCAGTAGATCTAAAACAATAAAAAACAAATGGTTTGAAAAAATAATATCTTTCTAATTTTTTTTTCAAAAGTCGATTTATTCAAAGTAATGGCTACTTTACCAAGTATTTTTAGTATTATTTATATTTCCTAATTTCATTGGTTACCCAGTATGAAAAAAACAATGTTCGTAAGAGAAGGGGGCTTAAGATTAAAGGGTAGTTGGAATCACACAAAATAATAAAAACTAACTATTTATTATGCATAAAACATTCTACAAAAACGTTTTAACCATTTCTTATTATAAAGACATTTTAATAATCCGACATCCTTTGAAGTGGGTGAATCTGCACAAGCAAAAAAGCAACTTCTGATAAAAATTTTCGAGAAAAAGAAAAAAAATAAAATGATAAATTTGAAGAAAAAAAAAACAGAAAAAAAACATAAAAAGCGTTGAGTACGCTGCGCCATCTAGCGGTAAGAAAAATGTCGCGAATATTGTTTATTCATGATATTTTACCTACCGCCACATGGCGCTTGTCAAAATTACCCTCAACGCTTGTCAATTTTTTTTTTTTGTACCTCTTTTTTTAATTGAAAATTGTTTGATTGCTCGCATGGATTTACCCACTTTAAGGATGCCGGTTATTTAAAAATCTATATATATATAAATATACACATATATAAACATCCATATTTTCTTTCTTTTATTTTATTCGTCCGAACATATCCAGTGTGTGTAGGGCTGGCACGACTCTCGGTAAACTCTCCTGTTGCATTGCTTTATTTAGTCTACCGGTGACTGGCTGCCCGCTCTCTCTAACCCCGTATGAGCAAGAGCTATCGGCTTCCGGGATTTCGGTTACATTAAATAAAATTTCTGTACGTCTTGAGTGATGCGTTGTGGACGCACCATATTCCTGGCGCCGGTTTTCATCTGTCGAGCCCTCCGCTGGCGCCAAAAGAGGAACAAACCCTTGACGAGGCATAAACTTCACAGCATGGTATTATAGGTCGACTGTCATAAAGGAAGCCCTCCTATACGTAGTGTAGAGTTGGTCGCGGGGGGAAAAGCAGCGATAGCCGATTGGCCGAAAGCACCCGATAGTAGCCGTGATTACCCCGTCAAATAAAAGTGACAGTGGCTTAATACTCCGACTCTGCCTGAAAAGATCTTAGACAAACATGCGACAATTATAATAATAATAAATACTTTATTTTAATTTTATTTTATTTTATAGCGAACTTACAGATACTAGTATTTTAAAAACATATTCAAACGAAACAAATTTACTATCCTATGAATAGTTTACAATGCTTACATTACAAATTAACATAGAAATAACATGATAGTAGGAAAAAATATAATAAAGCTAATAATAATGTAAGGGTAAAAAAAGTAATAATAAAGTAAGTTGTTAAAAGCTTATTTGGATAGAGCAAAATAGAAATATGAGTAATTGGATAATAATATTTATTATACATAATCTATGCTAATATTATAAAGAGGTAAAGTTTGTGATGGTAAAGTAGGAAGTAATCTCTGGATCTACTGAACCGATTTTGAAAATTCTTTTACCAATAGAAAGCCACGTTATTTGTGAGTGCCATAGGCTATATATTAATCCGAAAAATGAAATGACTTTTTCGTGGTAGTTGGATTTGCAAAGTAAGTCGGAGAATAAGCGGTCGAACGAAAACATTTCTAACTAACGCTGCCTTAACGATGAGAGATATATGATTAAGTTCTAGAGAAAAGTTGTAGAGCTTGATAATGCCTACAAAAAAGTCAGCGACAGCATATGCCTTTTATATTTAAGTCACAAAAAGTAGTATTTTATATTTAAAAAATAATTTAAATCGTTAGGTCATGTTTATTGGTTATATTATCAACAATTACGAATTCTTATCAAAATAAGTAAATGTATCGTCTCAAGTGTTTAAAACAAAAGACTTTTCCCTTTTACTGCATATAATTTCCTTTTTACTGCATAATAGTTAAAGAGATAATACGCTCACAAATAAGACACTCACAAGAGGACACTCACAAATAATGGTATTATAGTCAAATCGGCATGCAAATGCATACATACATATGCAGTAAAAATATAACCCTTCTTTTGGCAGTCAGGAAATAAATCGTAGCACTCAGTACAAACCGAACCACACTCATAATTTTATCACAGGTAAAAAGTTTTACCGCCCAGCGAAGTGGGCACGGGTCAGCTAGTATCCTATAAAGCACTTTTCGAAGAAAAATACTCTTTGTTCCAATTAATTCGCACAGTACTGTAGATTACTAAACAGTTTATTTGTTGTAACATTGCAGAATGTACACAACTTAAACCAAACGACTTAGTTGATGCAGCAATTGAGTGTATGTTTGAATTTTTTATGCTCTGTAAAATGGCATGTAGGTTTTCCATTAAGAGACCTTGACACGGCAGGTGCCTTGCTGTCTGCCCGCTTAATCATATATTCAGTTGCTGCTATATATTTCTTCACCATTTATCCAAGTGTAATGTGTGTTGTTTGAACGTTTCTACGAATAGAAGATAGAAACATATTGAATATGATTGCGAGATAACTAAATATAGTACAGAGCCTATTAATTTAATCAGAATGATTTTTTCTTGCCGGGAAAGTCTTAGGGTGACACAACCGTTTTTTTTCTGTATTAGCACTGTTAACATTTTAACAGCGGAGCACGTACTCAGTACGTGATACAAAATATTCTCTTAACTCGCCACACGTATTGAGGGAGTGATCGACTTTCATACAGTTTGTTTAAAAATCTCGTACTCTGTACGTCATTCGCGTTGTACCAGCAAGCCCGCGTAGACTTCCACAAAAAGTTCCTTACTGGAATCAGCCAGAATGGCACTGGTCTGGGGTATGGCAGTACAACCACGAGCGACGTGGACTTGAAGAAGTCTCTTTTGCGGGGAGATTACGACAGCAAGAGTATGGCTCATGCTATTGGCCTTCAATGCCAGAATGATTGGACAACAATTGGGGACTTTTGCATTCCGCCTCCAATGCACTGGAAGGTATGACTGGACGCCAGAGATGCTGAAATTTTATTTGAATGCCTTTCAGCATACACTTCCAGACCCCAGTAACCTCGCTCGTTGGAGCTTTGCCGAGGATAGTTCTTGTCCCCTCTGTAGCAATACCCCTTGCACAGCTAGACACATTCTAGCTGGCTGCAAGGTGGCCTTAGATCAAGGACGGTACACTTACCGCCATGACAAAGTTCTCGCTGTTATTCGCGAGGTAATTAGTCTCTCAGTGGCTCGTGCCAACAAGGGTTTGACAGTATCCTCCAAACCCCCAATACAGTTTGTGCGGGATGGCTCTAAAGGCAAAAAACATTTAACTACAAAACCTTTCTCAATAATCGAGAAAGCTACAGATTGGATTCTGGAGGTTGATTCGGTCTCTAAGCAGTATAAATTCCCTGAAAGTCTCGGATGCACAGCCCTCCGTCCAGATATAACTCTTTACTCTCTATCTCGGAAGGTGGCTCTTATTGTAGAATTAACTGTTCCATGGGAATCAAATATCCCAAAAGACCACGAGTACAAATTAAATAAATACCATGATCTCGCAAATGCCGTAACCCGGAACGGCTTCACTGTTCACCTTCACGCGGTGGAAGTTGGCGCTCGTGGCCTGCCAGCTAAATCTCTATTTCACCTCTTTAAAGATCTTGGCCTTTCCAGAAAAATAATCAACTCTTTCTTAGAAAAATTATCTAAAACTGCGATTTGCGCATCTCAAATTCTATGGCTTCGAAGGGGGAGTGAATGGGTGGCAAGGTGAACGCTCACATGTGGCAAGACAGCTGTCCTAAACCTACCACAGCCGGTTCGTAAGTCCGGAATCCACTGCTCACCCCCCAGAAGTGTAAAAAATTGTAATATGATGGGCCCGACTCCGGTCGGTGAATTCCATGGCAGCTCCGTTTGTATTTATTTATATAGCTTAGTCTTTTATCTATACATACATATGCAATTCATTACTGTGAATTTTATAGTGTGATAATAAAATAGCGTGAATTCATAGCGTAAACTAAAACAAACGAAAGTGTCGAGAGTCTGCAAAGTTTGCGCAGATATTGTAAAGAAGCAAACTGGCAAACGAGGATGCAAGGAAACAGTCTACTATTGCCCAGATTGCAACGTACCACTATGCTACTATCCATGTTTCAAAAATTTACACACAAAAAAGAATTATTGTCAATGATTACGTTTGATTACTTCATGTAATTTTTTTTTTCCACCAAGATGCCCTTTTTTAAATAAATAATTTCATAAGTTATCATAATATTTCTTTCATTTTTATTTTATATCCGGAAGATATAAAAGTTAGTCTAATAGATACAAAACAAAGTATTTCTATATCTAACAGAATGGAAAAAAACGCAGGATGCAGGCATACAAAGAAGCGTCTAAAAAACTTGCCCGCAACCTCACCAGATTAAAAAGGGACAAAATCCTTAAAGTCATAGGTACTATGACAGGCCACTGTCCCCTAAACAAACACCTGTTTACCATAGGTGTGACAGACAGCCCTCTATGCAGAGGATGCATGGAGGAAGAACAAACGCCACAGCAACGGGCAAAAATACTACAATCTCCAGCATCTGTCCTGGAGGCCTGTAGCAACCCAAACAGGCTGCTAACCTTCTGGGACAGCCTGGGTTGGCTGGAGTAACATAAACACAAATAGAAACATGAGTCACGCACAACGGCCCAACCAAGTGGCCAAGTGCGAGAATAAAGCCCAGACAAACTAACTAACTAACTATCTAATCAGGTTATTTTTTTATAGCCGTTACAAAAAGGCGGAAAGACGCCCGCGGGCAATGTAATCGGCCGCTGTTAAAGTGTTAAGACTTATTACTTTTGTTTAGTAAGAGGTGTTACGATTGTATTGTATGTTGAGCTTCTTTGGCTGATGTTGTTGTTTTTTTTGCAGAGCGCGTCGGAATCGTCTTCTGGGGCGGGGACTGGGGCGGCTAGCGGTGCCGGGGGCGTTGCGGGTGCGCGGGTTTCCTCCCGCTCGCGCACCACCGAAGAACCCCACATCGGCAAATACAAGCTGTTGAAGACCATCGGCAAGGGCAACTTCGCCAAGGTAACCTCTTAACTTATTTATTGCCGGGAGAGGTAGAAAAGTTGGCTGCCCAAAGTAGAGATGGTGCTCCGATTAGAAAATAGATCATCTTCAGTTGTGATTTAAATTTTTCATATTTCCAAGCAGACACATAATCCAATGCAATGTAGTGGTGCTATTTTTCATAACCTTTTTTCGTATTTTTCTTTCAGGTCAAATTGGCGAAACATGTCCCCACTGGCAAGGAAGTAGCCATTAAAATAATTGACAAAACTCAACTCAATCCGGGTTCGTTACAGAAACTGTTTAGGGAGGTGAGTATTTCATTTATCCTTCCAATGAACATTGTTGAAAGAAAGAGGATTGGAAGAATCCAAAATAAGTCTAGACCTGAAATGAAAAGATAATGATGTAAGAGAATAAGAGGTACATCAAAGTATAGCTAGTATATAGTCCAAGCATATGAGATTCAAACTTGACATTTCCAGGAAAAAACATCCAGAAGTTTTTTTATTAACGGTTTTCCGCCACCTCGCCAGAGGTGAGCTAACTACAGGTATCACGAGAAACTGAAAAAAAATTAACTTATTTTAGTTTTTCGCTTATAACTCTAATCATTGATGATGGCTATTCTATGCCAAATTAATCAAAAGTACTCGATACCAAAAAGAATTAAAAAAAAAATCCATGGACCTATACCCGACTATATTCACCAGACTGATTCCAAGACTAATAATCTTTTATCTATAATCAAGATATAGGCATTTCAAGTTTGCATATACAATGTCAACAGATTTGACACACTCTTATGAAGCTATCTTGTTTAGGAATCAGTGCATAATATTGAAAATATATATTTGCAGGTACGAATAATGAAAATGCTGGATCATCCAAACATAGTAAAGTTATTCCAGGTCATTGAAACAGAAAAGACACTTTACCTCGTGATGGAGTATGCTTCCGGCGGAGAGGTAATTTGTTTTATTTTAGTTTAGTATTTGTTCATTCAAATTATGTGCCTGATATCACAGATACATTTTTACACGACTGCCCAACAAAAAAGGAGTGTTAAGTGTTCAGTGTTCATCTATGTATGTTTTCCGTTTCTTTATTCCGCCATAACTTCTAAACGCTTGAATCAATTTAGAAGTGTGTGATACTGTTAGAATCGTTATATTTTTAATATATAGAATCGAATTGCAAACTTTTAAAATGTATTCAAATATGCGGTCCCTAATCAAAATCGATGTCACTATTAAACGATTATCAAAACTATCGCTGATCGTACTCGTTTTCGAGATTATTTGGAATGTAAACTTAGAATGCACAATTCGTAAACTTGGATGCTACGCAGAGTTGCGGGGGCGTATTTTGCGCGGGAGGAGTTACTGGGCACCTGTCAGCGCCACGGTCTGCGATTTGACACACTGAACCAGACTCTGTGTCTCGAGTGTCACAGGGTACTGTGAGTATCCTGGGATAGTAATTCCACTATTACTACCAGAGGTCTTTTTTCCACTATTACTACCAGATTTGCACGGATTTCTCTATCCACCGGTCTGCTCACAGATGCGCGGCCTCTACCTGACAGTAGCGGTAATTCAAAACGAATTTGTCGCTGATCCGTGGCGACCTTTGCTCGTAAAGCTCACTCGGGATCGGGTGGCCAACGGATCGTTTCGAAGGATAGGTGACGCCAGGCTACTTCTTAGGAAATGTACATCTTCAGACTCCCCCGGTTGTTCCCCGGATTGTGCAAACGATTGGGAGCTAATGGGCCCATGATGAGGTGGCCACGATGACCTATGTGTTCAGGGTCGGTCACACTCACGGGTCAATACCCATCCGATGGCCTCCACGCATGGGGTGCGCGCCTGGGTAGGACACTTGGTCAACCAGTCTCCCCTGGGAATCAAACCTCTGGCGCTCCTGGACGGTCTGCGCACCGAGCGGCGCAAGCCAATCGACTGTGCTCTCCGACTACCAATCGGGGGAGTCTGGGAACTGTATTGTTTCCTATAGAGCGGGGGTGGTTGTCTACCTTACGGCGACTGCTCTTGAAATGACCATTGGCCATCCGATCCCGGTTCAGAGTCGGGCAAAGGACGCCTTGGTCCGCGATAGATTCGGTGCACACCATTTCACCGCTTCGTAAGGGAGAGGACCGCGCAAGCGACCTCGAACTCGGAACCAATCGAGAGACCGGAGAAATCTGGTCACAATTATTGGAAGCAAGGGCGCGAGGGTCGGCCCGCCAGGTAACACTGGCTATCTCGCGGTAAGGCGTTGGCTTCTTGCGGGTTGTGACGTAGCTGGACGTTGGATTTGTTTCTGTCCAAAGTCTTCTACGTTCACTGCAGGGCGACAGAACGAGAAAATTGTTGAAACGTCCTGTGGTGACGGGCTCGCCCGTTGTAGTTGACACCGCAAGTTGTTGTGCAAACGATTGGGTGACGCCGCACGGTGCGCAAACCGCCCAGTTCCGCCCGAGGTGTTCCCCGAATCGGAACCTCCCATCCCAACTGTCTACGACTGCAGGCTACATCTGCAGGCAGAGTTCACAGCGTCCTTTCCAGATCGAGTACCTCTTCGAGGAGGTTACCAGATAGACGCTGAACCGTGAGTCGAGCCAACCTAAGAAGATGCAGACAGGCCATTGGGCCCAAGCTGGACGGAACCATTAGCAATTTTCATATCAGTTGAAAGCGACTCGAACTCGGTGAATGATGACTGATGACAGTTTGAAAACGACTACTATCTCTTTCTTTACCATGTCGAGCGAGTATGCCCGTCTCTTTCTCGCTTTGTTTAAAAATCCCAGATTATTGCGTTGATTTTATTCTTTGTTGTTTTTACTGTCTTTTAACCCTTCGAGTAGCGGCATAATTTCATGGCAGACTGCGGCAATTTATTGGAATTTCTTGCAATATCGCCGCGCTCGACAAAAAGTACTATAACTATGGAACTACTATAGCAATCATAAAAAGAATAACTGTGGAATGATCGCATTGAAATTTCTTATATAGAATATCGAAATCTCATTTTGTAAAACAATTAGATAATTATGAACAAATATGAGAAAGTCAAAAAAGTGAAAAAAACTCGGCCTTTCTAACTTGTACTTGTCTTATGGAAAAATACGGAACCCTATTTAGAAATGTAAATACTATCGTGATCTATATTAGATTCTCTATCAAAGGTAATATTTCGTTTTGCTTATTTACATACAAAAATATTTAGATATTAGCTCATAAAAAGCAATAAAATTTTTGATGATTTCTCGAAAAAAAAAAAACCTATGATTTTTTTATGAATATGCCGAAATTAATTTACAAATACGCCGAAAACTTCTTTCATATTTCAGCGAAAAACAAAATAATATGTATTTTGTCAACGAATTAGGCAGACATTTTGCATTTTTAGAGTTATTTATCGCAAAAAAACTCAATAATTAGTAATGACGCCATAGCGATAAACCGCACCCAATTTTTCAAATAAAAGAAAACACAACATTGGTATAAAATGTACATAAAATCACTGAATTCGGTTGATAAAGTGTTTTAGAATCAAATTTACTTACATTTCTATTCATATTCCAACTGAAAACACTAAAAAAACACAAAAAAACTGTTCACGACCCGATGTTTGATAATGACGACCGAACAGCGATGTTTGACAATGGAATTTTACCAGAAATATCCATTCTATGGACGCGCGAAATTATTTTAGCGGCCGTCTATGTATCTATGGTAAAAATGAGATATTTGGTATGGATTTTAGGATGCGTTTGAATTAGAAAATAATATTACTGTGCACTCCGGGAGCAAGCCGCCAATATTGGTCGTTACGTAGTTAACGGTGTTCTGATGTGCAACCAAATTTGGTCGTTACGTAGCCGAAGGGTTAATAAATTGGGTTTGTTTTTCTTTCAGGTATTTGATTATTTAGTTCTCCATGGTCGTATGAAGGAGAAGGAAGCGAGGGCCAAGTTCAGGCAGATAGTTTCAGCTGTACAGTACTGCCACCAGAAAAGGATTATACACAGGGATTTAAAGGTAAAATAGGGCTTCTTTTCACTCTAATTTTTATATCACTATTATTTCACGCTTCACCGTTTCCGCGCATCTTATGCTGCGTATGGACTGATGAAAGGTAACATGCATTGTATCGTGAAAGGAGCGATTCATCAGTGTGGACGCAGCGCGTGCACGAACCTGGTTCAGTTCGTGTTTGCGCGCGTCTCAACACAACCCGTCCACACTGGGGCGCTCTGAGCACACTGCGAACCCCTTTGTGTTCGTTGGAAAAACCGACAAATCGCGGATCGCTCCTGCGTGCGACTTGAAATGCTCGTAGCGTGTAATGTGTGATAATAAACAATGCATGAAATGCACAGTTTGCGCGTGCAAGGCGTCCAAACTATGAGAATTCGTTACAAAGTATGTTACATTGCACTAATGTGGACGGCAAATTCTTTCATTTCATGTTACGTTTCATGTTACGTTGTTTAAGTCTGTACGCAGCCACAGTATACCAAACAGTAGGTTTACTCTCGAGCTACAGGTTATTGCGGGAAGAGGGTGCTAAGAATGTGGGCAGAGGGGTACGTGTTGACAAACGCCTTTGATTAGCGTTACACGAAGGAAAGGATGGTGACTTTTTTGTACGTTTGGGGGCGAGGGGCGAGTAGCGTCTGGCGGCCATATCCGAGCCCTTACGACTTGTGACGTATTCGCTTCGATTTCAATTTTGTTCTAAGAGAAGCTACTGTCTGGTATACTGTGACGCAACATTAGAGCCTGCCATCTTGGTCAGAGTTATCCCACTTCCGCTCGGCTGGATAAAATAGCGCTCTTGAGCTCTAAGATAGCCCCATCTCTCGCAGTATCAGAGAGTCGAGCTCTTGTCGTAGCTTCTATCTCAAGGGTTTTGTAATGTCGTTTCATCGAAGGAAGAATCACTGGCGCCTATATAATTACATAATAAACTTGCTCCATAGGATCGTGATAGCTTCTGATGAGATGTTCTTTTAGGAATCTAGCATTTCTCTTTTATAAGCAAACTCGAGAATGGGACAAAGGACAATGGGCAAAAATGTATGGGCGCTGGGCCCACCTCTCCAATAACCTATTTATCATTGGAAATATCTATTTATCTACAATATTTAGGACTACTACTACTTACCTCAATTATGAGGCGTTTCTGAGTTTTGAAGTTCGGAATCTTCTTAACCCTTGGAGTAAATGGGTATTTTCATGGATGCATCTGTCTCTTTTGCAGGATTTTCGGCGACATCGACCTTAAAGTACTATAACTACGAAACTACTACACCAATCATAAAAAGAACAACTGCACAATGATTGCATTGAAATTTCGAATATAGAATATTGAAATATCATTTTGTAAAACAATTAGATAATTATGAATAAATATGAGAACGTCAAAGAAGTGAAAAAAACGCGGAACCAGATCTGGTCGTATCATACTCAACGGATAATTGTTTCAGAACCAGATTTGGTCGTATCATACTCAAGGGGTTAAATGTGGCTAATTACACGAAAACCCCCATGCAAACTATTTATTATATATCAGTCCAAGTAATTATCAGTGCTAGTAATTCCAAGCGATCTTCATAACTTCTATTCTTCAGGTCCACTGACATTTTGGTTGCCCTTCGCTGCACCTTTTCCAACACATATACACCTTTGCAAGCCGAGTCGAGTCTCCTGCGCTTATTTTTTCGAAACAATACACAAAAACATCGAAACATAGGGGTGATGCCATACACATTTGTGTATGCAAATATAATGTTTTTGTTTCCTGTGGCACTTGGAAAACATTCCCCGCACGGGTAATAAGGGGAAGGGTTTGTTTAATTTTTATCTGCTGCATGCACCGCGCACACCTGTCAGTCAACACAGTTTTTGAGGTTATATTATCTTGTAAACACTGTGTGACAAAACATTGATAATGCATTCGAATTGAGATACTGTTACAGTGGAACCCTGGTTAACCAAACTCGGGTTATCCGATACCCGGGCTATCCGAATTGCCTCCCGGGTATCCGATACCCGGGTTATCCGATACCCGGGTTATCCGAAAAAATAAAGAGTCGAAGAAAAGAAGAAGTCGCTACCGAAGCGCTACCACTTTTTTATAGAGCCCAAATACGTTCTTGGATATCTTGTTATGTATCTAGTGGTTTAGTGACCAGTTAATACTGAAAGTTAAAATGTTTTAAACTGAAAATGGTGTGCCTATAAATGCGATCTTATCAATTGATAATAGGCGCATCATCATATCTTTCCGATTTAAAAAAAAAATGCAATATTGATATGTGTTTCCTTTCCCAAATGTTACTAGTCGAAATCAGCCACTAGATCAGGGCGTATAAGCGACATTTAAACGGCGCTACCGGGGCCTAGAGATATTGAATGTGCCACAAACTGTACAGTCAATGTATGTTAATGCCACAAATTGTACAGTTAATGTATTATATATTGATGTACATACTGTTTTCTTAACCCCTCGAGCCTCAGAGGGACCGATCGGACTCAAACGTAAAAGCACAGTTGCGCCTCGTTGGGACCGATCGGACTCTAAAGTTAGTATTCTAAAGTTCTAATATGCAACAACGGTTTGGGAGAAATTAATATTTTGGTGGGCCGCCATAATAAATCTAAAATTTCCATAATTATACATAGTCTTTCAAAGACATGCGCTTGCGAAATCTCGCGGTTCGAGGGGTTAACTGTATGTAATTTTAACATTAATAAAGAACGTAAAAGGTACCAGACAAAGAGATTTTTAAATTCGTTTAACCCTCAGACCTTTCAGAAATATGTACTATATTTTTAAAAGGTCGGAATATGTGTTCATGGCTTAACCGAAAAAATCCGAAACGGCTCCCCCCTCCCCCCCCCCCCTTCATTTTGTTTAACCGGGGTTGTACTATATATACTTTTTAACAATCAGAGAGGGTCACTAATAACTTTTTAACATGTCAAAATTTCAAGGTCGTAAATAAGGTCTGACTCAAAATCTGTTTTTTCTCCCTGCGTGTTTAATTGCTAAAACTGAAAGTATGTTTGTCTGTTTGTTTGAAAAGCTTTATTACACACACAAAAGAATACAATGTGGCGGGCCTATTGCCACGTGGCAATATCTTACGGCCATACCGCCAGGGTAATTGTGACTAAAGGTTTATGTGGGCAAGTTGATTTACAAGTAATAATTGAATACACTTACATAATAGTCATCATAGTATAAAATATAAAACAGTGATTAGTAACTATGCCAACTCGATATTGAAGGGAGGAGTGGAATATAAGGACAAGCAAAGGAGACGGGAGGGGGGGGGGGGTATTCATGAGTTGAGTAAATGTCTAACGATTTTTTTAAACCCGCTCAGGTCTTCAAGTTGTCTTATCGGTAAAGGCACGGAATTCCAGAGTCGGGCCGCCTGCACTGCGAAAGACATGGACATGAAAGTTGATGAATGCTGAGGTATAGCCAGTAATAGATTTTCCTGCGAGCGCGATGGAAGGCCATGGGATGAAAGCGGAGAGAAGAGATTATACAAATAAGTAGGACAGTTTGACTGTAGTACGCGGAAGAGTAGGACGAGTATGTGAAAATCCCGACATTGTCTAATGTCATCGTCTAACGTCTTCCTCGTTGGAACTCATTTTGATATCTACACATGTTTAAACCTGAAACATTTCAGTACGCAGGAGACTACTTGTATAGGAAATTAGTTGTTTTTTTGTATTGTTTCGAAAAAACACGCGCAGTAGACCTGGCTTAAGTATAGGTTCCGGAGCTGATAGCCATACTCAAGAATAGGTCGCACTATGCCTTGTAGATCTTAACCCTTCAAGCCCCGCGACTTCGATATCGAAGTCAACTGAACGCGTCCAGGAAAAGTGATTTGATTGGGTTTTTCGTGTCATTCCGTATTCAGTTGTATTTTATTTATATGCACAATGATATTAGTATTATCGAGTATTTAAATAAAATATAACTGCATACGGAATGACACGAAAAACCCAATCAAATCACTTTTCCTGGACGAGTTCAGTTGACTTCGATATCGAAGTCGCGGGGCTTGAAGGGTTAATAAATATCTAACCTAATCTTGTATTCAATGTATATTGTATTCTGTTTCCAGGCTGAAAACCTCCTCCTAGACGGGGAGATGAATATTAAAATAGCCGATTTCGGTTTCTCGAATGAGTTCACGCCTGGCTCTAAGTTGGACACGTTTTGCGGAAGTCCACCTTATGCGGCACCAGAACTCTTTCAGGGTAAGTCCTTATTTTTGATAAATATAACAATATGTTAGCGGAGTTTTACAAAATATTTTAACTTGTTTAGTAGAGGTATTACAATTGTGCCGAGTCTTGAGCTCCTTTGAAAGTACTAAAATAAACACCTTCCTAGAAAAATTATCCATAGCAGCGATTTCCTCATCTCAAATCCTATGGCTTCGAAGGAGGGATTGAATGGGTGGTTAGTCAATAAATAGCCATTTTAATACCACGGAAATGCTATATAAATACTATAACTATACTATATTTGCAGGGGAGAGAGAGAGGGGGTTACATGCTGACAATGTACATGCTGTACATGCTGACAATTACTGCACAAATGCTTATTACTGTACATGTTGACAATGTTACTTTATTTTTTACTATTTACAACACATTATTAAAGTAATTTTTATCCGCATATACTTGTGTATATGGGTCGTTTGGACCGAGTAGTTTTATACACTGGATTGATGACTATTTTCTGTTGTTATTAGCCATTTTATGGATATAATAGCTTAACATTGAGATGTGTCAATTGCGACAGGCGAACCCGCCACCCCAGGGAGTTCTAACGACATAATGCCATTCTCTCCTATGGAGAGAATGGCAAGTCCACTTTGTGGACAGTCAGACGTACTTAACGTATTTTGACTGTGGAAAGAATCCACAGTCAAACTACGTTAACAGCCCGTAAGAGTCCAACCTGGAGCCTAACAGTAACGTGCACCAATTGTTTTTCTATCTAATAAATTATAAATTTCATTTTTGATCAACAAAAGTGGATTTACGAGGTTTTCAAGATTGTCCAACGATATATGAAGATTAATCCCTCAAGCGGCGGGTGTAAATCTTGGCAGTCACCTGTCATTTCTGAGGGTTGAAGGTCAAAAATATAGCACTTTAGAAAAACGATCATAAGAAAGAAACTACTTGATGGATCATGAAAAGAAGAATTGTGGAACGATCGCATTGAAATTTGAAATATAAAACATTAAAACAATTACGAATAATTATTAGAAAGTTGGAGAACTGAAAAAAACTCACTTATTCAGCGATATCGACGTTTTATCTCAAAATACGAAACCCCATCTAGAAATAGTACACACATTTGTGTACGTTATTACATGCTTTACCAAATCTATTAGTTCGTTTTATTTATTTTCATACATATATCCGAAGAGAAGCTACATAATATCCGAAGAGAAGCACAGATTCGAGCAATGGCAGCACTCGACTAAGTGCCCCCATAATACAAACAATTATAATAGGGATTCTAGACTGCGAGAAGCACGCCTAAATAATCGTACAATACAGAATTTATCCATCTTTCTCACACCTATCTAACAAGGGGTGGTTGCACTGTCATTTTGGTGTAAATTCAGTTCGTTGAGAGCGCGGTTTGTCACGCCGCGCTCGTACCCGTTTTGGGACGTTACTGAGCATTGACTATACATCGTACCCGATTCGGGACGTTACTGTCTTGAGGGGGTAATATGTTTATAAATGGGATTTACCCAGTATTAAATAAAATGTATTTCTCTTTTATTTCAGGTAAAAAGTATGATGGTCCTGAAGTAGATGTATGGTCGCTGGGAGTTATCCTTTACACACTAGTGTCCGGGTCGTTACCCTTCGACGGTTCCACCCTAAGAGAATTAAGGGAAAGAGTGTTACGCGGAAAATATAGGTAAGATTTTTGTTTAACCGCTGGGTGGCCATGCACACCGATCGGCGTTTTTCGTATTATCCGGAATATATCCGTAGTTATTCAATTATCAGCTCTATTTCTCCCTCCACTGTGGTAAAAGCCTATAATTGAAGCCTGTTATTGAATAAGTCACCGTCATATATTAGAATGCTTTTTGAGGGCTTTGAAAATTTTGCGTGGAATGACTGGCTTCCGATAGGTTAATAGCTCAAAAGTCGTTTTTATACTTTTTTCGTTTGGTTAGAAAAATTATCAAAGTTAGAAAAATTATCTAAAACCGCAATTTTTGCATTTCAAATTTTATGGCTTTGAAGGGGGAGTAAATGGGCGGTAAGGTGAATGCTCACATGAGCTGAATTCCATGGCAGTAGGTAGTATTTGTTTGCAATAGGTATTATTTATTTGTAAATTATGTAGGTACTATTTGTTTATTATAGTTGTCCAGTGATTAGGAGTCATTCATTTGTAATTTTTAAAGCAATTTTTTTGAAAATTACCATTTTTAGCGTTAAAACTGAAACACTTCCAAATATTGTACTTTCGTGAGATTTGTTTGGCGGAAAGCTATTTTTTCATACATTTTTATCAGTAAACAAATGGTATCTAAGTCAATATTTTAGAAACGTATGGGGAATTAAAAAACGTATGAACCGTCTTAAATCACAAATACTTAGAATTTTATAAATTTTCTGCACTGCGCAAATATGAATAAAAGAAATCTAACGATTTACTAAGAAACAGATCTTGTCTTTATAGGGATTACGTCACATTGTAATATTTCGTTTACGCCGCTAGATATAATTCAAACTTGCCGCTGCAGAATGTCGCCACTGCATATACGTTCCGAGTCAAATTATTGTATTTTCATCGTCGTAAACGCTAAAATGTTCGAGCGCTTCGCGCGCTCAACCAGTTACAATTAAACTTTCTCATGGAGCACATACTGCTTTTTAATACCGGCTGCGCCGACCGCGCCTGTGCGGCGCACTCGCGATTCGATCAAATAATAGGGCTTAATCCAGGGTTGGCTTGATTTTCCCCAACCCGAAAAAGCCCACTGGGTTAAATTGGGTAAAACCCACCTGAAAAAACCCGAGGGTTTTTGAAAAAATACCTGTTTATAATAATTAAATCAATGAACGCATATAGCATTTATATTATATTTTATCAAAAAGAAAAAAAAAAGAATGTATTTGTGACACACCCAGTCTGTTCCGTAATTTACTCCAGACCATTCCAAATCAAAAGAACTGGCCGGACAAGTGTAATGCCGATTACTTTTGGCATGATTTATAAGATAACTTATGGATAATATTGTTACGTGGATAAGCAGCAGAAGATGCAAAGAAACGGTAGAACACTCAATTTGATTTATTACAAAATTATTACAATACTCTTCAAGCGACAAAGACCCTTATACACACTTCAATATACACTATTTAGTTCTAAAATCGTTTGCACTATTACTCAATATTTTCGCTCCGAAACAGCGCCACTAGCGGTTGTTAGTGTTAACTCTTATCCTGTTGTGAAAATAAAGGGGATCTCTCCGACAACTGACAATAACGATTTTCGGGGGAATTCGCTTCATGGTAGTGTTATAACTTTATTCAGTAGTAAATAGATTTGAATTGGGAGAAAAAATTGCAATAAAATGATAATAAAATAAAATTAAATGTAAAATCAAAATATATTTATTTTAAATTCTCATTAACTCCGAAAAAACCTGAAATTCCCCAAAAAAGGCCGAAATTCCCCGAAAAAAACCGAAATAACCCAGTGGGCAGATATTTTTTGATTAAACCCGGGTTTTTGCCAACCCTGGCTTAATCCTACAATTTCGTCCGGCCCAAAAAGTCATATCTTAAGAACTTAGAGACTCATAAAGGTAGTTTAAAAACGCAAAGACAAAATGCTGGAAGGGTACGTCGGTTAGGAAAAGAAAGGCGTTTGTAGAATTGAGCGCACGGGTGGCATTGCAGAATCCCGTTCTACATGTCGACGGACTGCGAGAACCTGCTGAAGAAGTTCCTGGTGCTGAACCCGGGCAAAAGGGCCAGCCTGGAGGCCATCATGCGCGACAAGTGGATGAACACCGGCCACGAGGAAGACGAGCTGCGGCCCTACGCCGAGCCCAGCCAGGACTACAAGGACCACAAGAGAATAGGTGCGCTGCTTCCCATACCCTTTTTCCACTACCCCACTGACGATAGACCGTTCCTCGTAAAATTATGTTTCTTTCAGGTTTTTCAGGGAAAAAAATATATTGTAACCGTAGTCGGTTAGCGTAACTCCATTATAGCGTATTCGATTGCTCGATCCCCTAATCGTACTCGACGACTGCGATTTAAATACGAAACGACGCATGGATGGCAGTCATCATTTCGAACGTCAATATTCCGCAATTTGAAGTTTAAAAAGACCAATAGATAGCGTTTTAAACTCTACGAGATACAAGCCATCGCCTCCGATGATCGATCTCCCGAAATAAATATAAACTATTTTATTATGCATAATCTAATAATCTTTTTCTTGTCTCGATTTTATGGGAAACGCCTATCGATATCGACTACTCGCTCGTCGGAGCCGAGTCGTCGATAGCCGCCGAGGATGTCCCCTTTGTAGCAATACCCCTTGCACGGCTAGAAATATTCTAGCTGGCCACGAGGTGGCCTTAGATCGAGGACGGTACACTTACCGCCGCGACGAAGTCCTTTCTGTTATTCGCAAGGTAATTAGCCTCTCGGTGGATTGCGCCAATGAGGGTTTGACAGTACTCTCCGAACCCCCAATACAGTTTGTGCGGGACACCTCTACGGGCAAAAAACCTTTCTCAATAATCGAGAAAGCTTCAGATTGGATTCTGGAGGTCGGTTCGGTCTCTAAGCAGTAAAATTCCCTGAAAGGCTCAGATGCACAACTCTCCATCCAAATATAACTCTTACTCTCCATCTCGGAATATAGCCTTATCGTAGAATATAAGCTTATTGTAGAATTAACTATTCCATGGGAATCAAATATCCCAAAAGACTACGAGTACAAATTAAATAAATACCATGATCTCGCAAATGCCGTTACCCAAAACGACTTCACTGTTCACCTTGGTGGAGCGACAACACCTGGTGGAAGTTGGCGCTCGTGGCCTGCCAGCCAAATCCCTGTTTCACCGCTTTAAAGATCTTGGTCTTTCCAGAAAAATATTCAACTCTTTCCTGGAAAAAATATTTAAAACCATGATTTTCGCATCTCAAATTCTTTGGCTTCGAAGGGGGAGCGAATGGGTGGGTGGTAAGGTGAATGCTCACATGTGCCAAGACAGCTTTCCTAAACCTACCACAGCCGGTTGTCAGTCCGGAATTTACCTCTTGGGGTGAGTGGTGGTATTTACTGTCCATTCTCCCTCAGCTCTCTAGGATACAATTCACGCCTATATATCTACGCTAGGTTTATTGCAAAGCTTTAGTTATGATAGAGTTATGCTAACCACCTACTTATTTATTTACATATTCTTAAGAAAACACTGATTTGACAGCACTCTTTATAAAAAAATATACTTTCATCGCAAATTTATCCAAATTTAACACTGAACCGTCAAAAGGTACAAATCTAGATAATTTTTGCAAAGAAAATAAATCATTATTATTTGGAGACCGTGTACCGATTCAGTAATGGAGTTCCTGAGTGTACTCTTGAAGAAGTTGTACAGTGTTGCTCGAGTCTGAGAGAGTTACTCAAGGACGTCAAATATATAAACCGACCTTACTATGATGTGACTACCAAATGGGTAAGACTTTCATTTGGGGTAGTTTAGAGTAGATGAATGTAAATAGTAGCTCAATATAGTTCCGTGGCCTAAATAAATATTTACTGACCGTCGCATCGCCCGGAACGCTAAGGTTGTCACTTTTGAAATACGGGGCAAGATCGGATTTAAAACAGCAATCTTACAATACTGACGTGTGAAAGAGACAGCTATCGAGCAATGTTTCTCAAACTTCCCCCTAAGACGCCACACCATTGTAAATGGTGTTTCTGTGTTTGTCAGACATTTTTCATTCTTTATGTGAAGTTAAACTACTGTTTACATTTATATACTGTGACGAGTTTTTTTGTTTTTCGCAACAAAAAAAAACAAAAGTTGTTCAGTTGCTCCTACTGATTCACCCCCTCGAAGGAGAATGCCAGTTAATAAAAACTCATCCCATTTATATCTAAATTTAGAATCCATCGGAAAAAAAAACTATAAATTAAAAAAAAATAAGGAGCAATAAACCTATAATGACTCAGGGAAGGGGGGTTGGAGAGGATGAGAGGAATTTATGAGCATGTTTATGAGCAAGTATTTCGCATCTCTATTGTATTTTCAATACTTGTACAATTGCATTTATCAATAATTATAATATGTAATATTATTGTAATGATTAAGGCTCCCTTCGATAAAGATCCCAAATTGACTCGACTAAAAATTTTGATATTTTTGCAAAGCCACGCGCTTGTGCGCTTTCTATATATACATAAAGATGTATAGGTATACCGCGGCGACAAGGGAATACCCACCGTTGGCAGTGGCCAATTACGAATGACGATTTTGGCTTTGCGCGTCGTCTAATATAGTCGATTTGGCTTTTCAATGATAATATAATAAATTATCAAATGAATAGTTTTTTTATAAAGTAAAAATTAGATTACAATAATAAAATAACTTAAGATCACTGTGTTATTTCTTATATCACTCAAAAGTATCTTTAAGAAAGAGAAAAAAAATAATGTTTGACCATAACATTTCTGGAAATTACGTAATTTCAAACATTTTTTTAAAAATATATTTTGTATGGAAGTTCCAAAAACTGTCTTGGTACTCTGCAAAGACCATACACTGGTGTAAATAGTATTTTTTAATATTGAGAATCATCTCTAGGTTTTTCAAACACTGAAGACAAATCTTGCTCGTTTTTATTTTTTTTGGAAAACAGTAACAGAATAAAGATAATTTACAATTAATATGGAAATAATTTACTAATTTCGTTTTGGCGAAATGATAGCTTAAGGACCGGGTTTTTAAAATCCGGCATAATTGTATTAAAATTCTTTTTTACGTTCTCACAACCAGGTCACAAAATTATGTTTCATATAGCTTTTGGCCGGCACGGCCTCTTGATAAATATCATTTATTAATAATCAAAATAATGTATAGTCGCAATAAAACATGAAAGTAAAGGTCGGTTTATGGTAAATTAAATTTATTGCGATCACAATAAATTATAAATGCATGATATTATAGGTGGAAAGTAAATTGTGGAGGATCTCTTTTCTTGAAAAAAAAAAAAAACTTTAATACACAGAAATGTAAGAAAGTGAATATAATAATAAATATTAGTTTACCGACTGTCTTCACATGATACTATCCGCCTATTACCGCTCGTATGATTCGACCGTGCGTACGATTCTCTGGACATGTCACATTCTGTGCCTTTCTGTTTGGTTACGTTTGCGCGGCTGCCCGAACGCGAACGGACGCGTAGCTGCTCAAGTGGGTATGTGCCACACGCCGACACCTTCGTTACGTACAAACCAATATAGCTTTCCGCCGTATAGACGTGCTTTGTCAGAATATACACATTTAATTGTTTGTATCGTCGCTTTGGAGGTGAATATGAAGCTAAGTGAAACTATTTTAAATGCGCCTATCGATCGATCGCTCTGTATATATTAATTGGGACAAGCGAGTCTTTTCCAGATATCAGATGTTAACCCCTGGGTGGCCACGCCCGCCGATCCTAAGTATTAGGCTTAGATATGTATCCAAGCTTTTTTCGAAAGTCGAATTATCAATATTCAATCTATCAGCAGTCAGCAATCTCGTCAGTTGTAATCCTTGATTTTTTTCCCACTATCAAACACACAACGTCGTTGTACCGCGAGGCTCTACTCTACAGTCCTCGTAAAGCAGTCTTAACTTCGCGGACACCGTTGCAATCTTGATGTTAGGGTTGGATCAGCAGCACTCCTTACACCTGCCACAGTATCGTCGAGAAATGTACTACAGTTTGTTTCCTGAATCCTTCGAGTGTCGCTCTGCACTGTTCTTGACCGAATAAAACGCAGGTTTGGTGAAGCGTCCTTTAATCCTCCCAGACCTACGCAATACAATCAACGCGCACACTGAGCCGTTCTTCGTTAGACACTGAATTCAAAATATCCTAGCCGCATGCTGCTCGTTGACTTAACTAGGGATAACGCCTTTACAATCTCCTAATATCGTACGATAAACTTATTTACATAACTTATTATCCTGTTGCTGAGGGCATATCTTAAACATATATATAGAACACTATTTGTTAAATGGACGTAAGGTCTCTTCCTAATTATCAATACACTATGATTAATTAGTCTAACAAGATATTACACACTAGAAACACTGTTTATAGTCCAAAAACACGTACGGTGAGTCGACCTTAGCCCATATATGCACTCCCTTCGTCATTTCGACCGTTCGTGTAATTTGACACTCCCTCGTTTGCCAGAGATGGACCTTCCTTCTGCGAAGTGAGGCAATTATACATTCCTATCCCCCTATAATGTGATATTTTGCGGCACATTAACCATAGTAAATTAACATCAGTAGGACATCTCAAGTTCGTTTTTCGAAATAAGTACCTACGCTTCGCCGAACCACCAGGGTTTCCACAATAAATACACAATTGACAAGTTGTGATCCCATTAAAGCAGAAATGCAATTCTTTATAATTATTATGTACTTTTGGATTTTATATATCAAGAGTATATTATAGATTAAGAGTCGGTTCCCAAAATTGTACTGTAACAGAATATATGAGTTAGTGCTGACTTTGTGTGACAGCATTCATAACTTGTTGCATGTGTTCAAAATACCTATATTTTAGTAAGTTAAAGTAGGTACTTAACAAAAACGCATCTACCTACCTACGCGCACTTACATACCTACGCACCTACTAACCTAGACACATACTTATCTACGCAAATGAATAATAACATTACCTCGTAAATGTCATTTCGTAATTTAAATGTAATTTCTGATAGGTTGCATTACAGCCTGTACAGAAAACATTCCACTTTTGTATACTTAGCTGTCGCGCGACAGCCCTGACTGGCTAGCACCGAGACGCCTGAGAATCTATGAAGTGGTAGCGTAGGTACGGACAACGGGCGCTTGTATGAGTGCAAAGTCGATGCGTACTATGGAGATGTTATACTATTCTTATTTTACTATGACGTTTTTTAGCAAGGCTTATCTTCTAAGTAGAAATCGCCGGAGAGCAGGAATATGGTTCAAATAAACATTCTGAAATGTTTTTTTTGCGCAGTCCCAACATACTAGCCCAGTGTTTCCCAATTAGTGGTACAAAACCAAATTATTAATCAGTAAAAAATAAATAATCAGTAAAAAACCATTACGCAAACAACAATTGCCGACATATGTTTTGCACGGTGTACCTTTGCATAAGCCGATTTTCGGCCATGACAAACTTAAAAACAACCTTGTCACAGACTTCAACTCGAAAACGGGTTGAGACTGAAGCTGACCATAAATCGAGTTGCGGAAAGAAGAACGTACACATTTGTCGCATTGAACCGATTTTCACCATCATTAGAAGTGTATTTTGATAGTAATAAATGTTAAAAAAAACTGATTTCATTTTTATTTTGCATTCCTGCAATAAGGGATACGCGAGATTGAGGTCTCTCTTCAAGTGGGAACCACTGCTCTAGCCTTTCCGAAATTCGTATAACATTACATGTTGCAAATGCAGTGCATCATTCGCAATTTTCAAAATATTCTCAAATATTTTAAATGATTGTTATTCAGTGATCATGAATAACAATCAATTATGTCTGAAGTGATGATGACATATCACTGTCACCTTTTCAGTGCATGCAACGTAACGAATCATAACCGCCGAATATCTGCTAAAAAGTAAGTTGGCAATATATATCAAAATCGAGCACGAACTTATGCGATCACCTGATATTGAACTAATCGAACATGGACTCTTATCAATGCAGTTAGCTCATTTTAATGACAGTTGATTATTATCTTGGTTTTAGTGCGCTAATGTTTTCTACGCAAAGACTTCAGTTGTTGTTTTTACAAAACGCTGGTTTGCAGCATAGCTCTTTTCACATCCAAAGCGACAATTTATGTGACTGTTCGGCGTTGAAACGATCGCGACATTCTCGATTCGTTTCAATTCTGTGTGACGTTCTGATTATATACTTAGTGCATCTATTTCATTTGTTTGTTTTGTCATATTGTACATACTATATTGTAAGTCTAATTTTATATTTCTTTGGCTTCTTTTGAACCAGCTTTGCTTGGTTAAGAAGCTGGACATTCCGACGCTTCGATCTTTATGTAAACAGCTTTTCTGCCTGTTTTGTTAAATATTTTGTCATATAGTTTTTGCTACAAATTCGGCAAGTGTGACCCGGTAAGGAAGTGATAAAAAAGTTGCATGAAAATTGTTCCGTTTCTATTCTTCCCACAACACCGACAACTCTTCTGACGATGCATCGATATCAATCTCTTCTTGGATGTGTATTCACAGGGGTGAGAACACTTTTACTTTCCCGGCCCACCAACCGATGAGGGAAAGTCTTGTTTACTAATACAGTACAACCTCTATATAACGAATTTGAAAGCGATATTAAAAAATCTATTATATCCAATCATTTGTAACATTGAGGTTTGCTAAAGTAAGATAGAAAATGTGTTAAAACTTTATTGTACCAAAAACACTAACAACTAGAGGTGTTAACTACTACGGGCGAACCTGTCACCTCAGGAAGTTATAACGATATTAGATCGTTTTATCTCCTGTGAGGTAAGCGTAGAAGACTTGGGACGAAAACAGTCCACTGTCTAGTTACGCTAACACGCCCGTCAGAGACCAACGCCTTACGGCGAGGCACCGGGAAAGGTAACAGCGGTAACAGTTTGGAAGGATATCTCCGTCTGGAATAAACCATCAGGTTAACTCCTTCCTCCCGACTGGTTACAGGTTCGAGGTCGCTTGCCCGGCCCTTATGAAGCGGTGATACGGTAAAATCTATCGCGGACCACGGCATCTTTTGCTCGGCTCTTCGAACAGTGCGTTCAAGGACGCGAGCCAAGTGAGAAGTTGGTGGATACGTCTCGCGCATTATGTTCGACGTTGAGTAGACGCGAATCCATCGCTATGAAGAGGGCCAAATAGAAATGTCTAGCTTTTAAATTCTGGCGACGACACGTTCGCTTAATGTTCGATCAGAAAAATGCGGTCGTTCTCGAGTTGATGCGCGCGCCGTCTCCATTTGAGCAGTTGCAGATGCGCGGAGCAGAGTTGATGCGCGAACCTAATCTATACCCACCTTAATGCACCGTTTGACTTACACTATACTAAAGAATTTCGATACATAGAGGTGTTTATTTATTTCCTTAACCGGTCGAAACCCAGCCTTCGCGTGCGAAAAACTGCACTGCAACTTTTTGCTTGATTTCGTAACTAAATATCAACCCTTGACTACACTCGCGGGGTACAAACGTACCCCACGAGACCTATTTCACACTCTAATTCTGTAGTCGCGCGGGTGTCGCGGTGTTGCGCGTCCATGTAATCTCAGTGTCACCAGAGAGCGTGTTTCTAAAATTAGGCTTAATTTTATCATTTATTTTATGAAACGACTATTATTTCTAGTGCAAAAACATTTAAACATGATTAAAGGTTGTGTGAAAGTACATATTTTCTTAGCTTAACTTACTTTATTTGAAAAAGGTAGTATTTCCGGTTGTATTTGTTAAAGTTTTATATAAGTTTTGTTATGTTTTACCAATTGGGATAATATTTTAAGACATTTGATTCACAAATGGCGTTTAATTCCTGTGCTAAAATAAGAAATATATATAATTTCTCATTTATATTAAAATTTTCCTAAAAAGAAAAGGGGTACAAAACAACCCCACTAGTGGACATACATGTGCCAAAACCGCGAGTGTAGTCAAGGGTTAACAATGTCGTTTCTTCATGTACTCACTCTTGTTACCTAGTAATTAACCTTATTATATGTTTATATAATATATATGGGGGCTGGCCGAAACGGTTACGCGCGGATCTGTCAAACGACGCAAAATGCCTGTTGTTGGCGTCCAATAAGGCATTGTTGGCGTCCGGCGGGTTAAGGATGAAAAAAACTTTGTAACACCTGACGTTTCGGCGATGTTGCAACCGCCGTTGTCCAGGGTAGACTGGTTAGTCTACCCTAGACAACGGCAGTTGCAACATCGCCGAATCGCCGGGTGTTACAAACTTAACATGGTAAATTCGTTTTTATCTTATTTATAATGTCAAACAACCGCAATAATATTCGATTTCATATTGCTACATGAAGGTTATTAATGCAATTTTTTCAACATATAGAGGTATTGGATCTTACGGTATGCTCATGGAGATTTAAAAAAAATCGTTACTTTGAAGAATTCATTACATTAAGGTTCTTTATACCGAGGTTGTACTGTATTATTCATTTTTTGTCTTAATGTTTTTCTGCTGTGGAACACAAATGAACAAATGAACCCTCATCTCATTTATCAGAGGAAATTTCAGTTTCCCCGAAAATGTTGCTAATTGGACTTGGATCACATTTCCCAGCGTACGCATTATATATTTTGCCTCGTCTTAAATATACCTATCTACACTTAAATATACCTGTCTATTCTGTGAAATCTGTTTTGTTTGTTAAGCATGATATTTCGTCTGCCTTGATATGTTCGTCGTCGGATGCATGTTTCCCAATAGCGAATGCGTCCACGAGAATGCAGCATGTGTCCCATTTTTAAATTAGGCACTTGATGTCCTAGCGGTGCGTTTTTGTATTTATGGTTTTTTAAAATGTTTCTATTGCAGAAGCGTTGGTGTGTCTGGGCTACAACCGGCAAGATATCGAATACTCATTGGCGGAGGCCAAGTACGACGATGTATTCGCAACGTATCTGTTACTCGGCAGAAAAAGCACAGATGTAAGTATTCATTGCAAATCTTAGTTTGTCTAAACGAGTGTCAAACCAGACTAGGTACTGGTTAATTTTATTTGATGCCGGCATAGTACACTTGGAGGTATCAACTACATTGGGCAAACCCGTCACCTCAGGAAGTTTTAGCGATATTTGATTGTTCTGTCTACCGGCATAGTACAGGATGGCGGTGTTGACTACAACAGGCGAACCCGTAACTTCAGGCTGGTATAACGATATAGATCGTTCTTTCAGCCGTGGGATGAGCGTAGAAAACTTGGGGACAAGACAATCTAAGAAGTAAGAGATAGACTAGATTTGATTGAATCTTTAATTAAATTCATGGAATCATTAAATATGTCTAATTCGTAATAATTAAAGAAATCGGGCGAGAGTCTAAGGCACTGCAGGCCGTCAACCACTGGACCAACACATCAGGTTTGAATCATTTAAAAGCGCTAATTAAGGCTTAGGACTGTAAGACTGCCCGTGAGGCCTTATCGCTAAATAGGAACAATCTACGCATACTGGTGAGGGCGCTCACTGGGCATTGTAGTCTGAACAAACACATGCACAACCTCAAGCTCCGGGACACGAAAATGTGCAGGTTCTGCCAAGAGGCAGAGGAAACTCCCCTGCACCTCATGTGCGAGTGTGGCCCGCCGATGCGTAAAAGATACACCCACTTGGATTGTCACTACCTCCAACCTGAGGAGGTAAAACAATCTGGCGCCAAAAGCATGTTGCGGTTCTTAAATGAGGCTTAGCGCAGAACTACAGCAGGTGGCGAACACAATAAATCAGCAATGGTCGCAGTGTTACAAGGTTCCTTGACCTTAGAAAAGCCCCAAACAACAAATAAAAAGGCGCTACGGGCATCATGTGTGCAACCGATGTGCTTGTGCCATCGTTAAATAAATTACAGCTCAAATTTAATTTTTTCTTTGTTTACTTGTTTTTTTTTCAGCCCGAATCGGATGGATCGAGATCAGGTTCCTCATTATCGTTACGGAATTTAGCTGGAGTACCGCAAAACAATGTCAATAATGCTGTAATTTGTAAGTATTTATTTAATTTAATTATTGTCTAATCGGCCTTTGAACGGGTGTTTACATTTACTGAATTTAAAGTCATTTCCAATTGTCCACAATCGAATCGAAATAATTTGCTTCTGTAGATTTGTGTGAAATGCTGCCTTCTCAAGTTTCAAAGATTGGTTACGGTGGCCACGCCCCGCCGATCGGCGTTTTTTGTATTATCCGTATTACATTCGTATTTATTCGATTATCTGCTCTATTTCTCCCTCCACTCCGGTAAAAGCCTGTCATTGAAGCCTGCCATTGAATAAGCGACCGTTATATATTAGTATGCTCGCACACACCTTCATCAAACAAATATTCGAGGGCTTTGAGAATTTTGCATGGAATAACTGGCTTCCGAAAGGTTAAGATGAGTGTGCTAGTGAGGTCACTGCAGCTATAATGTCTTTGTAGCGCTCAGCTCTTATTTCCAGCTAACACAGCTGGTCTTCTGGATATTAGTGATTCCTCGCGGTTTGACGAAGGTCGCATCTAGATCAGGATGAAGGTAGAATGGGAAGGACTTCTGTCATAATATTTATACCAAATTTGTGAATCCGAATGACTTGTGGTTTTTATAAGAATTTTGCTTTTAATTCATCGTTATTGTATTTTACAGTAACCATGCATGTATATACAGTCTTATTTATAAACGTAACTTAAAATTTGCGATGCGTCTCAGACACAGCCGAGCGAAAATCGTGATTTATAAACGTTGCCTAACGCTAGGACACGGCTCAGTCGCGTCCTATCTCAAACGTCACTTTGCGCACCGGTCGGACCGTGTTTAGCGAATTAAGTACAGGTTTTGTGGCTGTGTTAATCAATAAAATGGACGATTTATCGGTGAATTCGGTATTTTCTGATAATCTGCGGATGTTAGGACAGAGGCGGACTACCAAAACATACAAAAAACATTTTGACCCGTTCACCGAGTTGACGGAAGACGAATTTCGATATAAGTATCGATTTTTCTAAAGTGAACTTTACAAAAATAGGCATTAAACAGTATTAAAAATAAAACTAATCAGTCATACAATTACTTTTTATTTCTTTCAGATTCCTGGTCTAAAATGGCCATTCTTTTTAAATAAATCGCCTCGTTATGCCGCATTATCTGCTCACGCAAAGCAATTTTCGCTCATACAAAGCAATTTCCCGCTTCTCTCTATTCTCCAACTGTTTCTTTTGCAGAAGAAACAGCTTGCTATTGCGAATTGCACCTCAACATACGCAGCCGACGACCGAAAAGATCTGACAGTTCGATGAGCGTTGTGTACGCAAAACGCGAAAATAGCCGGTTACATCACTGTATTGCCAGGATTAAATTGACCGCCTAGTGCTCAGACACAGCGGAGCTACGTAACGCTTATGTATTGTTTATAAATAAGCATGCATGCGCTGTGTCCTAAGGAGATAAGTAGTGCATAACTAAGACGAAGCTGAGACGTGTCCCAAGCAAATCTAATAAATAAGACTGATAATGTTAAATGATGGAATAGGAAATATTTTACATACTTTTACTTAATGGCAGAAACTTCTCGTGTATGCGGACACAGCAGATTTGATGTAAATCAATTTTAAATTCCATAAAGCGGTTCACATTTTAACGGGTTACGACTATATTTTCACAGACAGCTAAAATATAACAATAGGATAATATGTATAAAAATGGGTTTTGTGTGGATTTATAAACATGATCAGAGATCAAATAGAAGGAAGAGGGATAGGACCATCCTGCATTTTTAATTAGCTAATTTTGAATTCTTGTTGTCTATTGAGTTCTTCGCTTATCCGAAACGGAAATCATAATTAAATTTGTCGCTCAAAATGAGATAGTTTGGTTAGATATTTATGAGATATCTTTTCGTAGAAAAGTAACGAACGATGATTATACCAGTATTCTTAGATTTTGACTAGTTATTCATTAGCTGTATATGTTAGGTGAATTGATGATGACCTTTATCGGTAGTAACTGTGACTACTCAATACTTTCGAGTAATGGCGCCAAATTGAAATATATAAAATGATTTGAGCTAAGTTCTATTTCAGCAGAGCGTTTATGTAGCATCGTATGTCGTTTTATTCGTAACATATATAGTTATTTTTCTTCGAAGAATAATTAATGTATTTTGCTTCGATGGAGTTTTTACTACTAATTTGCAAATGAATGCGGGTGACGTTCGCCGATTCGATTGAGCATTTCGGTTACGGCCTATTCGTAGCCGAGTCGCCCCAGTCGAGAACGAGGGGATGGCCTTTAGGGTCCGATTAAGATTCGCCGTTTTCACTCATAGCTTCGTCTACCTAGAACTGCGGTGCGGTCGCAAAGTGGGTCTCGGTGAGTTTGTAATTTTTTTTGAGAGTTTTGGAACGCGTATTTTCCAAGAGGATCATGTTCTAAGCGAATAGTGCGGAAAGTCTGCGGTGGATCTACGATTGACGCGGCGTTGTTTGGTTTCAGCCAACTCGGGCGGCGGCGCGTCCCCCACGTGCGGCTCGGGGGGAGCGGGGGGCGCGGGGGGCGCGCACCGGGGGGTGCACCGCTCCATCTCCGCCTCGGCCGCCAAGCCCGGCCCGCGCCGCGCCTCGGCCGGCGGCGCCCCCCCGCCCGGCGCGCCCGCGGCGGCCGCCCCCCGGCCCAACAACGACCACCGCCAGAACGACAACTTCAAGCGACAGGTGAGCCGCCGCAACCGACCGCCGAAGGTCCCAGCTCTTCCCAAGTACCTAACCTCCAATTCTACAATCGCTCTTCGTGCAGCTCGTTTCTAAACATCCCCGCTGGTTTCGTCACCTTCATTTAAACTTTCTCGAGCGTATCTATATCTTTTATATAATAGAGCTCCGAATCTAACGACAACAACATAAAAATATGTGTAACATGGTCGTTTAAAATATTTTTAATATGCTCGACTATTTTTTAATAAGCGACCGGTCGACCGACCGACCGACCGGCTGACCGAGCGAGCGAGCGACCGACCGACCGAGCGACAAAAAACTTGCAAAACTTGAAGTTGACTGCTGTCGAGAATTTCAATTGCAATTTTTTTGTCATGATTACGGTGGAAAGTAATCAATCATTAGTCACGATTGACAAATAAAGTCATCAATAGTTAGTTGTTAATCACGTTTAACGTATTCAATCGTTAGTCAACTAAATTTTGCCCAACACTGGTCCTCAGTATACGAGTAATAATTCTATATTTTTTCCTTCCAGAATACCATCGATTCTGCATCAATAAAAGAGAACACAGCGCGAATGGCTCAATTACAAATCACTCCAAGACCAGCTTCAGCACAGCAGCCTAAATTAGAACCCCGTAAGTTGTATTATTCTTCTTTATATTTGATGTCATTTGTCGTATTTAGCAAATAAGTCCAGTTTATTTTTCAAGTCATTGACACTTTTGTCACTGATCACTTCACTAGGGTAAACATCGCATTTGCTTACTGTCCTACTGCCAAGGAAATGTTTCTTAGGATTTGAATGGAATGATTCTCGCTGGAGTTTCAGATGATGACCACGCAGATGCGTGTTCAGATCCTTGGTATAGATAGCCTGCAACCCACGAACGTCATACAATGCACTCAGGACCTTATATGTCTCGATTGTCAGTTGCTTTAGAGCAGTCAAACCGAGAGCCGCCAATCTTTCCTTGTATGATAGATGCTTAAAGTTAAAAAGCATTTTAGTCGCTCTTTGCTAGACCTTCTCCGGGAGATTGATATCCTTCCTAAAATATGGGTTCCATATCTGGTTCCATATCTTGATTCAAATGGGCCTCACAAATGACTTATAGATTTTCAGCATTAGTTCCTCTGTAATATAGTGAAAAGCTCTCCGAATGAGGAGCAATAGAGAGTTTGCCTTCTTTACTAATGCTGCCACATTTTCTACCCATTTTAAGTCTTTGGTGAATATTACACCAAGATTCTTTTGTGATTTCACAGCACGAAGATGAGTCTTTTCCAGTAAGTATGGCTGCTTAGTGTTCTTTTTACCAAGATGAAGAATAAGCATTCAGAGTTAGAAGCCATTCCGATGTCCAAGCGCTGAGTTCGTTGAGGTCATTCTGTAAGCTGCAGCTGCTGAGTAGTGGATTTGCATATATCTTCGTATCGTCTGCGTAAAGACTCATGCTTGACATACTAGCTCGTAGGTTTGTCAAGCGTAGGATGAATAACACTGGCCCTAGAACCGATCCCTGCGGGACACCACTGACAGCATGAGTCCGATAAAGCCGCTTCCTTCCACCCTTACTTGAAAGGTGCCAGCTTAACCCAGCTTCTCGTTCTTTCACCGATCGGTTTTGGTTACGATGTATCAATCAATCCTGTGCGAATTTATCTTTCAAAGAACTCGACACTTACCTATATAATAATAGATATCTTATTCAGCCCTCATGCAAAAGAAGAAATTCACTCCTTTACGCCATTTTATTTCGAACCTTAATTTAGCAATTAATGATAATGAATAATAAAAACCTACACCGAGCAATGGCTGATAGCAGGATTAAGTGAGTATGTAATTTATGCAATAAAATGAATATAAATTGAAACTATTTTATGCATTGTTTAATAGGTTATTTAAATTAATCTAATTATTATTATTATTATTACATTTACAGACAGGCAGCATAATTGCTGATATGTCTGAATATGAAACTGAGTACAACTACAATTTCTGTTTAAGGTGTCCGTCTAGTCTATTTTTGAACATGTTGACACTACTCGCTTCAACCACTTCAGCAGGTAAACTGTTCCACTGGTCCACAATCCGGTTGGAATGTTTCCTGGGATTCATGTGGAATCGTGTTGTCTCCAGCTTAAAATTGTGTCCTCGGAGATGATGCTTGTAGTTTCTCTTGAAGATAGAAGACAATTCGGGGCAATTGTAGCATCCGTTGAGGATCTTATATGTTTCAATGAGGTCACCCCTGGTCCGACGATCCTTGAGTGTAGGCAGTTGCAATCTGCGGAGTCGTTCTGCATATTCCAGATTTTTGAACCCCATTGGCATCTTGGTCGCTCGGCGCTGGACTTTTCCTAAGAGATCCTTATCTTCTCAATTAATAAATAAACATATTATTGTAACATGGAAACACTCTGGAAACAAACTGGAAACATAGTTATCAATGGCTTTCTAGGATATTTTTAGTCAAATATGATTATTAGGTCAGATAAAAACAAAGAATAACAGGTAAACCCAGGAAGTAATGTGAAAAATCTAGGATTAGTTGTGATTCTTGGTGTTTAGTTAGTTTTGTCTAGGGTGTATACAAGGCTTGCGTTCCAGAGATTCTCGTAGTCGTGTTCTATATTTGGTTCATCAGTTTTGCATTATTTACTATTGCAATAAAACATGCATTAAAACGATTGTGTAAACTAGGATATTTGCCCATTTCACAATCTCGATAATCCCAATTATGAGTCATATTAATTTATTTTTACAGGTCGAGTTCCTGGTGGTTTGAGCGTCGATACTCCAACGTCAAAGGGATCCGTTAGTAGAAGGTCCACTGTTAGCTACGATGCCAAGGGTGACAAACCACTCATAGATAATAATAGGTGAGAAATCACAGATAATAATTTCATTCTACATCTTCTTATGCATGATGTACTAACATATAAATAAAATATCTTGCTTATGTCAAGTGTTTGGGTTTAGGTTACCATTTTTTATTTGTCTCAATTATTCTCTGTTTATGACTGCCTTTCACAACCGTCTGAGAAGTATCAGGAGTTCATGTTGCGCGAGGAGGTATCGATCCGGTAGCCAGAACTGTCACACAGCGCGCTGATTGTTATTTTGAATTTAGAACATCACTGTCTTTTTTGTGGTAAATCTCTTCGTCTGTGGCGCGAGTCGCCCTCGATGACCTCTTGAAACATGAACTCCTAATGTCACAAAATTTACTGATCCAGCCTAGAACCGATGACCCCATTTTCATACCATTATATCAGATGATTACATAAGTTCGTGCCGATTTTCATAGATGTCGCTAACTTAAAATGTGTTGAAGTCTACCATTAACCCTTCAGGCCTCGGCCTCTCAGCCGATTGACAAGTTGATGTCCCAAAAACTTTTAGTAAAAATTAGTTAAAAAATTGAATTATTACACTGTCTCTCCAAAACATTAATTACTGCCAAACCAATGTACCCATAATTAAAATAAAACATTAACATAATAAAACATAATAAAATAAAACAAATTAAATTAAAATAAAATTAAAACGGGGTCGTCATGCTGAATCGTGTTGTGGCCGATATCGGCCAATCGGGGCTTGAGGGGTTAAATCGGGTGCAAACTTATGTAAACATATGATAATATCGTCATTGAATACTTTAACGATACTTTTTGGAAATGTTTTTACTTTCTCCGCCCACCAACCGTCGAGGAGGAAAGAATTGTGGTCGTGCTGAAAGATTTCTACGAGATGAAGATGGAAATATTCGTAGAATATTCAATCGTATAATCCTTATAAACAATCGTAGAATTAACTGTTCCAAGGGAATCAAATATCCCAAAAGACCACAAGTACAAATTAAATAAATACCATGATCTCGCAAATGCCGTCACCCGGAACGGCTTCACTGTTCACCTTCACGCGGTGGAAGTAGGCGCTCGTGGCCTGCCAGCTAAATCTTTGTTTCACCTTTTTAAAGATCTTGGTCTCTCCAGAAAAATAATCAACTCCTTTCTAGAAAAATTATCTAAAACCGCGATTTCTGCATCTCAAATTCTATGGCTTCGAAGGAGTGAATGGGTGGTAAGGTGAACGCTCACATGTGGCAAGACAGCTGTCCTAAACCTACTACAGCCGGTCGTTAGTCCGGAATCCACCGTTCACCTCCCAGAAGTGTAATAATTATATATGATGGGCCCGATTTTTTGGTCGGTGAATTCCATGGCAGCTCCGTTTGTATTTTATTTTATTTATTTAGCCCCCCTGAGATGATTAAGACCATTTCCAGATTGAAATCTGTCTGTGTGTCTGTCAGTCTGTGTGTGTGTATTCCTCCAAGATAGCACCAATTGAGCTGAAATTCTTGAGACCTCTTCTGAGACCTAAATCCGATTGAGCTGAAATTTGGCATGCAGACATCAGAGCTGAAATTTGGGAAGCAGACTTAGAGACTAGAAATTTGGTACACAGATGCCTCGTTGGGCTGAAATCACATTGTGATCACATTTTGATTGAAATATCTCATCACTATCACATCACTTTGGTTGAAATATCAATGTACACTAATAATATTTAAATTCCGTCATACATATTAATGCCGTTGGCACTTGGCCTAAGCCCGCTCTTAGCCGAGAAACTAACCGCACCGCCCGAGGCTGTGGATGTGCACCGAGAGAGGCCCTTCGTCGATTTTATTTATGAAATTAATATTCAGATTAAATCAGTCCTTGGCTACCCGCTGGAAAGTCTTGGGGTGACAACCGATTTTTTTATATTTATATTCTTTCTAATTTTTTTTCTGAAACAAGGCTTTGTTCGTTTCTTTCCTCTGTATTGTCTAATAATCTAATACTGCATATTCTATTACTAACTGCATGCTTTTAATTGTATCGTACCCGCTGCTCTGGATTGGATTATGTTAAGACTGGAGTCGGGCGGAACCACGACGAGCAAAGGCCACACGAAGAGTGCTTCGGTCTCATCGGCAGGTCTGACTCTGGACACCGACTCCACAGCAATTCTATCCGCTAGCAGCACCACCAACCCTGGCTCCGAAGATCAGAGGTCTGTCCGCTCACCGGTCGCCGTAATCACGCTTTTGTTTCATCCACATTACTGATGCTTCTCTGTGCTCTGTTTTGTTTTATGTTAAAAGCATAACATAAGATTATTGCACTCATGGACAACTTAAGCATAGATAACTCATCGGAACTAGGAATAATGGAATGGTCTGTAGTGTCAATCGGCCTTCATATTTCTTAAAACAGCGTTTCCCAAACTAATATTACCATAGTTCGGTAATTTTTATGCGTCCTCTTCGTGACCCACTATTTTTTTACTATTCTGTTGTATAAGTAGGCAGATAATTATGTATTAAAATAATTATATAAGCCGACGAACTTGCTAAGATGGGAGCAAAGGGAACGGTATACGCCCTGAACCTTGCTGTGGCGTACCAAAAAGCCTTGCAAACCTAATGCTCAAACAAATGTGTTTAGAACAATTCGTCAACCGCAGGAACAACACGCCAGGGTTGAATCATTCCAAAGCGCTAATTAAGGCTTACGACCGTAAGACGGCCCAAGAGGCCTTATCGCTAAATAGGAACAATCTACGCATACTGGTGAGGGCGCTCATGGGGCATTGTGGCCTGAACAAACACATGTTCAACCTCAAGCTCAGAGACACAAAAATGTGCAGGTTCTGCCAAAGAGCAGAGGAAACTCCCCAGCACCTCATGTGCGAGTGTGGCCCGCTGATGCGTAAAAGATACACCCACTTGGGTGGTCATTACCTCCAACCGAGGAGGTAAAACAATCTGGCGCCAAAAGCCTGCTGCGTTTCTTAAATGACACGAGGCTCAGCGCAGAACTATAGTAGGTGGCGAACACAATAGATCAGCAATGGTCGCAGTGTTACAAGGCTCATAAAGACCTTAGAGAAGCCCCACTCCACAAATAAAAAAATAAAAATATATAATTATATTGTTAGAGATGTGAGGGTGTGTAAAGTGTGTGTGTGTGTGTGTAATTGTGTTGCTATTTTTGAAATGTCATGATACACTCAGTGTCCTTTCTTCCTTTACTAATTAACCACTGAATGAGACTTTTTTTTAAGAACCACCTGGGTCAGTCCTAAAGTATAGAAGTATTTTCCCAAAATATTCAATAATCTCAGAGCAAGGTAATGGTAATGGTGTTGTCCAAATGATGTAAATCTCCTGGACGCTATAATGTGGTATCTGTGCCGATCTTAAATTCTTAGCAGAGAACGACGTCTCTGCTTGCACGTAATTGAAATTTAAAGCAGTTTTTAAATAATACAGTTGTCTAAAATCAAGTATTTTCGCCTCGAGAAACAACTCGTTAGAAGAATACATTTTTAAGCTATTGCATAGCTTTTATTGCGGGCCTAGGCCAGAGCGGCGACCGAATGAAGAAATTTCTTAACAAAAATTAATGATTTTAAACTGATAATTACGTCTAAACGAGTACTGCTTACGATTCGGAAAAAATATATGTTAAACAAGAACATTTTCCTAATATTATAAATAGGATAGAAAACGAATTTACCGCGTGAAATTTGTAGGACCCGACGTTTCGGTGACGTTGCAGCCGCCGTTGTCTAGGGTAGACTGAAGAGCTGTCAGTCCGTTGTTTTGCGGGTAGGCCGCAAACCGCTGCCGCCACTGCGTAGGTTATAACGGTGGTGGGGGGCCGGGCTCGGAGCGCGGGAATTTTTAAAATCCGTCTTGCACACAACACTCACTGTGTCCTGTTTTACGTCTTTGCGTTCGGCGTTCGGCGGCGGGAACATTTTAAGAAGAGGGTTCCACGTAGAAGAGAGTTTGTAGCCGTCATCTCTATTGAAGTTCGGAGTTCTTCTTATTTCAATGGCTTCCCGGATCATGCGAGGAAAGTAGAATTGTCGATTTTTGAGGCCTGTAAAGGATGTAATACCACTGCAAACCCCGGGTGTGTATAAAGTCGAATGCAGCTGCGGTCTAGCCTACGTTGGACAAACGAAACGGCCCATAGCCACGCGACTGACAGAACACATCAAAGCTGTTAAAAACGTTCAGCGAGAAAAATCGGCGATCTGCGAACATATATTGGATAGCGGAAGTAACCACTGGATGCAGTTTCAAAATCCCATTGTTCTATCCAAGGAACAATTCTACTTTCCTCGCATGATCCGGGAAGCCATTGAAATAAGAAGAACTCCGAACTTCAATAGAGATGACGGCTACAAACTCTCTTCTACGTGGAACCCTCTTCTTAAAATGTTCCCGCCGCCGAACGCCGAACGCAAAGACGTAAAACAGGACACAGTGAGTGTTGTGTGCAAGACGGATTTTAAAAATTCCCGCGCTCCGAGCCCGGCCCCCCACCACCGTTATAACCTACGCAGTGGCGGCAGCGGTTTGCGGCCTACCCGCAAAACAACGGACTGACAGCTCTTCAGTCTACCCTAGACAACGGCGGCTGCAACGTCACCGAAACGTCGGGTCCTACAAATTTCACGCGGTAAATTCGTTTTCTATCCTATTTATAATGTCAAACAACCGCGATAGTCTTCGATCTTATATTTTCCTAATATTCTTAGCTTTGAATATTTTAGATTTTGTTTATATTACATAGTGTAATTAATTTGTGAAATTAGGTCTAACCGAACACAAAAACGACTACTACGCAAATACTATCTGGCGTATTATTATGAAACCTGCACCATTTTAAAGATAATTTAATTATCTATCTTTTTATCTACGTTATTTTTCGAATAATCCGTTTTTTTGCTTTATCGAATAAAAAAATCGTGCGCGGCGCTCTATCGGAAGACGTTTAAATTATTCCGAATCATTTGCTACCGCAGCCGCAAATGATTCGGAATAATTTCAACGTTTTCCGATACAGCGCAGTTATCTGATATCAGAAAAAATAAAATAAATAAATAATTATAATTGCATAAGTTGTTAAAAATGCTATGCAATAGCTTTACCGCGGCAGTCCCCGAGTGCCACACGTATTTTATTTTTGTTTTTTTTTAGTATAATTCGAATTACAGTTTTTTGTACGCTATTAAGTATTTTGATTGTAGTCGCTATTAAGTTTTTTTATTTAGTTTTTTTTTTGCCTTTCGGGCGTATTTAGAATAGAATAGAATAGAATAACTTGATTGTGCTATAAAAACATAACTTAATGAATATTACGCTGGTTTTATAAAAAAGACAATTTATGCACAAATGGCGGACTTATCGCTATAGCGATATCTTACAATCAACCATATTCCTACTTTTCACCGTACAATACACAAAGAAGTAGTAAAGTTAAATTTTAAATAAACTTATACAGATATATGTCAGTAACGTATGCTAAGGTTGCCCAGGGAAGGATAAAGGAGAGGACAAGGTGAGGTATTTGGTTAGTGGCTGTGTAAAAATAAATGTTTCTTCAACAACTTTTTGAACGTATGCAGCGAAGGTGCATGCCTGATAGATTAAGGGAGCTGATTCCATAAACGAGCAGAATGGACTGTAAAAGAGTGTGTGTAAACAGAAGAATGATGTATCGGAATGGCGAGTGTGTTATCCCGGCTTGATCGAAGTGGAAGACCGTATTTGACATGGGTTGTTGCGTTCGGGCGATAATATAGCCGGCCTCACTATTATACGTATGTATATTTTAATTTCAGTATGAGTCCTGCTGGAGTCGGTGTGGTATCGGCCAGTGCAGCCACTAGAAGAGACCAGCCGGCCTTTCCTCGAAACGAACCCTTACGATCCACCTTCCATTCAGGTAAGAATCGTAAATTAATCTTCTTCTGCGTATCTTCTGGCCGATATAGTCGGCGCATGGTGATGCCGGCATCTATAGATGATGCATTCAGCGTTCCCAGATCTCCAACAGAGATGTCAATTCGCTAGACGACCGTTAAAAAGTCGTTAGCGATGACATTCTTCATCTATACCAATATTATAGAGAGGTAAAGTTTGTGAGGCTGTAGGAAGTAATCTCTGGATCTACTGAACCGAGTTTGAAAATTCTTTAACAATAGAAAGCCACGTTATATGTACCCTGTGACACTCGAGATGACGACGATTCTGACAATACCACACATTTATAAATCGGTTCGAGCGTTTAGATGTTACGGTGCAATAAAGAAACGGAAAACATACATAGATGAACCCCGAACACATTACGCTCCTTTTTTATTAGGCAGTTGTGTAAAAATAGAATTACATGAAAAATTGATAAGCAAAAGTTCAATAGGTAATGTCGGCATCGCGCCGCTCTCACCGGGACTCACCGATTGGGTCCATTTATTTATTTATTTAGTAAACAATTAATGTCATATTTGTAAATAAGATGTTGGCAAGAAATTGATGCGACATTATTTGTAATGTTTGACACAGTCGCCTAACTAGGCCTAGGCCTGTTCTAAGGCAGACTTTTAATGACGATATTAAGTGTGCACTGTCAACTTAACCCCTAGAGCCCCGATTGGCCGACATCGGCCAAAACACGATTCAGCGTGACAGCCCCGTTTTAATTTTATTTTAATTTCATTTGTTTTATTTTATTATGTTTATATGTTTTATGTTATTTATGGATACAGTGGTTTGGCAGTAATTAATGTTTTGGTGAGATAGTGTCATAATTATTTTTTTTACTAATATTTACTAAAATTTTTTGGGACATCAACTTGTCAATCGGCTGAGGGGCCGAGGCCTGAAGGGTTAAACTATAGTTAGTTTCTTATTTTTAAATCGACAAATATGAAACTACAAATATTTACGCATATACAAATATAGATACTCATATACATCTATAGATAAAATATATATCCATATATGCACACATACACATATATATATATATGCAGTAGAGCGTCAATTATCCGAACGTCGGTCAACCGAACGACCACTTAACCGAACTGCTGCGGCCGCAGACTCTCGGTCAAAAACAGAACTCGATTGCCATGAATGTGATGATGAAGAAGACGTTCAAGAATAGATGAGGGTTGATGATGCAGTTCCAGGGTACCAAATCATGCAGGACAGCGATATTGTAGACCTCGTGATTGATAATGCTGACGCCGCCAGCACCTCATCGACTAGTGAATCAGAAAATGAAGATGAAAAAATAGCCACACCTTCTGAAGCATTTACATGTCTAGATACTGTCTTGCGATGGTTTGAAGCTCAAAATGAAAGCGACCAGTATCAGATATCTGTAGTAAAAAAAGTGCAGGAATTAGCTGCTCATAAGCGGGTAGGCTTGCTTTGACAGACCAAAATTAAGGACTTTTTTTAAGCGTTAATTCGTTCCACTTCATGTACGTATGTATTACATACACACATATTTATTTTGTTCACTGGATTACTACTCAGTATTGTAATAAATAAAAAATGTTAAAACAGACTACATACATATTATTATGTCCATATATGGTTTTATTAATACAGTTTTTTATACAGTTCGATTATCCAAATAAATCGATTTTCCGAACACTCTTGTCCCCCAATTAGTTCGGATAATCGATGCTCTACTGTATTATGTATACGAAAATAATAATAAAACCAAAATAAATAAAAATAAAAATTAAAATAGTATACATATATAAATCAATTATATATTGATATTATAGGTATGTAAGCGTTAGCTTACATACCTATAATAGTCATTTAAAATTATCATGGTAAAAACTAAATACTAAGTACTAAATATTATTATTCAAAATACAACAGTCAGCATATTCCCTAAATCGTCCCTACCCACCTGCAACAACCAATCGGTTAGTGATTTTTTAAAAGTGGATGTGTTCTCACTACTTTTAATTGCTTCGGGAAGATTGTTGTACATTCTAGGGCCAATGAACGCGAAATGGCGTCGGCAAATGCTGTGTAAGTTCTTGGCACCATCGTATCACCAGTTTTTGTCGCTCTCGTCTTTCCAACTCCTCGTTGATTATAAGGGGTCATTTTATTTTTAGTATATATTTTATTAGGGCCATGCGAATATAAAGCTGTCTTACATTAAAAACCTCGAACTGGACGTAAAGAGCGTCTGACGGAAATCGATACGGTTTACGTGCGATTATTTTTAAAATACATTTTTGCGCTATTTTTAGAGGGCGTAGAGTGGACCTCGTACAACCGTCCCATCCTATAATACCATAGCATAGTATCGACTGACACAATGCATAGTAGGTGTTTTTCAGCGTTCCCGGGTCCACAATATCTCTTATTTCCTTGAATATACGTCGGTCATTGTTCCTCCCCGAGCTGAGCTGAGTGTGCCTCGTTGTGTGTTGCAGGGCAGACGCGTGCGCGGGGCGGGGGCCGCGCGGGCTACCCGCCGGACGGCTCGCCGCACGCCGCGCGCCCCTCCTTCTTCTCCAAGATCTCCTCGCGGTTCAGCAAACGGTGAGTGCGCCTCGCTTCCAGCCTAGCCCGCAGCCGCGCCCAGTTGAGATTGCCGCGGACGTATCCCAGACTGTTTGCCAATCGAGCTTTCCTTTCTTACCTTTCTTTTGCTTTTATTAGTGAGTGAGTAACTATTTATTTTCAATAAACATCCGGATATATAAATTGCATTTCCAAGTAATAATATTTAAAAAAATACAATTGAAAACTACGCATAAAATTATAAAAAAAGTCTATTTGAATATCTAATTTAACCCTGCGGCAATTTATTGGAATTTCTTGCAATATCGCCGCACTCGACGAAAAGTACTATAACTATAGAACTACTATAGCAATCATAAAAAGAATAACTGTGCAATGATCGCATTGAAATTTCGTATAGAATATTGAAATATCATTTTGTAAAACATTATATGATTATGAATAAATATGACAAAGTCGAAAAAATGAAAAAACTCGGTATTTCTAACTTGTACTTGTCTTACCGAAAAATACGGTACCCTATTTAGAAATTGTAAGAGCTATCGTGATCTGTATTAGATTCTCTATCAATGGTAATATTTCGTTTTGCTTGTTTACTTACAAAAATATTTAGATATTAACTCATAAAAACCAATAAAAATTTTCATGATTCGATGTCATATCCTTATCGTAGATATCGATATCCTTCCTAAAGTATGTATTCCAGATCTGATAGGCGTGTTTCAAAATGTAATTTGGAACACGTGTTTACCGATGCATTACCAATCTTATATTATTTATGTTTTCACTTGATAATAAATATTTATTTTCTTTTGCGTAATTTTACAGTCAATAATTCATTGCAATCTCAACTAGACGTTTAATTAATGACTTGTAATATCCTAAAACCTTGTTTTTTCGTTTAAAAACATTCAGCGAATATCTCGCAATAATTACATTATTTTTGGATATTGCACGTCGATAGCTTTATTTTTACGTTATATAATAAGTTGCTTGTTACGTTACTTTTGTTTATGTAGAGTGGTGCCTGGGATTTGATGAGATTTGACAAGGGTAAACATATGTTGATATTAATGGTGTATGGGATACTACTTTAATTACACCGATGATGTGGCCATTGTTTCAGAATCAGAATGGTAAGAGGTGCTTGGGGAGATTTCTTAAGCCACTCTTACAAATTATTCTGCTGTATATTAAATACGGATAAGTAGCCAAAGGCCCAAGGTGCGATGTAAGCATACGTTTTTATCGCTATATTTTCTAAACAGGGAGAAATCCATGGATGAAATTCGTTAAAATTGCACGACTAGAACTGTCAACTACAACGGGTGAATCCGTCAGGAAGTTTTAACAATATTGGATCGTACTGTCTCCCTTGGTACGAAAGCGCAGGAGACTTGGGACAAATGACAATCCACTGTGTAGTTACACCACCTGCTCGTCAGAGGCCAACGCCTTACGCCGAGGTAAACAGCGGGCAGCCTCACCCCCTGACTACCAGTTTTGGAAGGATATTTCCATCTGGAATTAACCATCGGGATACCTCCAACCTTCCCGACTGGGTTCGAAGTCTTTTGTGCGACCTCTACCTGCCGTATGTTCAGCGGTGATTCGGTTCGAATCTGACGCGGACCAAAGGCATCTTTTGCCCGGCTTTGAATTCAGGATCGGGTAGCCCAATAGTCGTTTCAAGAGTGTTTGACGATAGATCAACATCCACCCCGCTGCTTAGGAGATAGTATATTTCCGTAGTCTCCCGACTCCTTCAGCAATTAGTCAGAGTGCAAAACTGATTGGCGTCGCCGAACGGTGCGCAAACAGTCCAGTAGCGCCAGGATGCAATCCAGGAGAAACCGGTCCACCAGACGTGAGGTCTGAGACACGAAAGTCTTACCCGGGGTAGCCTTCCGCACGAGGAGGCTTCTGAATAGGAGCTGAATCGTGAGTTGGGCCGATCCGAGAACAAAATGGATCTTGTGGCCCAAAATGCACAAAACTGTTTGCTACTGGTAAAAATGTATAAAAGGGCTTTTCCTGTGATAATACACGCTATAAAGATCATCATCATCAGTAGCAGCAGCCGGTAGACGTCCACTGTTAGACATAGGCCTTTCCCATGGAATGCCATGATGAACAGTCTTGGGCCGCCTCCATCCACCTACTTCCTGCAACCCTGGTAGTGTCATCGGTCCGCCTTGTGAAAGGCAGTCTTACATTGTACCTTCCGGTTCGCAGTTACCATTCGAGAACCTTTCTTCCTTAACAGTCGTCGGTTCTGCGAGCTATATGGCCTGCCCATTGCCATTTCAAGTTGCTAATTTTATTAGCTATATCGGTGACCTTAGTTCTTCTTCGGATTTCCTCAACTCAAATTGCGCAGTGAAACTCTCCGTGGCTCGTTGCACGACTTTGAGCTTGTGTTAGCGATTATGTCTCAGTGCCGTACGTCATCAATGGCAGCGGCTGAGGCGACTCTAGACCGTTTGTCATGGCATTCTATGGGGGAGGCCTATGTCCAGTATTGGACATCCTCCGGCTGATAATGATGATAATGATGATGTATACATAGCAAAGTTTTGTGATTGTATAGGCAGTACTTTTATGCTTTTACACCATAGACGCCACTGGATATCACCATAACGAATGATCAGTCAACTACCTAACTTTGTTAGCAGTCAATGGGCCACATCATTGTTTGTCCTGTTTATGGGTTTAAAAGTAAAATTGTCTCCATACTTTTTACTTCACTACGTCTAACTTCACTTGGCTATGTAATTGAAAGTTAAATATATAATTTTTATCATTTTTAATGATTATTCGCAGCATTATATTAATTCGGATGATTCTACTTTGTTTTGTCAATTTACAATGTGGTCGATTGATTGATTTTAATGAAATCGTTTCAATTCAGGAAAAAACATCAGGAAAATGCTCTAGGTAGCCATAGACCCAAAGTACGATATAAACAAACATTTATACCACAATATGTGTTCTATGTAGCCATACATCCGTAGATGTTATTCAGTAAAATACTCAAAAAAGTTGTTCCTGTAAGGATCTTAATAATCACTAAAAATATAATGTGAAAATTCATTCGTTAAAGTCAGAGTCGAAGATTAGATGAACCTTTGAGTTATCAACTACTACAAGCGAACCCGCCACCCCAGGAAGTTATAACAATACCAGGTCATTCTTTCTCTCATGGAGTAAAAGCAGAGACATCGGGACAACAAAGTCCACTGCCTAACTACGGCCCAAAGCCCGATAGAGTCCAACATATTACCGCAAGGCACTGGGAAGTGAACATAGCGGGCCGACCTCACGCCCTCACAACCAGATTTGGGCAAATTTCTCCATCCTCCAGTACGGTCACAGATTCAAAGTCGCTTGCAGGGCCTCTACCTGATGTTAGCGGTAATTCAGTTCGAATTTATCGCAGACCGTTTCGCCCTTTGCCCATCAGTATCACACAAGATCGGGTGGCCAGCGAAACGTTTCAAAGGTAGCTGACATCAGCTCAACAACCATTCCCACTGCTTTGAAAACAACAATCACCACTGGGGTGATTGTTAAAAACAGGTGTTAGCCCCCCCCCCCCCCCGACTATTCGCCCGCGTGCGCAGTCGCCTGGCAAACCGCCCAGTATTGCCCAAGGTGTTCCCCAGATTGGAACAACCGATCACATGTCCACGACACAGCCGTGGCAGAGTCCTTTCTAGGTTATACCCTCTTTGAGGAGGTTACCGGATGGAATTTGAACCGTGAGTTGAGCCGACCAGAAATAACAAAAAGGTCAGTTGAAATTAAGTTGAACGGAACTGTTAGATTAGAAGAACACTCCAAACAAATTCGAAAACCTTTCGAAGTTTTCAAGATTTTTTACTGAAATTACTTAAAAACTAATAAATATTTTTAAAAATCAACCCTTTTAAAGGATTCATCAGCTCGTTGACTAATAATTTGCAACTCGTTGACTACTAATATATTATCTTAAAAATACACCGTAATCCAACTGTTTGCATAATATTTGTAGATGTGAAATTTAGGGTGGTAACTTTCCTTATATATGGGTTTCTACTGACATTTTATTTGACAACATAAGAGTGTGATTAATAAATCATTTATTTAAGAACATTAACGTATTTTAATTTCTGGGACACTTACACTCGAATCTATAGTCGAGTATTGATCACTACTTGAGTCTTTACTCAACCAAGTATTACTCAGGTGCCAAGTAGTACTTAAGTATTATATGCGTTCTGTAGTCGAATATCGGTCATCGACTTAGGTGAGTAATACTTGTTTCGTACTTAGCCTAAACCGTTCTAGCGTGGCAACTTTACATCGAGCGATGCCGCTGAACGCAACCAACGAGTGAAGGGAAGACTCTCGAACGCCGCCACTCAGACGTCAGATTACCATACGATCGGAGCGGACGGTCGATATCGTCGCCACCGCAATTCCTGTTTGTTATAGATATATTTCGCTCGCGTGTACTTTGTATTGTACCAAATCGACAATAAATCTGTGCCACCACAACAAGGCGTTTATCTGGAATCCTGCCATCCTTCACCAGCGACAAATTAGAGGTTGTCCAAGCAGACCGCACCTCATTACAATACTCGAGTAGAGGGAAAACATGGGGAAAATAAAATATTTCATTATTTATTCGATAACAAATTACTAATCTTTTATTTTACATCTAAAATTATGATGAGAGAGCATTTAAACCCATTTTATTGTTGTTTTTCTATAAAATATGAATTAAATTGTTCATTTTAATTCGTAGCCGGTGATTTGTTAAAACGCCACTATGTTGTCGCCACGATTTGACATTTCGATTCTAAGTTCATGAATTCTTTCAAAGCGCGCGTAAAAATCATCTATCCTGATTTTTCGCGTAACGCCCTCATATCGGCTTCTGTGGTTAATTTGGGACTTTGTTTTATTTGGACTTTGATATGGAGAAAATAAATTGTGCCCTCGAGCGTGCTGCCGCACCACCGATCACGAATATTCTCTCAATTTCCTCCAGCCCTTGCAGAAACTCTGCTATTTCACGAAATAATATGTAAAAAATACAATAATACACACACGCACCAATGCACATAAAAGAAAAGTTTTCACAGCTCCAAGCCAAGTAGCTCTTAAGTATCGCCAGACGGATACTCAGCTCTCAGTAATACTCGAGTATTACTCGCCTTCTCAATACTCGACTATAAAATGGAAACTGGTACTCTCAAGTATTACTCGAGTACTGCTCGCTACTCGAGTAATGCAATACTCGACTATAGATTCGGGTGTTAGAATTTATTGAATGTTATATTATTTATCTTGCATATTTCTTCTATTTTTACCACTTCATATATAGGTGAGTTTTGTTAGATGGCCACTATGACGAAATCCTCAACTATGGCAGATAGCTAAAAATGCTGAAAAGAGTTTTGGAACATCAATGTTGAAATGAAAAATATTTATTTATTTATTTATTTATTTATTTATTTATTGGTCCACAAAAAAAATACACCGTTAGCACTTAACATAGCTTGTGTTGCTCCTAACTAGGCAGAGCCTGTTCTAAGGAGAACACCAATACAAATGATAATAAACTACATAACTTCCAAAATAAAAAATGAAAAATTGAATCATATCAAGTTAAAATGAAATTCTCACTACACCAAAATAATATTAGAACTATAAACAAGTTAATAATATATATAATAGCAATAATAAATAATCATTTATAATAATAACTAATAATATATAACAATTAGTAAAAATAGGTATATAAAATATATAGAAAAATAAATATATTTATTTATTTTATAATTGTAATGGATGTTTTCTCGGTCTCTCTCCTACCAAGGTTTATTAACCATAATGTAGGGTGATATTTTTGTTGGTTGCTGCTAATTTCCAATATGTTCTCTTTACTCATGATATTAACCATTCTTGGAGCAAGAAAGCTGTAATGACGTTTCCAAAAGACGTTAGACGTTTCGGCACTTCAAAGTTTCCCTTATAACGACCTGATCCCTCCCTGTTTTCCGGAGAAACACAATATTCGTCTTCATTGTTGTTTTTAAGATGAAGTATTGATTTCAGGCAATACAACTGCCTCAAATCAAGCAATTGTGCCTCAACATACAGGTCGTCAGAAGGGTAACGCCTAGGCTTCCTTAACCCCTCGCGTACCAGACGGCCCGAAACGTCCAGAATTGATATTTACCGTCGAACCCCAGACGGCCCGAAATGGCCAGGCGAGGCCGACCGCTAATTATGGATTATTTAATCGACTAATAATTATGAATAATCTTTATTGCTTTACATATTACAAATATCTAATAGCAAATTTCAATAGGAACATAAAACAGGTCTTTTTTAGACGATCGGTGTGACAGTTTCGGAGTAATCGTTTTTTTTCTGAAACGCCATCTTTTTTTTGAGACTCGCGAATTTCTTACGGGCCGTAAGGCACACATTAAAATTCAAACCGCGGGCCGCGAGGGGTTTCTAATTATTGTCTTTTGGACAACGGTATTTCCGCAAGCTCCCCATCCAAGTATACCGTATGTCATTATAGATTGGCATGTAGCGTAATATATTGTTTTTAAATAGGGCAGGCCCAGAATATCTCGCAATTGAATAAATATATAAATATCATTATATATTTTTATATATTTATATATTTATCTATTTATATATTTTCAATATATCATTATATATTTTTTTGTTGAGAAATTGCTTTTTTTATGTTTCCAGAAGTTTATAAAATTGACCTTTCATTTTTTGTATGCACTCAGGTAAGTTTAAAGTGGCTAGATAGAAATTGCTGAGAAATAATTTGTGCATGGATTATTTTATTATGCATTTAAAGCGGTAATGAATCACAATTGAAAATGATACAAGATGTTCGTTTTGCACTATTTTTATCGAGTAATGTTGGGATGACATTTCAGACATTTGGTCTTAGGTTTTAAAACATGTCAATTCATTTTGTATTGGTATCAATGTCATAGCTCTTATCAGCATTTCTGTCTATCTGCTATAGTTTAGGATTTTCCCATAGTAGCACTTTTATAAAACATCCTGTATGAGCATGCTTTGTATTATAAGCATTGGTTATATGCGGTATTAGATTGCTCACTCCATAGTACGATTTGGCAACACTTTCGCACTGTCGAAATGCAGGTAACTATGATAGCACTGATGGTCAAACTAATAGCAATTTATTTGGCCATCTATAATAGATTGATATTGAATGTTTTTTTAATAAAGAAATGACTGATTATAAAAACTTAATAATGTAACCAATGTTAACAATAATAACATTCAATGAATAGTATGTATTATCACATTTTTTTATTTGCGGATTACATCACATAAATAATACCAAGAGATAGAATGCCATCTATCAGTCTATCTGAACTTAAAATGTGTAATTATTACATATTGAAACCTGTAAAGCAAATTAAAAATGAACCTCTTTATGTAAATAATATTAAAATAATAAGAGCAATGATATTGTATAGCGCGCCATCTACAGTGCTCTGCTATACTGTTATACCACAAAAGTCGCCATATTGAACATAATTAGAGGTACGGAATTTTCCGAAAAAAAAATAGAAATTTCACAAAAAGAAAATAAAAATATCGAAATTTCGCTAAAATTCGCATATACTGCATATAAAACAACTTTTTAATAGTCCTAAAAGTTATATTTTATATTAATTAAAAGCTAGCATTGGGCTCGATTGTGTTTCTTCGTGAATTAAAATCGGATTAGTTCGTGTGAACGAGACAGGGCAATATGCTAAAGCGGAATGTGAAATAAACGGTTGTCAATTCTTCGCATTAAAACTACCCACCAAAAGAAATAGCATCTGAATTTAAGACCGCACGAAATGTGTTCAAATTTATTCGGTCGAATATAAGTTCGACAGGTAGTTTTTATCGACGATCGTTCATTTCATATTCCGCTCTAACTTATTGCTCTATCTCGTTCGCTTGAACTAATTTCAATTTTAAGTCACAAAGAAACGCAATCGGGCCCATTGTTTACTTTCAATATTTGATCAATTAGAATCGTTCTGTCCGCAACGGCGACATTATATTTAATAAAGAACCTTTCTGCTTCTACGCCGTTCAACTAACAGCGTAGAAGTAATTAACTCTGTAACGCTGCTTCAGCAGAGGTTGAAAAGCAACATTAAGTAATTGAGAATATGTTCCTAACATTGGCATCTTCATTCCTATTTACTGATTGAAGCATTAGGCGATGAAAGTGAGTATACCCATCAATCAGCTCATTATGAGAAAGGTCTCTGAAAAAAGGATTTTTTTGAGTAATGTAATTTGTTTTAACCCGTTGAGTATGAGTCAACCAAATCTGGTTGCGAAACAATTATCCGTTGAGTACGAGTCGACCAAATATGGTCGAGCGTTTTTTTCACTTCTTTGACGTTCTCATATTTATTCATAATTATCTAATTGTTTTACAAAATGATATTTCAATATTGTATATTCGAAATTTCAATGCAATCATTGTGCAGTTGTTCTTTTTATGATTGGTGTAGTAGTTTCGTAGTTATAGTACTTTAAGGTCGATGTCGCCGAAAATCCTGCAAAAGAGACAGATGCATCCATGAAAATACCCATTTACTCCAAGGGTTAAAGTGGTGATTTGCAGCCACAGATAGGCAAAATAACTGACCAATATGAAAGTAGGCTTCATTTTATTTTATTTAATTTTAGGAAAAAGTTATTTCTGTTTTTAGAAAAAAAAATGGTGATACTTTTTCACATAAACTTGCATAAATTGAAAAATTTCGCTTAAATTCGCATCTATTTCGTAAAAACGAAATTTCCGTACCTCTAAACATAATAACAGAACATTAATCAGTTTTTTGAAACTATGTACACATTGCGGTTCGTAGTGAATCCTAGTCGCCAAATTGTAGCACGACATTGAGCAATCTGATGCGCTATATAATCAATGCTGTTATCCTATCTTATCATGTCCTATCTTATATTTATAATGTTTAACAACCGCGATAGTCTCCGATACCCAAATAATGTTGGATTTGAATCTGCTATTGAGTAGCATGTTGGCAGGAGAGTTGAGTGGGGGTTCGCACGTCTTAAGGCCTTATGGCCTTATAAAGAATTTGGGAGTACCTCGGCGTCGGAGTCAGAACCCTTTTAAGTACATAAGTAAGGACCTAATACCTACACATCGCCTATTTTAGCTAACCTTTACATAATATGTAAATAAAAAGTAGCGTATTGTAGATGAAATTAATTTTATAAAATATTTAAAAAACATATGCTCGAAATCATCCATCAGGTTTGTACTCATTTATTATTATCTGTGTCCTCTTGTTTGTTTTTGTTGGTTTTTATTCGTTTGTTTTTTTTTTAAAATTTGGTTTTTTATTGCCCTGGTTGGTTTTTGCCGGTGGTTACACGGGGATGCACAAAGCTAGCGCTTAGAAGATAAAATATTTTTACTCGCATTTTGGTAATTTTTTCTGTTTTCGGTTATTCGACAGTTTTATTTTTTTTTTGTGATTTGGTGGTTAGGGAGAAGGTTGCGCCAGAGAGGATTGTATCTCCTCACTTTTTTTAGCTTAACACAGTACACCGGAGCGGTAGCTGTGCCTGGTTTTTTAAAGCGTTTAAAAGCCTGTGTACATATTATAATTTGTGATTTATATGGGCGTATTATTGCTAGTGGTGTGGACAAACTTCAGCTTCAGAGCAAGTAACGAACATGGATTAAAACCCTATACCACATAGGCAAGATGACACCTAAAATATGAGCAAGGAGCACGCGATCTACGCTACACTAATCCTTTTCAGTGGGAAATAGAGCACGTCAACATTGACCTTATGAAATATGGATGCGGTTGTGATGGACCGCCCCTCACAAAACTCCAAATTGTTCGGTCTGAGGTGGTGGTATCAACTTACGAGTTATCTCCGTATTGAAAGACGGTTTTGAATGAAGTAGAAGGAATTTATTGATCGAAGGTTTGATATCGCCAGTTATAACGCTTCCCGAACAGTTTACGTTGACGCGAGTGTATAGATACGCGACCGCGGTTACGAGGATATATGGATGAGGATTGCATGTGTGCTCCTAGTATCTTGTACTGGGCCCGGCTCGAGTCTGTGGGATTACAGATCAATGCTTCGTGACTAGGGAGGATAAGGAAAGGAAACCAAGGAGCCGGATTCGTTGACACACCTCGTGAGAAGGGTACCGAATATGCCGTCGCAACCTTGGGGGAAGGTGATCACTCGGGGAATGATACTTTGGTTGCTTTTTCGCCAGTTTATATAGGCCGATAAATGATGCAATCCAAAATATTCCGAGTAAAAGTATTGTTTCATCGTGCTGATTCATGGCTGCACGGGTTAAAATAATAGCTGAATTGTGTCAGTGGATTTCACTGGAAATCTTGGAAATGGACTTAAGGTCCATTACACGGTAAATATTGAAGAAATCTCTGAGCAGATCACGAGCATTCTCATCACAAGTTAAGGGCGTGACGGATCGAATAGGATGCTATACAAATTCAATATAAAACATCGGTTGTGTCAACCCAAAACTTTCCCAGCAAGTAGCCAAGGACCTATGGAAGGATTTTGAGGGTGATATCCCTTCGGGAAAGAGGTTCACCTGATTAAAAAGGATAGCCGGCGATGAGCGCGGATAGTTAGAATGCAATGCATTAAACGCGTTTGATTCAATTGTTTATGCAATTATACTGACCGGCGAAAATTGAATGGCATTTCGGCCCAACAAGGCATCTGTTTACCAAATTTCAAGTCTAGTAGTCAGATATTTCTAGATTGAAGACCGATTTCAACCACAACGTTTTCAATTCTTGTCATGACCAAATGATGAATGAATGACAAGCTTCAGCTCAATCGGATTAAGTGTCTGAGCGCTATCAGTCACTGAGGAATGCATGCAGGCACGCCAACAGTGTTCCATCTAGAAATGGTCTTAATCGTCTCAGGGGGGGGGTCGACATAGACATTTCCGTCTTCATCTGTAAAAAAAGTTGCGATTTCACAACACTTTCCCTCATTATCGGTTTGTGGACCGGGAAAGTAATAACATATAGCAGTGCAGAAACACCTATCAGAAATCTTCTACGCCTTGAATTGGTTATGACAGGGAGATGCATTGGCATGCATGCTCGTCAATACGGCTCTTGAAAAGGCAGTACATAACTAGTATTAAACCCATCAAGACTGTTTTTCAGCATTACACAAAGCAGCGAAGTATCTGGACCTGAAAATAAATCAGGAGAAGGAAACCAAATGCGTTGAATAGCGAACCTGCATCCATCTGTAAAAAAATCACATACCTCAGCTTATCGATTGCTAAGGGTACAACATCAGTGAAAATGCATTTATTAGTTGCAAATAGATGTTACGTCGGATTCCAGTCTCAAATGACATCCAAGAGGGTGAAAGCAACACTATCAGACCAATCTCGCAGTAGCACATCTATCAGCTTTCTCCGCTGCACACCAGGCCGCCAGGAGTCAGGAAGCCGTACCCATGTAGACTGCCAGATCAGCAAACCGCTAGCGCGCGTATCACAGCACGGCAGTCATCACCACAGAAGATGCCATGTACGCCTAAACGGTCTATACTACACCTAATAGACCTATTCTTGAGTATGGCTATTAGATCTGGAACCCTTACTTTTGCAAAGATGTAGATATCCTGGAAAAGGTTCAGCGAAGGGCAACCAAAATGCCAGTGAGCCTGAAGAATAGGAATTATGAAGATCGCTTGAAATTACTTGGAATTAATACACTCAAACAAAGAAGACAAAGAGGGGACCTGATTGAGACATATAAAATTCTAACACATTATTACGATGTACCTGGACTGAAGAATATTTACAAATTCAATGTCAACACAAATCTTCGAGGTCACAACAAAAAACTCAACCACACAAAATTTAAATCTAATCCTCTTAAGAACTTTCTGCAAAATAGAGTGGCGGACATGTGGAATAAAGTACCATTTAAAGTGATTAGTGCAAGCTCTATCAATCATTTTAAAAACACTTGTTTTGTATCTAAAAACGTGTTAATATTGTTTATATTATATATTTTTAAATATTGTTTAGCTTTACAAGACCTGATCTGGACGTATCAGCAAAGCTGCCTGTCCAGAATAAATAATAATAATAAAGAGCAGAAGACGTCCCGGACCTTTGATGATGATGACACTTCAGTAAATGCACTAAATGCCTTTGTGCACAATAGACGTCCACAGGATCATCAGTGCCGTGTGGAGGAGACGCACAAATAAAGAACTGTTCAACATGTATAATGATGCGCGATACGAGAGTCCTTAAAATCGGAAAGCTCAGCTGGAGAGGATGGAAAATGAGCAGATCGAAATGCATTCTTTCATCCGACGAAGCTCGATTCTGCGGTTAAAGACTTACATTTTTGGAGCAAACAGCTGGAAAACCAAAGCCCAGGATAGGGGGTGGAACGGAAGAAGATTCTTAGCGAAGCCGTGGCTCAACAATGAGCTGTAGCTCTAATGATGATAATCCGGAAGGTGTATTTTGACTAAGCAAGAATATAATAACGGTATGCGATTCTCATCTCAACTGATGGTTCATTTTTTGAGATTAAAATACAAGACGCCACCTTTAATTGCTTGTTATGGTTCTGGGTCCAATATTATAATTAATTCACACGTTTGATCTTAAGCAAGCTGATAAATGCAATGCGGTGATGATACTGCTGTGTTTGCTATCTCAAATTCTTGAAAAAAGCCTAAACGCATCGAAGATTGAATGGAAAAGCTGACAGATGGCGCTATTACTGGAAAATGAAATACTGTAAGTCTATTATCAAGCCGATCTGGTCCTATGGAATCCAACTCTGATGTTGTGATAATAGTAGATGCAATCTGGTTCACCATAAACGATTAAAAAAAAATATCCTTTGAATCAGTTGCCATGGAGAGAGCTACGCTTGTAGTTTCACTGCGTGCTAGGATCCGAAACAAGGAAATCCACAGAAGAACCAAGATCATTAACATAGCTCGTAAAATTAGCAACTTTAAACGGCAATGGACAAGCCATATAGCTTGTAGAACCGACAACCGTTGAGGTAAAGCATACTCGAATTGCGACCACAAAGCGACAGACACAGTTTAGGACGGCCTCCACAAGATGGACTAATGACATTGCCACGGTCATAGGAAGTAGGTGAATGGAGACAGCTCAAGACCGTTCGTCATGGCATTCTATGGGGGAGGCCTATGTCCAACAGTGGACATCCACCGGCTGACGATGATGATAATCAGTGATGAAGGTATGAAAGTGACCCAAATAATGAGGCCGAATAAGCCCAAATAGTTTTGCACCATCTTTAATGGACACGAATGATGTTACTCATGAACTAAAAAGGAGAATACGTCCAGATTTGGTAGTAGAATGATCAGGCTGTACCGCTGCGAACACACCGTGCAATGCCCGCAACATTTAGCCACTAAAATTTACTAAATGTCCTTGAATGTGACAGAGTACAAGATTTCTGTTTTGTGCAGCAGCTTCAAGAGAGAAAATAGTGATAAGATAGATAAGCGAAAAAACCAGTCACAGGCCTAATCTTAGGTACACTCGTCACTAACCCTTACTATATCTAATCTAGCTGATAAATAATGCTTTTCCGTCACTAAAAACTAACGAAGAGCCTTTTCTCATCGACCCGTGCGTAGAGCTATGCGTTGTGCATCCCCTTTAGGTTTTCGTTCAATTTTCACCCGACCGGCGTACCTTAAAGTTGCCTGCTAGTTATCCCCTATCAGTGTAGAACCGAATGATTGTTATGTTGTCGTAGTAGCGTTTAATTATTACAGTAGAGCATGTCTAGAGATCTAAAAATATCGAAATGCGACGAGTCGCGCCACCAAATTCGTTGATTTTTAAAAATTCGAAAAAAATTGAGTCGCTTTGTGCATCTTGCGTGGTGATCACCGACAGAGCCGTTCCGTGAGCATTTGACTCATACGGTATCTGTCGGTTTGCCCGCAGGTTGAATCAAAACCCCTGAGGTGGAGTCGGCCGACGGCGAACGCACCGTCTGCGACGTCAGCGGAGCAAGGATCGACCGACGACGACGTTTTGAAAAATATGCTGCAACAGTGTTCCAAATTTTAAGGATAGAAAATGTAGAAATAAAATACTAATAGTTGTACAGCCGAAATTGCACATCGGAAACCGCACACCAAAGCTGTCTGATTATTATTATTATTATTATTATTATTAATAATAATGATAATAATGATAATAATAAACAAACTAGTGGCATAAGCTGATGTGGCTGTGTCTGATCATTTTGTTTTAGCACACACAAGACAATTTCGAAGTTTGGGTATTTAGGGAATTACAACATCCGTTGAGGATCTTATGTCTCAATGAGGTCACCCCTGATCCGACGCTCCTTGAGTGTGGGCAGTTGCAATCTGCGGAGTTTTTCTGAATATTCCAGGTAATTAAAACCCATTGGCATGTCGGTCGTACTATGCCGAAGATCTTCGTCGTTTACAATGTAATGATTTTAGATCTGGAATCCAAATCTGACATTAATATGATGTAGGTTACATATGATGACGAAAATGAGGCCGGTTTGATGGAGTGGAATTGTTTGCAGATGAGGTACGTAATTATCACGATCTGTGTAAGCACACCCCACTTCAGATCACTCACTATCGTTGTGGCCCTAGATGGTACTGATGTTTGGGGTTGTTCTTGCCAATGTGAACCACCGTGCATTTGTCTGCATTTAGCTTTATCAACCTTGTTGTGTACCATTCGAGAATTTGATCCAAGTCTTTGCTGACATTTGCTATTGTAGGATTCACAAACGTTTTCATCACAGTGTCACCCGCAAAGAGACTCACACTTTATACCTTCTTTCAGATCAGATGTAGAGTGCTTCTAAAGATCAACGAGTAAAGACTAAAAAGCAGAGGTCTTTCTTTGTAATTCTGTATGACTCGTCTTCACAAATATTCTGGCCACCTTGATGTGCGCTCTTTGGTACCAGTAGATATTAGTATAATACGCAAATCTATTATCTATTCCCGCTCGGAGAATTTCAACCGTCTTGTTGTGTTTGACTCTGTCGAAAGCCAAAACACATGTAAACTGTGTGACCGATAGTTTTACATCTATGGACAGACGTGGGTCTATTGTATTTCATGGAGTGTGTAATTCGCAGGAAGAGTTTCAGGGCGTAAGACATTAGACTGATAGTCCGGTATTCGCTGCAACTTTTGGCGTTTACCTTTATCTGTATCATTACCGAGGTTACTTCAATCAGTCAGCGTGAACGGCAATTTTATTTATATTTTTAAAATTTGGAATGCTAATTTGCAAATTCATTTATAATTTAACGAAAAGCGTGCTGAACGGCTACAATAATTGATTGTAATACGGAATCGCGAATCGCAAGTATCGCTGAAGCTGACCTTTCTACAAATCCACAAAGGACCATGAGCTTGCACCAAGAACTTTCAGAGATGAGACCCATCATAAATAAAAGGTTTTAGCGTTTACTTCATTTCATAACTGACAGCTAAATTCAATTCAATTACATTTTGTCTATGTGTTTTCATCGGTAACGAAGGCCTAAATCAAATCAATAATTATATAGTCGATTCGGATTTTCATGGAGAATATATTGATATCAGTTTATACGATGATTTAGCAATGGTTAAGAAGCAAAATGTGATATATATATAATATTACATTTTTTAATCAAATATCCAATGATTGCATACGTTCGTGCCCGATTTAAGGGAAAACCTCTGAACATTTTAAATGTTTTTAATGACAGGAGTTTTACTAATTATACAGTCCATTCTTCTCTATAATTATAAATAGGATAGAAAACGAATTTACCGCGTGAAATTTGTAGCACCCAATGTTTCGGTGACTTTGCAGCCGCCGTTGTCCAGGGTAGACTGAAGAGCTGTCAATCCGTTGTTTTGCGGGTAGTGCGCATACCGCTTCCGCCACTGCGTAGGTTATAACGGTTGTGGGGGGCCGGGCTTGCAAGACGGATTTTCAAAATTCCCGCACTCCGAGCCCGGCCCCCCACCACCGTTATAACCTACGCAGTGGCGGAAGCGGTATGCGGCCTACCCGCAAAACAACGGATTGACAGCTCTTCAGTCTACCCTGGACAACGGCGGCTGCAACGTCACCGAAACGTCGGGTGCTACAATTTTCACGCGGTAACTTCGTTTTGTATCCTATTTATAATGTCAAACAACCGCGATAGTCTTCGATTTTATAATCTCTATAATTGTTTTCCAATAGCCAACAAGCTTGCCGATTCCATTTCTAAGAAGCCATGGGAAGCCATTTGCTGGAGACGGTTCTTCCAATCCTTATAGCAGTGCTGAAACTCGGTTACTGGAATTGCATTCAGTTGGTCGCTAACAGCCGTTTGAATGCTTTTAATGTCCCAACTTGGGTTGTCGACTACAGCGGGCGAGCCCGTCACCTCAGGTAGTTTTAACGATTAGTCGTTCTATCTCCCTGGAGTGAGCGCAGAAGACTTGAGGACAAAACAGTCCACTGTCCAGCTACGCCACAAGCCCGTAAGAGGCCAACGCCTTAACCGCGAGATAGCTAGGAATGTTACCCGGCGGGCCGACACTCACGCCCTTACTTCCAATTGCGACCAGATTACTCCGGTCTCTCGATTGGTTACGAGTTCGAGGTCGCTTGCGCGGTCCTCTCCCTTACGAAGCGGTGAAACGGTGTTTACCGAATCTATCGCGGACCACATCGTCCTTTGCCCGGCTGTTCACCCAGGATCGGGTAGCTGATGGTCGTTTCAAGAGCAGTCCCCGTAAGGTCCGCAACCACCCCCGCTCTATAGGAAACAGTACTGCTTCCAGACTCCCCCGACTGTTAGTCAGAGTCCACAGTTGATTGGCATACGCCGCACGGTGCGCAGACCGTCCAGGAGCGCCAGAAGTTTGATTCCTAGGGGAAACTTACCCTGAGGCCAGAGTCCTACCCAGGCTCGCACTTCATGCGAGGAGGCCGTCGGATAGGTGTTGACCCGTGAGTGTGACCAACCCTGAACAGAATGGGTCTTCGTGGCCAACTCAGCAAGGGCCTATTAACTCCCGCTTTTAATGTCCCAATATGATGTGAATTTTCAATCGCGGATAAAGGAAAAAATCGCTAAGACAAGTCGGGGAATAAGCAGGCTGAGGATATTCTTACTAGCCAAAAACTCGTTCACTGAAATTGCTGTTTAACAAGGCTCATGCAATATCCAGTTCTTATTAATGTTTGGTCTCAAACATACGACCTTTTTTGAAAGTTTTCAAAAACCTCTCGGTAGTAATGATTGACTTGAGGCCTTGAAAAGTTTGGCTTTAAGGCACAAACTCTTTGGGGACGATTCACTGACTTGTTCTTGAAGATTGATGTTGTTCATCTTCCATCGATTTTTTCTTCTTAAAACGCCTTAAACCACTGAAAATCCTGGGCTCTTGACCAAACACCGTTTCCGTAGGCCTGTTGAAGTTTTTCGAAAGTTTCCGTAGCACTGTGCCTATTTCTAAAGGCAAACCGTTGCTCGAAATTGACATCACTTATTTTTAGAACGCAGAAAACATTGTTTCACGAAAATAATCACTACGGACAACCAAATGACTAGCACATTCAAATTTCGAAGTTCCAACTGGCACCCCCTCTAAGTCCCGCATTTCCAGTGTTGCCATATTAATCGCTACGTTGCCAGTCTCATTACTTAATCTTCGCATTTTCTTTGTAAATGTAGTTATTACCTAAAAGTAACGCTAGAACCCTATATTTGATATGGGTCTTGTCTCTGTTGGTGGGTAAGCTAAAATGACCTTGGTTCTGTGAATTCAATCTATTTGACCTGATACTGGATTTAGATAACTATTTATCTACGACTGTTCATGACCTAATTCAAGATTGCTTTAAATAGTCTCAAGAAAATTGTCGACCTAGCTATAGATTTTATATTAAGAGACTATTGTCATTCTAATCGCAGTCAAACAATGTATCACAAAATCTACCAACTTTCTATCCTTCGTAATACTATTTTTGGACAGATTTCTTAAAGACTGTTTTTTCACAATCTCTTCGACAATCAGCCACATCTATTATAACCCTGTTTTTCAAGTCTTAAAAAAAAGTGCAATGGGTTTTTGCAATATTTGTGTGAAATTTTCGGTATATGTACTGATAAAACAAAATTTACCTGTAAATTATTTTTTTCTTTCTAAAATAGTTTAGATTTTTGCATTTACATCGTTACCTATTTATGCGAGTTTTCAAATATATTATTTTTATTTATAATTTGGTTCAGGACTATTATTTGTTTTTTTTTTCGTTGTAAACATTCCGATTTAAATCGCATTTAATGTAAACGTTTCACAAAGTCCATTTTTTTCTGTTTTTTTGTTTCTCTGTAAATTGTGGTAATTTTTGCAAAGGTGCAATCACACGCATTTAGCCTTAACCATATCATAGGATATCATTTAGGATATTATAATTTAAATTAAAAAGAAAACAAACATGTTTGATAACCTGTTGAAGCTGTTAGATTTGAAATTAAAAATTATAATCGGAATATAATGTTTATTTTTTTTTTTGAATATTACACATTTTGTTTTATTTGATCCGCTGTGAAAAAAAAGACAAAATATGTTACGACGATGCTACTGTTCGGTAAGTTTCGACCGTCCGATTTGAATCGCCTACGAGATAATAATGCCGGAGCAATGTTTGAGCCTACAACCGATAGATCATGTTTGAAGGTGCTACTAGAGTTGTCAACTACAGCGGGCGAGCCCGTCACCTCAGGAAGGTTTAACGATTAGTCTTTCTGTACCCTGAAGTGAGCATAGAAGACTTGGACGAAAACAGTCCACCATCAAGCTCCGCCACAAGCCCGTAAGAGGCCAACGTCTTAACCGCGAGATAACCAGAAATGCTACCCAGCGGGCTTACACTCACGCCCTTACTTCCAATTGCGACCAGATTACTCCAGTCTCTCGATTGGTTACGAGTTCGAGGTCGCTTGCGCGGTCCTCTCCCTTACGAAGTGGTGAAACGGTGTATACCGAATCTATCGCGGACCACGGCATCCTTTGCCCGGCTGTTCACCCAGGATCGGGTAGCCGATAGTCGTTTCAAAAGCAGCCGCCGTAAGGTCCGCAACCACCCCCGCTCTATAGGAAACAGTACTGCTATCAGACTCCCCCGACTGTTAGTCAGAGTGCGCAATCGATTGGCAATGCCGCACGGAGCGCAGACCGTCCAGGAGCGTCAGAAGATTGATTCCTAGGGGAAACTAACCATAAGGTCGGATGGGCAGTCGGATGGGTGTTGACCCGTGAGTGTGACCAACCCTGAACAGAATGGGGCTTCGTAGCCAACTCAGCAAGGGCCCCTTAGCTCCCGAAGGTTTGAAGGTGCTGTCACGTAGGATGTGGTATACATGTGACATCATCGTGCACGCGAAACTCCGGTTTATGCGAGAGTAAGAAAATACGAAGGTGAGATGAAAAGTTTTGACATTCCAACCAGCAAAAATGTATGTTTCCTGCCTGTGTGCACGTGTCATTAGTTCGTATGACAAGTTTCAACCTGTTCTCTCAAGTTGTTTGTTTATACGAATTTTCGTGTAAACACACAACCTTGTCTTGTCTTGCTTTGCCTTTTCCTTAACCCCTTGAGCGGCAAACGGGACAATTGTCCCACAATTGAAATTACCGTAGAGCGGCAAAGGGGACATCTGTCCCAGCCGAGATCGGCGCCGATGTTTTCCAATTATTTACCCTTGATACCTCACATAAATCATACGGCCTGTGGTATGTGCGAAAAGAGGAGAAGATTCTCTGTCGTTAACTAGTTGGTTCATTATTTTTCATACAGTCACAATTTTTTAGTCTATGATTGAACCAAACCAAACCAAAAACTTCAATATTCATGTTGATTTTCAACACCGAATATTTTTTTATTTTTGTATGGCTGTAAGTAAAACGAAGTCATAGGTTGAATGAAGCATATTATAATTATTATAAAAGTATTCACAATTTCTTGTATAGGGTGATTTATTTCCAGAAAAAACATAGAAATGTTGGACAAGGCAGTTTTTTTCTGTACCACAACTTTGACAGATAATTCTGAATAATGCTTATTGCTTTACAAAACGACGTTACACGTATCTAATAGCAAATTTCAACAGGAACATAAAACAGGTCTTCTTTATACGATCCGTATAGTAGTTTCGGAGTAATCATCGTTTTCCTGAAACGCTATATTTTTGTTGTGATGTAATCTTCGCGTTCTCTAAGAGAAACTACAATTCAAACGTCAGCTCTCGAGGGGTTAAAATGGATAAACTTGAATATCGTGGGGTCATAAATTTCTTCATTTTGGATGAATTAACCCCTAAGGAAATTCATCCGAAGTTGGCAAACGTTTACGGGGACTCTGCTCCTTCCATGTCGAGCGTTAAAAAAAGGGCAGCTGAATTTAAACGTGGTCGCTTTGATAAATTCATTTTATCGTATAAATAAGATATATCCAATACAGACGAAACCCAGAAACCGAGCAGATCAAGAGCATTCTTACCATAAGTGAAGAGAGTGACAGATCGAATAAGTAAGATGCTAAACAAATTCGATATAAAAACGATCTTCAAGCCGACCCAAAACATAGCTCGATTTTTGAGGCCTGTAAAGGATGTAATTTTTCAATTTCAATTTATTTCCAAAAAAAATCTTAACAGATTGTAGAAACTTTATATTTAGGTACATTTAAATTCCAGTCTATTAGTCCGTTTTTACTATATTTACATTTATCACCACGTACATACAGTTACTTCATTATTGCTTTTAGGGCATCAAAATCATTTTTAAGATTTATTTACTAAAACCACAAATTAAAATAATCAATAAAAATAATCAAGAAATTAAAATCATAAAAAGTCAGAATAATAAAAAAAATGCTACTTAAAATTGTCAAAAAAAACAAAATGGCCAAAAATTTAAAAAATTATTTAAAATGAACAAACTTATCGATCGAGTAAAAAGCTTTGTCTAATAAGAATTCTTTAACCCCTCGCGGCCCGCGGTTTGAATTTTAATGTGTGCCTTACGGCCCGTAAGAAATTCGCGAGTCTCAAAAAAAAGATGGCATTTCAGAAAAAAAACGATTACTCCGAAACTGTCACACCGATCGTCTAAAAAAGACCTGTTTTATGTTCCTATTGAAATTTGCTATTAGATATTTGTAACGTCGTTATGTAAAGCAATAAAGATTATTCATAATTATTAGTCAAAGTTGTACTAACATAATTAGCGGTCGGCCTCGCCTGGCCATTTCGGGCCGTCTGGGGTTCGACGGTAAATATCAATTCTGGACGTTTCGGGCCGTCTGGTACGCGAGGGGTTAAGTAACTTTTTGAATAAGCTTTCCACTTGAATTGTTTTTAAACTTTCTGGTAGCCTGTTAACCCTTTGAGTAAATGGGTATTTTCATGGATGCATCTGTCTCTTTTGCAGGATTTTCGGCGACATCGACTTAAAGTACTATAACTACGAAACTACTACACCAATCATAAAAAGAACAACTGCACAATGATTGCATTGAAATTTCGAATGTAGAATATTGAAATATCATTTTGTAAAACAATTAGATAATTATGAATAAATATGAGAACGTCAAAGAAGTGAAAAAAATGCGCGACCAGATTTGGTCGACTCGTACTCAACGGATAATTGTTTCGCGACCAGATTTGGTTGACTCATACTCAACGGGTTAAAGTAATATGTAAAGTAATACCATTGCAAACCCCGGGTGTTATAGCCTGTTAAGTAATATTAACCACTGCAAACCCCGGGTGTGTATAAAGTCGAATGCAGCTGTGGTTTAGCCTACTTTGGACAAACGAAACGGCCCATAGCAACTCGATAGATGGAACACATCAAAGCTGTTAAAAACGTTCAGCGAGAAAAATGGGCGATCTGCGAACATATATTGGAAAATGACCCTCGTGACGGACGGCCGAAAATCACCACCACACCGGAAACCATTGAAAAAGTGCATGATATTGGACGATAGACGATATTGGACGGGTGAAGGTGAGCGGGATAGCTGAGGCTGTGGGGATATCGGAAGAAAGGGTGCGAAACATCTTGCACAAAGAATCCGGGATGCGAAGGCTCTGTGAGAGTGGCCAAGTGTGAGAGTGGCCACCCTTCACTGGACTCCAATTGATTGTGAGCGAAGGGTGGTTCTCATCAGGAAGTTTTCTCCGTTATTGAAAGTCGTTGTAGTTGAAGTTGAAGTGTTTATTCAGAAGGTCTGTAGTAGGTTGCCAGTTCGTAACGCCTTGATTGATATTTCGCTGTTGTGTAGGTAGTGTGGGCGCGAGGTGAAGCCGTGGTAGTGTGTCCGAAGAGTGTAGTCGAGGAGCGAGGCTTGACGATCGTTATCGCGGATAATGCAGGTACTGCTTGATAATGAAGTGTAGTCGCGATAACTGCCCAACAGGGGAATGATGTGTAGCCGCGATAACTGTCCACTAAGGGAATGATAATGATCGATCGAAATGTACTGCGTTTTATATCGTGTGAATGATGCAATAGTTATGAGTGGGGTGAGAAATAAGTGTGTTAATTCGTATCGATCAGAAGAAATGACATTAGTCATCGTTTGACTGTGCATAAAATGCCGAATTTAGTTGGAAATCAATTGCAGCTGGCTCGTGTATATTCGAGCGTGTTTGCGATTTCGATTCTATAGAAATTACTTTTTTGTTGTGGGTATGTTGGACGGAGTCTCCAACAGCTCTGTGCAAGATGGCTGCTGCTGCATTTGCTAAATGCCGATCAAAAGCAAACACGCAAACGATTTTCGCAGCAATGTTTGGACCGATTCAATAGGGATCTGACCGATTTTGTGCAACGATTTGTCACCATTATCAGGCTGAGAATGTTTCCCCTTACCGTCGTAGATTGTATCAAAACAAAAGACTTTCCTTGGACTAAAATCCAGCAAAATGAAAAAAAATACAAACGGCGCTGCCATGGAATCCACTGACTGGAGTCGGGCCCATCATACTATTATTACGCCTCTGAGGGATGAGCGGTGAACTCCGGACTAACGACCGGCTGTGGTAGGTTTAGGACAGCTGTCTTGCCACATGTGAGCGTCACCTTACCACCCTCTTCCAAGCTATAGAATTAGAGATGGAAAAACTGCAGTTTTAGATATTTTTCCTAGGAAAGAGTTAATTATTTTCCTGAAGAGACCAAGACAAAGAGAGATTTGTCACAGTTTGTTCCGGGTGATGGCATTTGCGAGATAATTGTGTTTATTTATTTGTAATTGCGGTCTTTTGGGATGTTTCATTCCCATGGAACAGTCAATTCTACAATAAGGAAGATATCATAATCCGAGAGAGGTAGTAAAGATTTATATCTGGCTGGAGGGCTGTGCATTCGAGACTCAAGGAATTGATACTGCTTGCAGACCGAATTGACCTGCAGAATCCAATCTGAAGCTTTCTCGATCATTACCAAATGCTTTCATGGGATTTTGAATTATTGAAAGGCAAAAAATACCTGAAGTGATGTCATTTACAACGGGCGAACCTGTCACCCTAGGTTGGTATAACGATATGTAATCGTTCTTTCAGCCTGGAGTGGGCGTAGAGATTTAAGGACAAATACAGTCCACGGTCTGGTTATGCCAACATGCCCGTCACTGGGAAGAGAAACCAGCGGTCCGACCTCGCTCCCTGACTACCAATTTTGGCTGGATTTCTTCGTTCTCCCGACTGGCTACGGGTCCAAAGTTGCTTGCGCGGCCTCTACCTAATGTGAGCGATAATTCGGTTCGAATTTATTGCAGACTGTGGCTCCCTTTTCCCATCATTTATTCAGGATCAAATGGCCATCGAGTCGTTTTAAAAGCGGCTGACATTAGCTCGACAACTAATTCCACCTTAGGAAACCATATGTCGTTTCCCGACCCCCACGGTTATTTGCTGGAGTGCACAGACGATTGGCTGACGCTGCACGATGCGCAAATCGGCCAGCTGCGCCCAATAGACGTCGCCCGGGGGAAACTGATCCACCATGCACGCATTGAGAGGCAGGGAAAAACAGAGTCCTTACCAGGAATGAGCTTCTTCGTGGAGGCTACTGGATGAAGGCTGAACCGTAAACTGAGCCGACCCCGATGAACAAGTGGGTCTTAGTTACTGGCTTAACTGCATGAGAGCCGTTAGCAGCCTGTTAAGTGCAATGGGGGCTAATCCTAAAAGTAAGCACATAACACATGCATAGTGCCATACAAAATGCATAAAATGTGCACACATTCAGCCGAGATGATGCGCGCACTTAGCACACTCGACTGACTGGTGTGCACTGACGTATTTTCTGCACAAACCTGTGTGCACACTTTTGTGCGTTTTTTTGGCTTCTGCCCTTGTAGCAAAAATGATTAACCCTTCAGGCCTCGGCCCCTCAGCCGATTGACAAGTTGCTGTCCCAAAAATTTTTTGTAAAAATTAGTAAAAAAATTGAATTACGACACTGTCTCATCAAAACATTAATTACTGCCAAACCACTGTACCCATAATTAAAATGATATATTAACATAATAAAACCATAATAAAGAAAAACAAATTAAATTAAAATTAAATTAAAATGGGGCCGTCACGCTGAATTGTGCTATGGCCGATATCGGCCAATCGGGGCCTGAGGGGTTAAGGGGGTATTGTGGTCTAGAGACCTACATTTTAGGCGTTTTTCCGAGAAGGATAAAAAACATTTTTATAATCCATTTTCTTACAAAATGTTTATTGACATTTCAAAAAAACAAAATTTCAAAGAGTTTAAGGCTAGTGAAGTGGAGGCTAAAAAAAGATTTTGGTTGACATTATTACAACCCTTGTAGTGTTATGAAACAAAGAAAAATAAAAAAAATCTTGATTAGTAAGGACGTTGCTTTGGCCTGATCGTTGGAAAGAAAGATATTCTTTTTTTCCACAAAATGGCAACAATTTCAAAATAAAAAAAAACATTTTTTTTTAAATTTGTATTTTTTTTTAATTCGTAGTCCTGGATATAGAGGGATAACAAAAATGTTTTTCACCAAGTTTCAAATAAATCGTTTCAGAAGAACTTGAGATATTTTGTCAACCCGTTCAAAAAAGGTGATTTCGAGAAAAAAGCGTTAAAAGTTCGAGACAGTTTCGGGAGCGTAACTCAGATAATGGTACTTAATTGTCACATTTGGTTCTACTTCGCAATTAACATTTTCTGAAGTTCTAACAGCTAAACGAGGTGTTCTAGCTTCATAATCATGAAGTCGGGGATTACATTATAGTACGGGGGTCTATTGATCGATTCGTTTCGGCACATCACAAAAGTCGCTGTAACTCCGAAAATAATTTGAGAAAAATCCTTTTTAGGACATATTCTTAAAGGTCTAATCTTTGAAAATATGCAAAGGGAAAAAAAACAATTATTTCAAATTCCTAGACCAGAATATCCCCTAAAACTATGAAGTGGACAAATGAGGAAAAATTGCCAAAATAATAAAAAAACTTTATTTTCAATAAAAAAGGCGAGCTTATTGCCTCACAGAAATATACATCAACTAAGCTATGACATACGTTTATATTACAAGTTTGGCGTTAGGTGCACTAAATAAAAATAAAAATGATAAAATAAACTAGAAAAAGTGATAATAAAAGAAATATAAAATAGTAAAATAAAGGAAGGGGATCTGAGGAGGAAAAAGGGGGAGGAGGGATGGTTATGTTAGGGTTATATGTTTGTATGCCCTTGAACCTGGCCTTGAACGAGGGAATGCTGGGGCTGTTCTGACATTATTCAATAAATCATTTGAGAATCGCGCAGCTTCCACGAAGGAGTATGTCATAAAGTCGCATCTATTATTCACATAAATTATACAGACGCAAAATAAATTACATAGTTCCTGTAAGCGACAAGTTGGCACTCTGTTTCCATCATAATTTTTGAGAAATTAACGTTTCTATACCTGCGGCAAATTTTGTAACACCTATAATAGCGCATGGTCTGACAGACTGAAATTACAGAACCTTGTATTTTGTGTTTTGTTTTTGTTTAACCCGTTGAGTATGATACGACCAAATCTGGTTCTGAAACAATTATCCGTTGAGTATGATACGACCAGATCTGGTTCCGCGTTTTTTTCACTTCTTTGACGTTCTCATATTTATTCATAATTATCTAATTGTTTTACAAAATGATATTTCAATATTCTATATTCGAAATTTCAATGCAATCATTGTGCAGTTGTTCTTTTTATGATTGGTGTAGTAGTTTTGTAGTTATAGTACTTTAAGTCGATGTCGCCGAAAATCCTGCAAAAGAGACAGATGCATCCATGAAAATACCCATTTACTCCAAGGGTTAAGAAAACCTGGTACCATTATATCACTATAAAACTAGAGAACGTGAACAGTTACAGAAAGTGAACTATTGTATTTATAATTATTTTTATTACATTTTTTTATGAAATATTTGTGGTTTATCCATATAGATACATATACTTTCGGAATGTACTCAATCAGACCTTTCATTTAACACTAAACACGATATATTTATGTTGATTTATTTAGATTTGGCCATTTAGACAACTATTTACTTGATATTTTGACAGTTAAGGTACCCTATGACACTCGGGATGACATAACAGTTCCAACAATACCACGTACTTCTAAATCGGTTCGAGCGCTTAGAAGTTGTAGTGGAATAAAGAAACGGAAAACATACATAGATGAACCCTGAACACATTACACTCCTTTTTTGTTGGCCAGTCGTGTAATAAACCCAAGCTAAGGACAATATACAGGGTGAGTTTTAATTAACCGTCATCCTTGAAGTGGGGTAATCAGTACGAGCAAATAAGCAACTTTTGATGATAATTTTATGAAAACATAAAAATATATATTTTTTGTAAATTTTGACAACTTTATTGTTGGTTAAAAGTTTGACTTACATTTGCCAACTTAACTTTTTAAACAGTTTAAAAAAAAGTTTGTTTTTTTTTAAATTTATTTTTTGTTTTTTCCACAATTTATTATTAAAAATTGCTTTATTGCTCGTGTCAATTCACCCACTTCAAGGATGCCGGTAATTTAAAACTCATCCTGTATAATTTATTTACTGACTAACAGTTTTTTATTGCAGTCTCTGAAAAATAGTACTACTATTATTTTTATACATACTATTATTTTTTACAATTACAAGATAGGGAACAATGAACTCACAACTGTCTTAGGCAGAAGTCTTACCAGATAGCATGTTCTCATAATAATATGTCTTGCAAATTTTGTCCAGAGTGTCAAACCACCATTTATAGCATTGTGGTCTATTATCAATTAAATTCAATGTCAGCTGAAAAATAATTAAAAAGCTTTAAACAAAAACTATAAAAAACAGTGAAGTATTATAAGAATATTGATAGTTATTGCTTATACGAAAATTTGCATATATACCCCCATCAGTCCCCCAGACAAATATGGTGATACAAGTTACTCACACGAGTGCACTGAAGTAAAGGTAGTACACCGAGAGGTACGGTGATAGTTAGGATCCCTGTAACGCGCACTATTAGTTCGTTGTAGAGAAAACTAAAGTATGTCACGTTATTAATAATGTTCGGTCAAGGGGGCGGGCAGCGCGACTCGGAAGGAAACACAGTGATGTTGCTTGGTTGCTCGTTTATTTAGTACTGTGGCGCGAACAGCTCTCCGTTCGCACAAGTGTTTACAGCATAATTATTCCGTCTAACTCCGAATCATTCTCTACAGTGGTAACACTTACAGGCGGCAACATATGAATTAAAATAATGTGAAATTGACATACAATATTGTGACGTAGTCTCTACAGTAGCAACGAATCATGCAGCCAACAGAAAGTACAAACTACCAATATACAAAATAAAAAAACACTAAATAAATTAATGGTTTTTAAAAAAACACTAAAAACACGCTTTTGGGCTATGATACGATATTCACATACACTGGGCTAAGATACGATATTCCATCATGGAATGCCAGTGCCTATCTTCCAGCTTCATCATCAGATCTTGAAACCTAATCGTGGTCAAAGTTCATTCCAAGACTTTTCTAACGATTCCAAACACAGCTATGATACGATGTTCCATCATGAAGTTCCAGTTCATATCTTCCGACTCCATCATCAGATCAGTTCGACAGTACCATATTATTGTATTGTCATCAGAACTACATACAGCTGCCAATTTTCATGACGCTACGATCCTTGGAAGATGGTTAAATTAGTTACCTTAGATTCCATTACATAGTTACATACAGGTCGAACTAATAAAAGCGTGTTAAAAACATATTGTCAGTCTCACAGACGGGTATACGAAGGATAAGATATGAAATCGGAGTGACACTCTAGATCAACTACCCTTGTTATAAAGATGATTTGTTATCCATACTGAATTGTTGTATTGTTGTGGCAGGCTCTCGTTGTTGGGCAGCGTGCGCGGCCGCAAACCAGCCATTTTCGCGTCGCTCGACTTACCGCGCAGGTAAAAACCACGCACCACGGCCCTAAAACGACACGACTAACCACTTCTCTTCATTTTGTTCATTTATTTTGTTTTGTTTTTGAACGCTCGCTCGCCTGCTATATGCTAACAAACGATCATCATTCATTTATCTAATAGTCAAAGAGCTCACTGCAGCTACGAGGATTGATTGATATGCATCTGGAACTGTTGTGCACCTTGCAGCATGATATTATTTTATGTTTCTCCATTTTGTTGACTGTTGTTAACTTTGCCATAAATGACTGTGGAAATAACACCTTCTTTTCACCTTCAGCCTTTAAAATCCTTCTTCATTCCACCTTCAGCTCTTTACAGTGAAATAAACTCATATGGTGATTGAATCTCTTTGCAGGAGATTGTTTTTCAAGTGAGTAACATTAGAAATTTCTCCACTAACCTAATTTTTCCTTTACCTATTTCATAAGTTCACCACCCACCAACCAACCAGGAGGGAAAGTATTGTGAATGCGCTTTTTTTAGATGAAGATGGAAACATCCATTTTGAACCCTTCTGAGAAGTATAGAACCATTTTCAGATGGAAGTCTGCTGTGTGTCTTGTCTGTGTGTTTTCCTCCACGATAGCGCCCAATCGCTTAATCTGATTGAGCTGAATTTTGACATGTAGGCATCATTTAGTCATGGCAAGAGTTGAGAAGGTTGTGGTTGAAATTGGTCATATTTCAGTCTTGAAATATTGCACTTAAAGTCTTGAAATTTGGTACAAAGTCGGCCTTATTAGGCCGAAATAACATTATCGCCATATTAACTACCAAACTGACCTGAAAGCTGCATTTCAGCTGTTCTGAATTGGAATCTGTCACAATGAAGTTTGTCCTTGTTTATATCTTTCGGCAGAGTCGCTGACAGTACTTTAACTTGAACTTTCAATTAAGTCTTCCTCTTTCCAAAAGGGCTATCACGCTCAAAATCCTTCCAAAAGTCCTTGGCTTACTTGCCGGGAAGTTCTGGGGATACACAACCGATGTATTGCTGCCTGTGCTAGATTTTGTTTTGATATACCTCCTCGACATCATGTCTCCCCATTTCGCAAGTGAGAATCTTTAATAAATATGAGGCAGCGAATGAAAATCCACCTAAGAGATAGTAGGATTCAAAGAACCACGCTGTCTTTACTCTAAGATGTGCCAATCTGCGGATGCATATGGTCATTGATCCCAAGCACACAACAGTTTATCTTTCAGGGAAGTTTCTTTTACTATTCAATGATTGCGAGGAACAGCTTAATGTACACTGTCTTTACTGGCTTTTAAAAAACCTTGAAATTATACAATAAGTATTATTTAAACGTTTGTTGTGCGTTGTGCATCTCTCCAAAAATATGGCCTTGTCGTTTGCCTCTTGTAGCTCCTGATGTTTGATGGGGGTTGACAATTACGAGCAGGACAGGAGGTGGTCTTCATCCTGTAGCATTCCACAGTCGCATATTGGATTCGCTGTGTAGCCCCAGCGGACGAGATTAGTTCAGAATCTTGTCACACCCACCGTCAGTCTGTTGAGACTACGCCAGATAGTATAGGGGAGATGGAACCTCGGTGCTAGTTAGTTAGTTAGTTTATCTGGGCTTTTTTGTCGCACTTGCCCTTTTGATTGGGCCGTTGTGCGTGGCTCATGTTTCTATTTGTGTTTATGTTACTCCAGCCAACCCAGACTGTCCCAGAAGGTTAGCAGCCTGTTTGGGTTGCTACAGGCCTCCGGGACAGATGCTGGAGATTGTAGTATTTTTGCCCGTTGCTCTGCCACGCTCCTGCATTCCATGAGCACATGCTGTGGCGTTTCTTCTTCCTCCATGCATCCTCTGCATAGAGGGCTGTCTGTCACACCTATGGTAAAGGGTACAGTGGCCTATCATAGTACCTATGACTTTACGGATTTTGTCCCTTTTTAATCTGGTGAGGTTGCGGGCAAGTTTTTTAGGCGCTTCCGCAACCGCGTTCTTTGTTTGCCTGCATCCTGCGTTTTTTTTTTTCATTCTTTAAGGTGGGTTTCGTCGGTGTTCCTGCGTAGCCATGTTTTTATTTGGGCCTGGGGTATGGGCATCAAGGGTTCCGGTCCATATACTATTTCCTTTGATCCCCTTTTGGCCAGTTCGTCTGCCGCGTGGTTGCCCAGTGAGTCAGCGACTCACTGTGCCCTTTAATCCATTGTAGGGTCACTCTATTTGACCCTGCAATGGATTGAAGCGCATTGTGGCATTTCAGTACAAGGACAGAGGTTATAGTATTTTTTGCTAGCGCTTGTAGCACGGAGACACTGTCTGAGACAAATTTCAAATTTAGGTCTCCGACATCTTTGGCTGCAACTGCCTGTGCTGCTCTGGTGATGCCAATGCATTCTGTTTGGAAGATCGTATTTAAGTTGCCTAGGGTAGTTGATTAACGAAAACCTCGGTGCTATCTGTTTCTTAAGAATTCCCACTGAAGCCCTCAATTGAGTGATGCGGTTTGAAGATTGACCGCCTTAAAATGTTCGTTTATTAAAATGTTCATTGCTCTTTACCCGGTTAGATTAGGTTAAATGCATTGCAGTCTGGGCTTTGGAGCCCTGACCCTAGCAGATCTTTTGTGCCTCCATTTGATTACAGTTCGTTCCCCAGTCCTTTGGCTTCTGCAAACTCCAGTATATTTGAGGGAACGATTCTTAAATCTTACTTGCGTCCAGAACTTGGTCTTCGTAAGTGTCCGTTCCTTGACATCCACACTCACACAAAAAGCAGTCTCAGATAGTTTCATCCGATGTAGCTGCTTATTCAACTTGCAGTAATATGTGAGGAGTCCTGTAAGCATGGGTAGCTGGTGCATTCTTAGTTTTAGTAGCTTGGAAGTTTTTTGGTGAGAGTTCTTTTTCTCTATCGCATTTTCTAGTCCTGGTATATTCTACCAGTATTGGTTAGTCTATAGTCTCTCCTGTTGTGTTAGAGCGACTTTTGAGACACCACAGAATGTTTCTGAACCTACGATTGGTTGTAGGGCTGCTTTTATAGACAGTAGGTCTGTTTCCAATCCCATCAATCCCTGTTGGTCATCGAGGGGTGTCGATTACTATGGGCCAACCCGCCACCCCATGGAGTGAGCGTAAAGACTTGATGGACAACAAAATCCCCAGAGCCTGGGAAGTGTAACACAACGGGCAAACCTCACGCCCTTACTACCAGGTTTAGAAGCATTTCTCCGTATTCCAGTCTGGTCACAGCTTTGAGGTTGCTTGCGCGGTCTCTACCTGAATGTAATGCGGACCAAGGCGCTAATTTCAGGTAGAGACCGCGCATCAATATCACACGAGATCGGGTGGCTAACGGATCGCTTCTAATAATAGATGACGCCAGGTCAACAACCGCTGCTTAGGAAATGTAAGATTCCAGACTCCCTTAGTAATTGGCCGGATTGCACAGTTGATTGGCTAACGCCGCACGGTACGCAATCCGCTCATTTCCGCCCGAGGTGGTCCCCCGGATGAGAACCTCCGATCCCAACTATCTACGGCTGAAAGTTACAACTAGGGTTGTCGACTACAGCGGGCGAGCCCGTCACCTCAGGAAGTTTTAACGATTAGTCATCTCCCTGGAGTGAGCGCAGAAGACTTGGACAAAACAGTCCACCGTCTAGCTCCGCCACAAACTCGTAAAAGGCCAACGCCTTAACCGCGAGATAGCCAGGAGTGTTACCCAGCGGGCTTACACTCACGCCCTTACTTCCAATTGCGACCAGATTACTCCAGTCTTTCGATTGGTTACGAGTTCGAGATCGCTTGCGCGGTCCTCTTCCTTACGAAGCGGTGAAACGGTGTATACCGAACCTATCGCGGACAACGGCATCCTTTGCCCGGCTGTTCACCCAGGATCGGGTAGCCGATGGTCGTTTCAAGAGCAGTCGCCGTAAGGTCTGCAACCACCCCCGCTCTATAGGAAACAGTACAGCTTCCAGACTCCCCCGACTGTTAGTCAGAGTGCGCAATCGATTGGCTTATGCCGCACAGTGCGCAGACCGTCCAGGAGCGCCAGAAGGTTGATTCCCAAGGGAAACTAGTCGTAAAGCCAGAGTCCTACCCAGGCTCGCTTTTCATGCGTGGAGGCCATCGGATAGGTGTTGACCCGTGAGTGTGACCAACCCTGAAGAGAATGATTCGTGGCCAACTCAGCAACGGCCCATTAACTCCCTGAAGTTAACTCCATTAACTCCCTGAAGGGCTGAAAGTTACAGTCACAGGCAGTGTTCTCGGCGGCCCTTCCAGGTTAGTCCCTCGTCGAGGAGGCTACCTTATGACACCGTGAGTTAAGCCGACCTAAAAATACAGAAAGTATTGTGTATGCGGTAAATTTTTTTTCCAGGTGAAGATGGATATATCCATTTTTATCCCCCTTGAGACGATTAAGATCATTTCCGAATGGAAGTCTATGTGTGTGTACATATTTCTCCACGATACCACAGTATACCAACCAGTAGCTTTACTCTCGAGCTACAGGGCATTGCGAGAGGAAGGTTAGTTAGTTTGTTAGTTAGTTTGTCTGGGCTTTTTTCTCGCACTTGGCCTCTTGATTGGGCCGTTGTGCGTGGCTCATGTTTCTATTTGTGTTTATGTTACTTCTGCCAACCCAGGCTGTCCCAGAAGGTTAGCAGCCTGTTTGGGTTGCTACAGGACTCCGGGACAGATGCTGGAGATTGTAGTATTTTTGCCCGTTGCTCTGCCACGCTCCTGCATTCCATGAGCACATGCTGTGGCGTTTCTTCTTCCTCCATGCATCCTCTGCATAGAGGGCTGTCTGTCACACCTATGGTAAACAGGTGTTTGTTTAGCGGACAGTGGCCTGTCATAGTACCTATGACTACGAATTTTGTCCCTTTATAATCTGGTGAGGTTGCGGCCAAGTTTTTTAGACGTTGTTTGCCTGCATCCTGCATTTTTTTTCCATTCTGTAAGGTGGGTTTCATCGGTGTTCCGTCGTAGCCATGTTTTTATTTGGGCCTGGGGTATGGGCATCAAGGGTTCGGGTCCATATACTATTTTCTTTGATCCCCTTCTGGCTAGTTCGTCTGCCGCGTCGTTGCCCAGTGAGTCGCTGTGCCCTTTAATCCATTGCAGGGTCACTTTATTTGACCCTGCAATGGATTGAAGCGCATTGTGGCAATCCAGTACAAGGACAGAGGTTATAATATATTTTGCTAGCGCTTGTAGCACGGAGGCACTGTCGGAGACAAATTTCAAACTTAGGTCTCCGACATCTTTGGCTGCAACTGCCTGTGCTGCTCTGGTGATGCCAATGCATTCTGCTTGGCAGATCGTATTTAAGTTGCCTAGGGTAGTTGATATTTTGATGTTTAGATAATTTGAGAAGACGCCGGCTCCGGTACCTTGAGTGGAGCGAGAGGAGGGTGTGAGGAATGTGGGCAGAGGGGTAGATCCCGATGAACGCCTTTGGTTAGCATTACTCTCAGGTAAAGTCTGGTGACTTTTTTGAACGTTTGGATATCTGCGTGGGTCGAGTGCATTGGGACATCTGGCGGCCATATTCGAGCCCTTAAGACTCGTGATGTATTTGCTTCGATTTCAATTTTGTTCTAAGAGAAGCTACTGTCTGGTATACTTTGATGATACCGCCTAAATGCTTAAATCCGATTGAGTTGAATGTTGGCATGCAGGCATCATTTGGTCATGGCATGGTTGTGGTTGAAATCTGTCCACCAGAGGGGGCATGTTTCACTACCATCGTTCAATCTCGAAATACTGAACTTATTGACTTGAAGTTTAGTAGACACATCTCTTGTTGGGCCCAAATCATATTGAGTTTTTGCCGGTCAGTATATTTGCTGACTATCCCTTTTAATCTCCTTCCCGAAGGGACGTATCACACTCAAAATCTTTCTATAAGTCCTTGGCTAATAGCCGGGAAAGTTTTAGGGTGGCATAATCGATTTTTTTCGCCTTGCTAATTGATGAGGTGACTCAACAATATCAGCATTTTTTCTGAGGATTCACCATATTTGCAGTAAATATTCAGGGTTAGTTTTTAATTAGTGACAACTTTGAAATGGGTGAATCAGTAACTTTTGACAATGAATTGTTAGCAAAAATAAGCAACTTTTGACAATAAATTGTTAAATCAAAAATTACTTTAACCCTTTGTAGCCCAAGATCTTCAAACAAAAATTAATGTTGATAATGAGATAGGTTTAGGCAAATAAAAAAACACGTATTTCTCAGAAATTCAAAAATATTTATTATTAATCATTTATTTGACATTTAAGGTAATGTGACATTACTGGAACATCGAGTTAAAAGTATAGAAAAACATTTATGTTGTATGGAAAAATTTAAAACAAATATTTTGTTTATTATAGCATAATGCTACACTGCATTTTTCGCAAATTGTTTGTGAAACGCCAGTGCACTTGGGAATCTTGCAACGTATCCTTTTTTTAACCCAAATCGGCCAATGATCGACCTGGTCCTGCCTAACTGCCAATGGAGGAACATGTTGCGCCGGGCCCTTATGTTTTTTGGCTTGAATTTTGTCTTCTAAAGACCTTCGACTCTTGATGTTAGGCTTCAGGCCAAGCTCGCATAAGGTCTCGCCTATCTCAAGTCTAAATTCTGCTGAAGACATTTGTTTGCCGTTGAGATATTTTGCCTTCCTTATTCTTCGGTATAATAACCAAGAATTTGCCCTAGTCAGTTCCAGTAAATGTTAGAACATCCTAAGTTGCCATCTTTTGCTTTGAAATTTTGAATGGATAAAATTATATTCTTACCTACAGGTTTCCACGAAAACCACGCAATTGTATACATTTTTTATATTTTTTTATCAGTCATTCAACACCTGCCTTAGTTCTAATTTATCACTTTCATCAACGCGCAACATTTAAACTCACATGTCGCTTAGTTACGCTATCTATGATTTTTAGTCGACACTAAGTGGTAGGGTACAGTAGTGCTAGACAGATTCAAATGAACTAAATAAATTTAGTGCCTTATTTAGGGGGATTTTAGGCGGATTAGTAGTTTGTTACAGAAATGTCACATGAAGCTATAAAGGGTTAAAATTACGTTTTATTCCAAATGATTTACAACAGTTTAAGAATCAATTAGCTGTTTTGTTTGACCTTGCTTATGGCACAAGGTCGTTGAAATCAGCAACATTGAACGACGTTCAATAACACAATAGTCCGGAAGCAAGGTCACAGAGGGCACTGTACTGTTATTACTGATTGATGTATTTTGAAGATTTGAGACACCACCACTTATTGAATTATTTTGAAAATGGAATAGACGTTACAGATAAATCATGGCCTAAAATGTACCTACTAGCTAAAAAAACAGTTTTTTTCTTTCTATTTTACTATTACTTTCAATGAGCTTACAATTACATATCACAATAGTTGCGTGAATAACCGATAGATGACAATAGTAAAATAGAATTAAAAAACTGTTTTTCTTATAAAATTATGTATATTATATAAAATTAGGTATATTTTAGGCGTGATTTTATTTGTAATATCTATTTTGTTTTAAAAGAGGTTCAATATATGGTGGTAAATGTCTCATATATTCCAAATATACTCAAATATTCCAATAGCGCAGCGCTATCTGAAGCCTTGTTTCCGGACTATTATATTATTAAACGCCATTCAATGCCGCCGAGTGCAACAACCTCGATCCATAAGCAAGGCCAAACATAACAGCGGATTGATTCTCAAACTGTTGGAAATCATTTGGAATAAAATGTAATTTTAAAATAATTTCATAATATTATTTGATTCAACAATTTGTTGTAAAAAGTTTCTTATTTACTCATACTGATTCACCCATTTCAAGGGTGTCACTAATTAAAAACTCACCCTGTAGTGAGATTATGCAAGCCTTGATTTCATGCCGATTTTTGTTTTTTTATTAAAGATTTTATGTTTTATTTGCATGATGTTGTTTTATTTGCTATTTCACTTATTATCATCAAATAAAACATAATATTAATTTACATTCTCCCTCCAATGCATTGGAAGATAATGTTGTATGCCTGAAGATCAGAGATGCTGAATTTTTACTTAGAAGCCTTTCAGAATACACTTCCAGACCCTGTAGCCTCGCTCACTGGAGCTATTCAGAAGATGGTTTATGTCCCCTTTGTAGCAATACCCTTTGCACAGCTAGACATATTTTAGCTGGCTTCAAGAAGACCTTAGATCAAGGCTAATATACCTACCACCATGACAAAGTTTTTGCTGTTATTTGCATAATTTCTTTAGCGGCGAGCCCGTATATTTCTCGGCTAGCCATGCCTCTGTCCATTTTCCTAATGTATTTATTTGGCATCTGAAATAAAACAAACAAAAGCCTTGCGGACATTTGAACAATGCCATATTCGATACATAATGGCATACATGGTCTCGATAATTTCGTTGATATCTCACACACAGCTTGTTTTATTGCACAGACTGTCAACATCGACCCGCCTTTATTTGAAAACCCTATCTATATACAGTGGGCCCGATTGCGTTTCTTTGTGTACGATCGTCGATAAATACTACCTGCCGAACTTATACTCGTCCGAATAAATTCGAGCATATTTTGTGCAGTGTAAGATGCGACCTTGGCGGGCAGTTTTAATGCAAAAAAGTGACAACCGGTCATTTCATACTACGCTCTAGCGTACTACGCTCATACTTTCATACTACGCTCTAGCCCTGTCTCGTTCACACGGACTAATTTCCGATTTTAGTTCACGAATAAACGCAATCGAGCCCAGTATCTGCGCAGAGCTTGTGGTCTACATTCATTATATTCTTTTCATTATTTAACGTATTTTCATATCATTTAAATTTCCACAACTCCTTTGTAATTTAACCATTACTAATTGATGTCTCAACAGCATTATTGATTGAAACCATTATTGATGAACCTTCAAGACATTGGAATAAATAGCAGTTTAATTGAATCGGAAATCAATCCAACCCCCCACTGTGGTTAGCTTACCCACACCAGCGGGTATGGCATTCAAGTACCTATTATTTAATATAGGCTGGGAAAGAGATGATTGTGTAAAATATTTGTAACAGTGCCTCATCACTGGACTGAACCGATGGTTCAGCCAAGAAACAGTGAGCCTTTGGAAACATCGTGAACCGGCAGAAACAGCTCATCTAAAGATCGTTCACAAGATATTCTGGGCTACACAATGATACACAAGATACACAATGATAGTGAGCTAGTATCTGAAATATAATTATAGAATTGAAAATATATGAAGGGTTACGGGAGGTAAAAAATGATATTTTGTACCATATTAAATACCATGATCTCGCAAATGCCGTCACCCGGAACGGCTTCACTGTTCACCTTCATGCGGTGGAAGTTGGCGCTCGTGGCCTGCCAGCTAAATCTCTGTTTCACCTTTTTAAAGATCTTGGTCTCTCCAGGAAAATAATCGACTACTTTCTAGAAAAATTATCTAAAACCGCGATTTCCGCATCTCAAATTCTATGGCTTCGAAGGGGGAGTGAATGGGTGGTAAGGTGAACGCTCACATGTGGCAAGACAGCTGTCCTAAACCTACCACAGCCGGTCGTTAGTCCGGAATCCACCGTTCACCTCCCAGAAGTGTAATAATTATATATGATGGGCCTGATTTCGGTCGGTGAATTCATGAAAAATAGGAAAAAATTACATTGTATGCGATAATTGGCAATATTTGTAATATTTCGGATTTTTTTTTAACCTTTATAGTTTAAAATGTTTGAATAAGAAAATGGGCCTCGAACTTAGCTCTATTTCTCGGAATACGCTTGGAGTTGTGTTCAAAGTCACTTTACTGTCTATATTTGGTCATTATGGTGTACAGTTTTGACCGATATTCATCACATACTATAGTAAGATTTGTCAATGAGGAGCTCAAGCTCTTCCGCGCTGCTAGAAATTAGTATAACATCATCTGCGTACCTTATATTGTTGATCTTTACGCAACTGGCCCGATTTCGAATTTATATAGTACTTCCTGAAAGATGAACGCAGAGTCAAGATTAAAGGATGCCGGTAAATAAGGACTCACCCTATATATAGATAAATAAAAGTAATAGTTTGTAATATTGTTAGGTTAACTAGCAATTTATTTTTTATTTATATATAAGTAATGCAAATATTAAAAATAACAGTAAACAATTCCAGCGTAGGAATTATGAATAAAAATACTTACAAAATTGAATCAAAAGCAGAAAAAAGAATACATCGTATAGTCTAGTGGCAGCGGACCTGTTCTAAGGTAAACATTTATTTTTAAATGTGCTTGCAACAATACCGTGTTTATAAAAATGACATATATTCCATGTATGCACAAAATAATAGAATTGCAAAACCATATTAAAAAAGACTAAATACTTAAACGAAATAATTAAATTAAAGTTAGAAGTGGAAAATTAAAATGTTAGCAAATAAATTCAAATCAAAACAAAAAAAAACAAAACAATTTAAAATAGTAAAAATTAGAATAAGAGTTTAAACGAAATAGTCCTGCATTTTACTTATAACTAAGATAAGATAGTGTTAAAACTAAAACAAATTATCTCTTAATCTACGTTAAAAAAAATATAAATAATAATCATAATAATAAATAAAAATAATAATGATAATATAACATAATTTAATATAAGATTCAAAATATTCAAATGTCAGTGTTAGATTGTAATGTCCAATATTTTTAAAATTCCTTGTCTTCCCTCTTTTACAAGCCAGTTTCTAAGCAACCTTTTAAAGTAGGTCTTATTCTGTGCTGATTTTATGTCGCCAGGAAGAGCATTGAAAAACCTTGGGGCAATGAATGTATAGGTTCGCTGACCAAAAGTAGTATACCTTCTGTGTACTATCATATTATTATCTTCGGAAAACTTCGTTGATAGGGTATTTTAAGAAAAAATATTTATCTGATTGAACTTAGTATATGATAGTGATGTTTTTAAATATAGTTGCCTAGTATCTAACACATTATATTCATTGAAAAGATTTTCCGAAGGATAACGATACGGCTTTCGCATGATAATCTTTAAAATTGACTTTTGTGCAATATCTAGGGGTAAAGAATGGTTTTAGAACAACCGCCCCATCCTATCATCCCGTAGCTCAAGATACTCTCACACAATTCTGAGCTTTTCTTCAACTGTGAAGAAAAGGCTTCTCACCTAGCGAACATATTCTCACTTATTGGTGGGTGAGAGGGGCCTTTTTGTGCTCCTCGCTGAGCTCGTACACTGAAGTTTATTTCTTGACGGTGGTGGTTGTATATTAGAAAGTGTGTATGTAGTGGACTACGGTAATGATGAGCTGTATCACATACTCACATAAGGTTGCTCCATACCCACACTGAACAACATTCGTCCTGTAGAACAACTATAACTATAATATTCAAGGGCGAATTAGATTAACCCCTCAAGCCCCGATTGGCCGATATCGGCCACAAACTGATTCAGCGTGACAGGCCCGTTTTAATTTTATTTTAATTTAATTTGTTTTATTTTATTGTGTTTTATTATGTTAATATGTTTCATTTTAATTATGGGTACAGTGGTTTGGCAGTAATTGATGTTTTTGGTGAGACAGTTTCATAATTCAATTTTTTTACTAATTTTTACTAAAATTTTTTGGGACATCAACTTGTCAATCGGCTGAGGGGCCGAGGCCTGAAGGGTTAATCTGTAATGCCCTTGAATACTATTTGAAACTAATAAATAAATAAATAAATAAATAAATAAATTTAATAAATAACATTTAATTAATTTTAATAATTTCAAATTTCAAATTATTTATTGAGTTCAAATTATGAGTACATTCGATATACAAAAGTCTTAACCTAACTAGGCTGCCGCCTATTCCAAGGTATACAATTTATTTTAGTTATCCTAAGAAATCTATAATATTATATTTATATAAATAAACAAAATCATACTTAATGTAACAGAAATATCTTAATTACCTAATAAAAATTCGTAATAAAATGTCATGAAAATTGTCAATATTATTTTATTTTAAAACATGATAAAAATTAATATGTATTAATAATATACAAAGTAAATTCACAAAAATTAAAATAAAATTACATTTAGAAAACATCAATTTATATTACTACATATACTATTATGTTTTTATTATAAAGATTATAAAGATTCAATTATTTAATAATGTGTTCAATATCTGCATATGTACAATTTAACAGGTAGGCACTCAAACTATATTTAAATTTATATGATATTTTAATGTCTTTAATGTTAGGTGGTAGGCAATTATAAAATTTGGGGGCAAGATAGGAGAAACTGGATTGGCCAAAAGCGGATCTCCTGAGTGGTATTGCAAAATTTGTTTGTTTTGATCTTCTGTTACACGAGATTGCTGGCTTTTTTCTGTTCTCCTAACTCACTCTGGAATTTAGTGAGCAAGGCCGTGCCCAGAATTTTTTTTCGGGGGGGGTCCAAAAAAAAAAAAAGTTTAGCGGAATACTCCTAATGTATTTTTTGCACCTAAAAGTCGATTTTATCTAGTGTAGATCTATTTCATTTTGGAAAGTCGATTCTATCTAGTGTAAATCCTCTTCATTTCGGGGGGGGGTCCGGACCCCTCGGACCCCCCCCCCTGGGCACGGCCTTGTTAGTGAGAGTTACCAGCACAAACATTTTTCTCACACTCAACACTCTATACTCTCGGAAAAGGTCATCCGAAGAATATGTTTGGGGTTTTTTATCGATCACCCTCAGTATAGCCTTTTGCGCTTTGTAAAGGGTATAATAATTCACAATAATATACAACTAGAGTTGTTGACTACAACTGGCGAGCCCGTCAGCTCAGGAAGTTTTAACGATTAGTCGTTCTATCTCCCTGGAGTGAGCGCAGAAGACTTTGACAAAACAGTCCACCGTCCAGCTCCGCCACAAACCCGTAAGAGGTCAACGCCTTAAACGCGAGATAGCCAGGAGTGTTACCCAGCGGGCTCACACTCACGCCCTTACTTCCAATTGCGACCAGATTACTCCAGTCTCTCGATTGGTTACGAGTTCGAGGTCGCTTGCGCGGTCCTCTCCCTTACGAAGCAGTGAAACGGTGTATTACCGAATCTATCGCGGACCACGGCATCCTTTGCCCGGCTGTTCACCCAGGATCGGGTAGCCGATGGTCGTTTCAAGAGCAGATGCCGTAAGGTCCGCAACCACCCCCGCTCTATAGGAAACAATACTGCTTCCAGACTCCCCCGACTGTTAGTCAGAGTGCGCAATCGATTGGCTAATGCCGCACGGTGCGCAGATCGTCCAGGAGCGCCAGAAGGTTGATTCCTAGGGGATACCCAGGCTCGCACTTCATGCGTGTAGGCCGTCGGATGGGTGGAGTGTGACCAACCCTGAACAGAATGGGTCTTCGTGGCCAACTCAGCAAGGGCCCATTAGCTCCCACAAGAATATACAGTTGAATGGACAACATGTAGAATTGAAATATAGACAACAATCCAGTAGCAAAATATTGATAATATGATATGCAGAAAACTCTTGCCAGTGATCCTATTTCAATGTTCAATATCACCTAACTAAGCTATAGCTTGTTCTGAGGCGGACATTTTAATTTGTATAAATATGTGTATAACCTATATAAAATCTAACTAAAGTAAAGATAATTTTGAAAGAATGTATACACTAATAATTATTATTAATCCTTATTAGCTGGACTATCAAAGTATAGTTAAAAAGATAAAATGGTTACATAATCCTAATTTTTTAAAATAATGTTGAAATTAGTTGACTGTAAGATAAGGCTATAGTGATAAGTCCGCCATTTGTGCATAAATTGTGTCTTTTTATAAAACCGTTGTAATATTCATTAAGTAACGTTTTTATAACACAATAAAGTTATTCTATTCTATTCTAAACAAATAGATAGCATTTAAATATCATAATTCCTAAAAATAGAGTAAGATAATCATACCTAATAATAAAAATAAAAAAAAATAAAAATGAGTTTTGAATGAGTATATTTAAAAGTTTTAAAATAAAAACAAAAAAATAAAAGAAAGAGTTGAACTAAAATTTAAAATAAAAACCTAAGTATAATGTCATAATATATTCATAATAAAAAATGAATATTTTCATACTTTTTAATTAAACTATAATTACATAAATTCATACCATTCAGACACTTATAATCAGTGTTATATCAACAGGATTAGTTTTTAATTAGTGACATCCTTAAAGTGTTTATTAAATTAAATTAAATTAAAATAGAAACCTAAAATGTCATAAAATATACATAATATAAAATGGATATTTTTATACTTTTTAATTAAATTATCATTACATAAATTCATACCATTCAGACAGTTATACTCAGTGCTATAGCACTGAGTATCGCTATAGATATAGATAGTGCTATAGATATATCCACAGATGAGTTTTTAATTAGTGACATCCTAAAAGTGGGTGAATAAGTAACTTTTTACAAAAAAAATAATGGAAAAAACAAAAAATAAAAAAGAACGAAAAATATATATATATTTTTTAAAATTTGAAAAATGTAATGAAAAATATTATAAAAAGAGTTAAGCGCATTACGCCATCTAGGGGTAGGTTAAATATTGCGAATATTCTTTTTTTGCGATATTTTACCTATTGCTATGTAGATGGCGCAGCTTGCACAACGTTTGTAAAACTTTTATTTATTTGTCAACTTTTTCAAATTTTTCGTAGCAAAAAAAAAAAACCAACAAAAAAACCTTTTTTTGGTTTTTCATATTATTTAAAAACAAAAGTTGCTTATTTGCTCGGACTGATTAACATACTTGACGGATGTCAGCAATTGAAAACTCATTCTGTATATTAATCAACCCTTCCGTCATCAAAACTTTTTGATGATGAATGATGAATTAGTGATGATGTCCTCATTTATCACCATGACAGCCTTTCTCGGTTCAGTGAGGGGGCGGGGCGTCTTGCTGCTCCTCCTCTCCTTGATCCAGCATAATATATAACTGATGTACATTTAAGTAGATAGTATTAGATACTGACAAAAGGTAAATACAGACGCACAACTAACCAATGACTTTAAAAACTAATCCACATCCAAAAAAAACACACTTCTTTTTTGTTGTTGGTTTTTGGTTTCCGTTTCGCATGCCATTTTCATTAATTTCATTTGTTTTTTTCCCATTTGTTATGTTTTGCGTATTTTTGTTTTATTTTTGTAGACCACTGGATGGATCAGTACCGAAACATGGATATGAAGCGCATCACACCCTGCCTGGGTAAATATACCATTCATTCAATACATTTACCTTACTATTTACTTACAAAACATCAATTGTTTGACTACAAATGTTATACAGTGGGGCGGTGTCAACTACAATGGGCAAACCCGTCACCCCAGGCTGATATAACGACATATATATATATATATATCTTAATATATATAAATTACGTGTCACGTTGTTTGTCCGCGATGGACTCCTAAACTACTTAACCGATTTGAATCAAATTTGCACACAATGTGCAGTTTGATCCAACTTGAAAGATAGGATAGCTTACGTCTTAATTTATAGTCGCGATATTATTTTATTGCAATGTCTATTATTTGACATTCGCAATTATCTGTTAGTTCCAAACGATTTTAACAGATGGCGTTATCTATTGAGTAATCCATAGATGGCGCTGCTATGTTAAACCTACAAACGTCATAGTCGGCCAAGCGTTATTCTAAATTCAAAATATTGTGTACTCTTTAATTAAAATATATACATGTAAGTATTATCACATAGTTATAAAAGTGGAATAACTGCAGTATAGGAACCTCTCTCCAATTTTTTTCATTTTAATGCTAAATCTGGAAGAAAATTGTGTCGGTCGCTATAAATAAGCGAGATATAGGCATTCAAAGTTTAAATTTTAAAAACAGGCCAAAATAATATAATATAAAAATGGATGTTGGTATATCTGTATGCCCGTCTGTCCGAGTTTAATAGAGAATTTGAGAAAAGATATAACACGGGCAACGCCGGGTAATACCACTCGTATATATATATATATATTTATTTATTTAAATCCAAAATAAAAATTTACAATGTTGACATAAATAATACAGTGTAAAAAAGAGCAAATACTTAATCATTGTTTGCGAATCAAAGAAAGTACAGATTTGATGGATTTTATCAGCTCCACTAGACTACAGTCTGTTCTGGAGTGATACCACTCTTATATTTGTTACATAGTACACTTTTTTATAAACTTTCGGTTAAATTAATTAAAATTTTTAGCAACATCGTTAAGAAAATTTGAAGAAAAGGACATCTAATCTTTGTTAGTGAAAGGGTAATAATAAAAGGATAATTACCTACATAGGCATTATAATAAATAGATACATTTATATATAAATACACACTCATACATATAAAAATATATATACACATACACACACACATACATATATACAAAACGTATCTACCTATATTCAATATATAATTTATATATACTTACATAATAATATATAAATGAACAAACATAAATAATTGCAAAAACTTTATTTTTTTTAATTATTTTAAGACACAATTTCCATGAGCTGCCTTTCGCATTCGCCTCTACTTTTTCCACGTAACCATTTTGTGACCTCAGCTTTGAAAGCGGTACTGGTTCTCAGCTTCTGCCCGTCGGTGAGTGTCGCAAGGAATTCATCATACATCCGAGGGGCCAGAAACAAATAATGTCTCTGGGCAAACCTTGTGTTCGTCCGAATTTGCTTCTGTGTTTGCTTTTTTCTTGTGTCGTGTTTGTGATCTCGGCTGGAATGCCGATCTGTGTCGTGGTGAAAATAAGCGACAATCTATTTTATGTAAAGCTGTCTGATATCAAGTATCTGGAAGTCATTGAAAAGTAAATCGGATGGGTAGCGATACGGTTTTCTGTTTATAACTCTCACTATTGCTTTTTGAGCTTTTATTAGTGGGTCTAAGTGCAGTTTAGCCGCACATATGATCGTTCTTTCAGCCATGGGATGAGTGTAGAGTATTAGAGACATAGACAGTCTACTGTCTAGCTCCGCCAACTAGCCTGTCAGAGTCCCCCAGGCTGATATAACGATATATAATCGTTCTTTCAGCCATGGGATGAGCGTAAAGACTTAGAGACATAGACAGTCTACTGTCTAGCTCCGCCAACTAGCTTGTCAGAGTCCCCCAGGCTGATATAACGATATATAATCGTTCTTTCAGCCATGGGATGAGCGTAAAGACTTAGAGACATAGACAGTCTACTGTCTAGCTCCGCCAACTAGCTTGTCAGAGTCCCCCAGGCTGATATAACGATATATAATCGTTCTTTCAGCCATGGGATGAGCGTAGACTTAGAGACATAGACAGTCTACTGTCTAGCTCCGCCAACTAGCCTGTCAGAGTCCCCCAGGCTGATATAACGTTATATAATCGTTCTTTCAGCCATGGGATGAGCGTAAAGACTTAGAGACATAGACAGTCTACTGTCTAGCTCCGCTAACTAGCCTGTCAGAGTCCAACGCCTTACGCGAGGTACTGAGAATCACCCAGCGGGCCTCCAGTTATGGCCGGATTTCTCTGGCCTCCTGACTGGTTACGGATTTGAGTTCGCTTGCATGGTCCGAATCAGTTTGAATCATCGCGAACCAAGGCATTCTTTGCTCGACTATTCACGCAGGTTCGGGTAGCCGATCGATCCTTTCAAGAGCGGTTGTCATTAGGTCAACAGCCACCCCCACTCTATAGAGAACAAAATCGTTTTTAGACTCCCCCGGTTATCAGTTGGAATTGGCTGACGCCGCACGGTGCGCAAACTGTCCAGGTGTGCCCGAAGAACGATTCCCAGGGGAAACTGACCCACAGGGCACAGAATCCTACCCAGGCTCAAACTTCTACTTGGAGATGGATTGGTGTTGAACCATCAGTTCGGCCGACCCATAAACGAATCGGGTCATAAAAGCCCAACAGCACTGTGCCCATTAGCACCCGCACTTTGATTTCATTTAAAGCTTTTATTATAAACAAGATAAAGCGGATTTACCGCTTGAAGTTTGTAGCACCCGAGGTTTTTGCTATGTTGCAGTTGTTCTGTCCTGAGTAGCCTGTCTACCCTGGACAACGGTGGTTGCAACAACACCAAAACGTCGGGTACTACAAACTTCACGCAGTAAATCCGTTTTATCTTGTTTATTCTATATAAGGTAAACAACTGTAATACTCTTTGATTTCATAAAGCTTATATTGTTAGAACACTACAGACGTTTTGGACGTTTAAATACTACCAACTCTTCATCTACTCTTACTTAAGAGGCCTATTACAAAATAGCGTAGGTATTCTTTTAAAATGAGTTTAAAAAATGAACGCATTTTTTTTTGGATGTAACTATAAAAGATAGGATAAATAAATAAATAAATAAATAAATAACTATTCAACCCTGGGAGAAAACCGCGGCACTGAGCGCTCTTCTCTTGCGCAAGCAAATATATACACAATTTCTAATTGTTTTTTGCAGTGTTTTCTCCTTTCTAATGACAATAATTTATATTATGTCGTATTGCTAAAAGAGTGAACTTTAATATAGTATAAGTATTATATAAGAATCTTATTTTATTTCTGAGAAAATTAGAATGATACAGGAAGTTTTTTTTTAAATTTTGTGTAATTGTAAGTAATGTATACCTTGGATATGTGGTCAAAAAACGAAAAAATAAGGCCGCTATGGTCAACAAGAATACATGACGGACATAAAAAAAAATAGTATACGGTTTTCGTTGTAGTGATATTACTGTATTAAGGAGCTCAAAGTTTGCCTTCCGAGCGTTTTACGAATAACGACTTTCGGAAAATGGGCTGAATAAGTAAATAATATTCGTTATATCTAAAATTAAAGGCCGCTATGGTCAACATCAAGAAATGGTCCAGGTAATTCAGTAATTAAAGTTTGTAGAAATCTCTTCATTTCTTGGAATTAGAACGCCAAAAATCCACTTTTCTTGCCTTTCTGGAAAAAATATGTGATAGGGCTCTTAAAACATCTCTCTCCGTCCCGGTCTTCCAAAGCTTTGAATATTTTGATAAACTACTTTGAATTTCAATTTCTCTTTATTATTATTTTTTGTTAAGGAATTAATTTCTATAAAACACTGATTTTGGCTACAAAAATAACAGGAACCGAATAGCAAAACCTCAACCTCATGCTTATTCGATTCTTTCACCCAACTGGGACTAACTCGTTGTAGGGTGGACAGGGCTCTAATAATTCAATAAATCATTTTAATTTTGTAGTAAAACTCTCGTCAAACGAAATTGCCTTAAAATATGGTCCCCAAAAAAATATATCGCTTCCATTATAAAATCGCCATTAAAATTAAACATAAAATTCCGTTAAATATAGTGAGACAAATAGAAGAATAACTCAAAACTAAAAGATAGAGATATTTCTCTATTGGTTATATATCCTTCTAGCCGCGTGTTCGGCCATAGCGACTGCATTGTAGATTCTAGTGACTTCTTTAGTCTTCTCAGAGTCCATTGTTCAGAAGCAGTCAAGTGCGCAGGCTATAATATAGCCTGCGTAATATAGCCTGTTATAGAGATAATAACCCATTGGTTATACAAATGAAAATAAAAGAGAAAGAAAAGGAAAGAAAGAAGTCATATCAAAAGTCGATATATATGGTAGGTAATATAAAATTAAATATAAGGGAAGTCCATGGGTATTCTTACAAGCAATAGTCTGATTAACACCTCAGGCCCCGATTGGCCGATATCGGCCACAACACAATTCAGCGTGACTGCCCCATTTTAATTTAATTTGTTTTATTTTATTATGTTTTATTATGTTAATATGTTTCATTTTAATTATGGATACAGTGGTTTGGCAGTAATTAATGTTTTGGTGAGAGCGTCGTAATTCAATTTTTTTACTAATTTTTACAAAAAAAATTTGGGACAGCAATTTGTCAATCGTCTGAGGGGCCGAGGCCTGAAGAGTTAATAACCCTTCAGGCCATATTATATCATATTAATTTATTGGTAAACCACTGCAAAACCCGGGTGTGTATAAAATTTAATGCAGCTGTAGGTTAGCCTATGTTGGACAAACGAAACGGCCCATAGCCACTTGACGGTTAAAACACATCAGAGCTATTAAAAATCAGAGAGAATCGAATCGAATATCTGTCGACGAGCCGTGCTAGAGGCCCGTGACGTCTTCCACTAGGCATTTTGCCTTTTCGTGGGATTTCGCGTGAGCCGGGCCCATTGGTCCGGCTTTCGGGATATGGCGTCGCAGGGCTTTGCGCCCTGCGGCAAGACTCTGTGTTAGGTGCTTAGGCACCTTATCGTGAAGGATTGAGACGGGAATGGGTACATGGCATCTTCTGTGGCAAAACTGCTGTGCTAAGATACCCGCGCTGGTGGTCCGCTAATCAAGCAGACTGCGCGGGTACGGCTTCCGGACATCTGGTGGTCTGGTGTGCTTAGTCTGTAAGAATTGGCACAAGTGATGTGATGCAACAATGGTCAACGGACCACAGTTATTGTTTTTTTTCTGTAAAAATAATACAAATAATGAATGATAGGCTACCAAGTGGTTTACTGTATTACTCACACTCACAATGGTTTACTATATTACTCACTCATTTTGTTTCTTTTCTTGGTACTGTACTGAAATATTTAATCAAATACCGTATGTATAAGTACATACAGTATTACAAAATAAACTTCTGTGTTTTATATTGATACGTTTTTATTTTGTAGGCGTATAAGACTCGATTTAGCGAACCTCGATGTTACAAATGCCTTGATATGACGATTTTTTAAATATCTATATATCTATGATAGCTGTAATATGTCATTGCTCTTACATGACTAGACTGCAGTTGCCGTCTTAAAAGCCATTCATTGATTTGACGTGTGCTATTATAAGGCGGGTTGTTTAAGTGTTTTCCCTGTAAATCTGTATCGTACTACTTACTTTTTTATGTTTAGTTTGATCCATAGAAACACCCATTGATAAAAAAAGGATTTTAAGTCCCGAACACTGTATAAGCCAATTTTTCTCACTGAACATTTTTGTCCGCCTTGATATGTCCTATCAGTCGAGTCTCTGTGGATCGCTTTGTTTGTCCAATTTAAACTAACCCACAGCTCCACTCGATTTTAATGTTTCCGGCTCCACCAGTTTGCAGTGGTATTACATCATTTACAGGTCTCAGAGATGGAGCTATATTCGATCTGTCAAGCCATTGAAATGTGCTAAAAGTGCTTGTAATCTGCTAGGTTTCTGAGTTTCATCATGTGCATAATATGTCGTGATATTTTCTGTATCCATTATTCCTGAAGACATCTTTTGTGGCAACAATGTGAAAATTTTTGTGGCAACAATGTGGCGATAAGCTGAAGCATGAAACGGTTTTATGCAGTTGCTAACCAAAGCTACACGCGTTATTCCACCCGCACGCCCCACTCGCCGCTCTCTTTCTTGTACTCCTGAGCCCGCTGCTCAGCGAGGCAGTAGAAATTTAACCGTGGAACGGAAAGTGCACGGGCACCCAAACAGTTGCAATTCCACCGCAGAATCAAGAGTGGAATCAATTTATTATTATTATCAATTAATCAATTAATCAAATGTGTAAAAAGGGACCTGAGTTCTGTTGTGTTAAATATTTTAACGCTATTCCACAAAACATCAAATCAATGCAACAACCAGGATTCAAACAGACATTAAAGCACTGGCTCAAAAATAAGTGCTATTGCAGCGTGAATGACTTTTTAAACGATAATGATAAATAAATAATATAACATATTCTTATCGTAATTCTCCAACATTTTAAATTGTAAACATTTATATTTAATTCTAGCTCTAAATCTGACAAACCGTAGATAGCCTAATAATTCCAGTTTGACATTTTAATTTAAAAACAAACTGACATTTGATTTATATATAGTAATGGGAATTTACTAAATTTGTAGATAATAGTTCTAATTATTATTTTTGTTAATACCTATCTCTAATCTCTTTTCGGATTCATGGGAGAAGAAATATCGAGACCTTTCTCCTTGTAATAAACGAGTGAACCAAACATCTGAAAACGTTCCATCTCCTCCGTAAACAACGTTAAGCAACCGCAATAGTCTTCGATTTCATAAAAGTCGCTGCTAGTTTGGTTGAGAATTGGATTGGTGGTTTCCAGGCAAGGCGGTGTGCTGGTGAGTTCGGCGGGAGGCGCCGCCGGCGAGGAGCAAGTGAAGCCGCGGTCGCTGCGCTTCACCTGGTCCATGAAGACCACCTCCTCGAGGGACCCCAACGAAATCATGGCCGAGATACGCAAGGTGCTGGACGCAAACAACTGCGACTACGAACAGAGAGAACGGTGAGCCTCAACAATCCCTTCTTTTTCAGCAGTATGTTTTTTTTCTTTATTGTCAGCTATGACCATGTAGAGGTGTTTTTATTACAGATTTATATTATGCATAATTTGTCAATTAGGCTTACGATGGGTCCACCTGCCTTTCTATTCAGTTAAAATTAAGTCGCTTTAAAAATAAGTAGGATTAGTGCGTGTATTAAAATAATAGCTATCGCGTTTCTATCAGATTTAACACTCGTAACAAAATCTGCGACTTTGTTCTGTGTCTATGGTAATGTACTAAAAAGCTGGCGACACAGGTTTTTCGAAACGTCAACATCAGCGCACTGAATCCATTTTTGGCGCGCGGCTGGCTAGCAGGTTTGTTTGGCATTTCTTTTGATCCGAATGATATCTGATGTGGCGGTGTTCTAACCACCTTCTCGTACTAAAAGACAACATATAATTTACAGGTTATGACGGAAGACAAATTTTGTTCAAAATCGAAAAGTATAATACACTTAACCCCTTGAGTATGATACGACCAAATCTGGTTCTGAAACAATTATCCGTTGAGTATGATACGACCAGATCTGGTTCCGCGTTTTTTTCACTTCTTTGACGTTCTCATATTTATTCATAATTATCTAATTGTTTTACAAAATGATATTTCAATATTCTATATTCGAAATTTCAATGCAATCATTGTGCAGTTGTTCTTTTTATGATTGGTGTAGTAGTTTCGTAGTTATAGTACTTTAACCCCTCACGTTGCGAGGTAAAAACTCACCGCGCCCAAAAACATCACTTTTGCGCGCGACATATTCGCGCAAAAAATCGACGCGAGTCAACGGCCTTGAGAAAAACGATCATAACTTATAAACCACTAATCGGATTAAAAAAAGATTAATAGAAAAATGATCGCATTGAAATTTGACATATAAAACATTATAACCTTATCTCGTAAAACAATTAAGATAATAATGAATAAATATTACAAAATTGGCAAACTGAAAAAACTCGCCTATAAAATCATTTCGATTTTTTTGTAAATACAGTTTTTGTAAATATCAAAAATTGTAAATACAGTTATGTTCTTTATTAAATGCTTTACCAAAGCGATATTTTTTTTTTACTTATTTGCATACAAAAATACGGAAAAAATATTTATTTATTCAGCCAAGAAAAATTGTATGTATTCTCGTAAAAAAAAATTTTTTTAATTTTTAATTTGTGACTACTTATGGTATTTTTTTATATGAAATTCTTTCAAAATAACTTTATTACTACATCACTTCTTCTTAGAAATCACACCAGAACTTTGAGCTTTGTCTGATATTATAGAAAAATCTAAAGTTTTGAGAGTTTCCGACTTCCGAACCTAATAATAAACTTTGAATGCCCATAATATAAAATTCGTTAGATTTTTTCAATTATATTGTCTTATCATAGACTTATTATATGTCTAATAACTAATTACTATACTCCAAAGAGTCACATTTCATCGAAAAACTATGGAAAATCACACTTTTTTCTCTCATAGTAATTATCAAAACAAGTTTCATTTTCGCGAGCCATATTTGAAAACAACATATAATGTTCAAAATACGCCTAATTATGTGATAACTTAGGATGTAAATGAAGCAATACCTATTTTATTAGTAAATTAAAGCGACATTACGTCATGTTTCGCGATATAACGGGATATTTCACAAACATTACAAAATAAAAACGGCCATCTTTCGCGAGCCGTTACGTTTTGCCAAAGTGTTTTCTTCGAAAATTCGTGAAAAACAGCAAATGGGCTGTGTAAATTGTTTAATCCTAAGGCCTAAACTACTTAAAAATGGAAATTACTTACTTTTATCCGGTATACACTTCACTTATATACACAAAACAATTCACAACACAAACACATCGCGGAATTATACGCCGCCAGCGGTGGGCAGTTAGCGACTGTCGTCAGAAATGAGGTCACCGATTTTGTAAGGGATGTAGTAATTCATATTTCTAACATCGCATGCGGCAATCGAGCAATTTCATAGTGTTGCATATTTGGCTATATTATGGCATCATTCGATAGAATATACAATCGCATTTCGAAATTTAAACGACATTTTCGTAAGAGCCGAGCGCTATATCCAGTAGTGGACGTTTCGGAATTTCGGCGGCCGCCATTCATGTCCCCAAATGGATGTTACGTGCTCAGCGGGTTAAGTCGATGTCGCCGAAAATCCTGCAAAAGAGACAGATGCATCCATGAAAATACCCATTTACTCCAAGGGTTAAGTACGTACCGTTGTCGTTATTCATTCGATCTCCTTTGTAATATCCCAACATTTCAGCAGTAATAAATAAAATACAAACGGAGCTGCCATGGAATTCACCGACCAAAAATCGGGCCCATCATATATAATTATTACACTTCTGGGAGGTGAAGGGTGGATTCCGGACTTACGACCGGCGGTGGTAGGTTTAGGACAGCTGTCTTGCCACATGTGAGCGTTCACCTTACCACCCATTCACTCCCCCTTCGAAGCCGAATTTGAGATGCTGAAATCGCGGTTTTAGATATTTTTTCTAGAAAGGAGTTGATTATTTTCCTGGAGAGACCAAGATCTTTAAAAAGGTGAAACAAAGATTTAGCTGGCAGGCCACGAGCGCAAACTTCCACCGCATGAAGGTGAACAGTGAAGCCGTTCCGGGTGACGGCATTTGCGAGATCATGGTATTTAATATGGTACAAAATATCATTTTTTAACTCCCGTAACCCTTCATATATTTTCAATTCTATAATTATATTTCAGATACTAGCTCACTATCATTGTGTATCTTGTGTATCATTAAGTAGCCCAGAATATCTTGTGAACGATCTTTAGATGAGCTGTTTCTGCCGGTTCACGATGTTTCCAAAGGCTCACTGTTTCTTGGCTGAACCAATGAAATGCCGTCACCCGGAACGGCTTCACTGTTCACCTTCACGGGGTGGAAGTCGTCGCTCGTGGCCTGCCAGCCAAATCTCTGTTTCACCTCTTTAAAGATCTCGGTCTCTCCAGGAAAATAATCAACTCCTTCCTGGAAAAATATCTAAAACTGCGATTTCCGCATCTCAAATTCTATGGCTCTGAAAGGGAAGTGAATGGGCGTAAGGTAAACGCTCACATATGGCAAGACAGCTGTCCTAAACCTACCACAGCCGGTATAATAACTCACCCCCCCAGAAGTGTAACAATAGTATTATGATGGGCCCGACTAAGGTTGGTGAATTCCATGGCAGCTCCGTTTGTATTTTATTTATTTTGGATAGGATGAAATTTTAAATTGTCTTTTAAATTAGAATTGGTAAAATTTAATAATTATAATTTTATAAAACACAGCCCCTTAAATATTATCAAGCTACCTCTTATGAGACCTTGTCAATTATTCAAAAACTCAAATCATTTTAAATTTGCGCTTAGAAACAGCGATAAAAATATATTGACGTAGTAATTTGTCCTGGAACGGGTATATCCCAGTTGGGCAGCACTAGCCAGTGAATGAAAGAGGAGAGATTTTGCCATTTGTTTCAATATTATACTTATTGTAAATGTTTAATTTGATAATTCCAATAAAAAAAAAATAAAATAAATTAAAAAAAATAATATGTAAACATGAAATATTTTGCTATCCAAAAAAAATAGCCAGGTTCCTAGCCTTATGTACTAATGGTATGAGGGAAAGAATCACTTTTATTTGGGTAGGTTGATTTTATTAATAACTTTGATTATAATAATTGTTTAAAATCTTTTGTAGGTTTTTGTTGCTGTGCGTCCATGGCGACCCCAACACAGACAGTTTAGTGCAATGGGAAATTGAAGTGTGCAAACTGCCCAGACTCTCACTAAATGGAGTACGATTCAAACGGATATCAGGTAAGAAATGCTGTGTCTACATCTTCAGGAATATTCTGGCCAACCTTGGTGTGTGCGTTCTTTGGTGCCAATAGATATTAGTAATGATACAAAAGTCAAATCTAAATCAAATGATTTTTTTGTGTATATCATAATTAGAGGGAGTTAATGGGCCCTTGCTGAGTTGGCCACGAAGACCCATTCTGTTCATTGTTGGTCACACTCACGGGTCAACACCCATCCGACGGCCTCCACGCATGAAGTGGGAGCCTGGGTAGGACTCTGGCCCTAGGGTTAGTTTCCCCTAGGAATCAAACTTCTGGCGCTCCTGGACGGTCTGCGCACCGTGCGGCATAAGCCAATCGATTGCGCACTCTGACTAACAGTCGGGGGAGTCTGGAAGCAGTACTGTTTCCTATAGAGCGGGGGTGGTTGCGGACCTTACCTGGACCTGACCTTAGTTCTTAAATACATTAGTTTGCATTTTATACATAAAAACTTTATAATCTTTATTTCTGCAGTGCGCGCCATGTACCACTGTGATTAGGTTAGTTGTAAGATATTGCCATGTGGCAACAAGCTCGCCTTGTTGTGTTCTAATTTTTAAGTGCATATAAAGAGTTTATTATTATTATTATAAGTAGGTAGCCGCTTAAAATTAAAATAAATCCCAAACCGACACTAATGGTTTCTGAAGACTGTCTCACCACATCATGATATTACCTAAAACTACAAAGTCTATTAGATTATTATTTGAAATGATATCGTAGGTAGTATAATGTTTGTCCATTGGAGAATTGAAGGAGTTCGACTAGGGATGCAACGATTTAGGATTTACTGATCACGATTCCCATTCCAGAGTTCTAAGATTCATCTATTTTGCAAAAAACTGTACAAAATATGAGTATTGCACAGTGGATAGCTTTCGTGTCGTATTATTCATACCTACTTTAGAGTTGTTAACTACTACGGGCGAACCCACCACCCCAGGAAGTTATAACGATATTAGATCAATCTTTCAACGATTGTATGAACACCGAGACTAAAGGATAACACAGTCCACCATCTAATTATGCCAACGTGCCCGTGAGAGGCCGACTTCACGGTCTCAATGCCAGATTTGGCCGGACTTCTCCGTCTTACAGTCTGGTCGCCGATTTGAAGTTGCTTGCGTGGCCTCTGCCTGATGTTTAGCGATACTTTAGTTCGAATTTATCGCAAACCATGACGCTCTTTTCCCCTTCTGTTCACACAGGATCGGGTGGCCAATGGGTTGTTTCAAGAATAGCTGACAACCATCCCTGCTAGTTAGGAAACGTATCGGACAATTTCCAGACCCGCCCTAACCGGGGGGTGGGGGGGAGGGGGGTTATTCGGCGGTGTGCACAGTTGATTAGCTAAAGCTGCGGTCTTTGTTTTCTATGTTTATTGTATATCTTATTTCTTGTAAATAATTACTATCTCGTATTAATCCAAAATAAATTAAAATATAATAAAAATCTCTTGTAACTCTCTTTCCGATATTGAAATATGTCAACGGTGTGTTTAAAACTGGTTGTTACAATAATATATTTTTTTTTCGCGCAAAAATGACAGCGGAGCGCGCTGGTTATACGCTCTGTAATAGATGAATCATTGTGTGGTGGACTGCCACCACTCTTTAGAGATCAGTCGTACATATTTTATTAACGATGCATGTTTTGATATTGTTTTGTTTGTGTTTTTGCAGGGACTTCTATTGGCTTCAAGAATATTGCATCCAAGATAGCCAATGAGTTGAAACTGTGACTGCCCCTTCCCGAGGGAACTAGCCCCGATATACAATACAGGTAAAAACTCTTACAACACTCATATACTCAATCAAAGACAAACCAAAAATAATTCAATTCAATTCAATTCTTTATTGAGAAATCACACAGTATTACAGTAATAATATTTTTTAAAATGTATGCAGATTTACAACAAATAAAACCGGTTACGGATTTCAATAAAATTACATAAAAAACTTTTTTTTAAAACTACTTAATAAAACTAATGTACCTTTAATTTTAGGACTGCATAAGAGTCTAGTATGCAGGGTGTGTGTGTATATGTTTGTGGGAGTGTGTTGAGTGTGTAAGTGTGGAGTGTGAGCATGTATGGTATTAGTAATGGCGTATATAAAATATAATAATAATAATAATCAATAAAAATAGCTAAAAACGAATAGTCAGCTTATTGTATCGGTTAGGGTTTGATTTACGGAGTATTTGGAAGTGATTTATTTATTTATTTATTTATTATAAAAGGTACACAAACAATACTCTAATATTACATGGCTATCGCTAACATTTTTACTTTGTTTCTAATTAGGGTATAATATTATATGCGTACTCCGCATGCTTAATTTATAATTGCGTATGTGCCGTATCTCATGATTTACAAAATTATCAAAAATTATCAGCACAAAAATTAATATCCTTAAAAATTATCAAAACAAAAATTAAAAATTTTAGAAATAAGTTTACAGTGAATTCTGAAAAACAATTAAACAATGAAATGGTAAAAAATAGATCAAATATTGTCTGGAATAAAATAATAAAAACATAAAAATTATCAAAACAAAAAAAAAACAAAAATGGAATGTGATTATGGAATTATTAAACATATCAATACCATTTAAATGGGTATTATAAAGCTCACAGCAGCGTGTGAGTACTCCATTCCTTGATGCATTAGTTTTAATACGCGGCAATCGAAAAATGATAGTAATCGTGGTGGATTAGAATTACAGGCATAGCCATGGCCTTCCACTACATTTTTGTCGGTATAATATCATGATAATAATATCAATAATACGATGTTAAAGTAAGGAAATTTTGTTATTATAAAATAGATGCAAATCTATGCAAAACTTTCATGAAATTTGATAAAATTGGGAAAAAAACGCATATAAAAAAAGTTTCGATAAACTTTTTTTGTACATGAGATTAAATACAACAAATGAATCCTATTTAAAATGGTATTAAAAGCCTAATTAAAATTGGTAGGTTATTTTACTCATCTGTCGTTGCAAGTATGACAACCTTAAATCAAAATACATTACTCAAAGCTTCTCAAAAATTCCTTTCTTCAGAGCACTTCCTCCAAAAGAGCTCATTGATGGGTATACTCACTTTCATCGCCTAATGCTTCAATAAATAAACAGGAATGAAGATCCTGACGTTAAGAACATATTGTGGGCTACTAAATGCTGCTTTTCAACGTTTGCTGAAGCAGTGTTGTACAGCATTTGGAGTCCAACTAACAGTATAAACTCAGAACATTTCTTTAGTAAATATATTGTTGTTACAGACAGAAGAACGACTCTGAAACAGTCAAATATTAAAATTACAACAATGTTAGCCATTAATTATCATTAAATATACATCTTTTAATAATAATTAATAGGTAGGTAATAATTTAATAGGTAGGTACATATATATCTAGCTAATTTATTATTATTGAATATGATCAAAAAGCGTAATATTTTATATAGAAATGATTCCTTATTATTATTATTATTATTATTATTATTATTTATTCTGGACAGGCAGCTCTGCTGATACGTCCAGATCAGATCTTGTAAAGCTAAACAATATTAACAAGTTTTTAGGTACAAATCGAGTCTGTTTTTAAATTGATTGACAGAGATTGCACTAATCACTTCAAATGGTAGTTTATTCCACATGTCCACCACTCTATTTGGCAAAACGTTCTTAAGAGGATTAGATTTAAATTTTGTACGGTTGAGTTTTTTGTTGTGACCTCGAAGATTTGTATTGACGTTGAATTTGTAAATATTCTTCAGTGCAGGTACATCGTAATAATGTGTTAGAATTTTATATGTCTCAATCAGGTCCCCTCTTTGTCTTCTTTGTTTGAGTGTAGTAATTCCAAGTAATTTCAAGCGATCTTCATAATTCCTATTTTTCAGGCCCACTGGCATTTTGGTTGCTCTTCGCTGTACCTTTTCCAGGATATCTACATCTTTGCAAAAGTAAGGGTTCCAGATCTGATAGCCATACTCAAGAATAGGTCTCACATATGCCTTGTAGATCTTGATAAAAACCTCTATTGATAGATGTTGGAAAGCCTTCCTTATTAGATAGAGAATAGAGTTGGCTCTTTTAGCAATTGCAATTATGTGTTTCTCCCATTTGAGATCATCAGTAATTGTTATTCCAAGATCTTTTTGTTGCTTGACTGCTTCTAGTTGGGCGTTTGCCAGAAAATATTGTTTGTTGGGGTTGCTTTTCCCGATATGAAGCACTACACATTTCTCAACGTTTAAGGTATGCAACCAATCTTCCGTCCACGCTTTGATCTTGTCAAGATCTTGCTGAAGCTGTCCACTGCATAGAATAGGATTGGCGAAGAATTTTGTGTCATCGGCAAAGTAGCTGCTCTGCGATGTGATTGAGGCTTGAAGATCCGTAATATACATTATTAGTTTGATGTTTATTTTTATTTAATATTATTGTTAGTTTCTAAATAATTATTGTTGATTATACTGAATAGTACTTTATTATAGTTTGATTGTTTCTAAATCTGTAGTATTTTGTTCCAAAATTTATGTCATACAATTATTTTGGAATAATTAGACAGTATTATTCGTCATTTGACAAATAATGAAAGAATGGCAAGTGCGATTACTCGATGAATTCGACATTTGTATTTTTTTTCTGCAAGATATTTTAAATCTATTCGTTTGAAGCTATAGGTTGGCTATTCGTAATCTTAGGGGTAAAGATAAATTCGAGGATTGGATCATCGTTCAGTCGGAATTATTAACAAAATCATCTCTATCAGATCTAAGTGTACCTATCTTCCTTATCGCTAATAAGTTAAGGCTTAGTTAGTGAATCGGAATATTTTAGGTAATATTTTTTTATCAAATCGATCAAACTCGGAGAATGACTCACTATGTTAAAATTGCACCAAATATTAAACAAATGTCAGAATTGAGCCGTTTCACTAACTCGTATTACTTCTCGATTTAATAAGAAAATGCTGAAAAACAGGTGTTTTCTCAGTTTAACTTAAAAATATTCCTTTTTTTTTACATAATTTGAAGAATAAATGCAATAGCAAATTTATTTTAGAAATGAACTGATTCGGGGGTATTACTGATATTTAACCGGCGGGTAATAGTTTTAAAAAGGTTTAGAACCGCTGCGATAGGCGGCGGGAATGAAATAGAGCATGCGAGTATGGTAGTTTTTTTCCGTCCGCAGTCATCGGCGCCCGGTTCCCCAGTCGCTGTCGCTGGACATCCACGGCTTCGACCCGTACCCGGAATACATGCGGCCGTCGCGCTACCCCAACGAGCGGATCGTCGGCCCGTTCGTGCCCCGGCGGCCCCGGCCCCTGGGCAAACCCATCGAGATGCCGGCCGACGTGTCGGCCTTCTACGGGGCGGCCCCGCGCGCCGCCGTGCCCGCGCCCGCGCTGCTGGTCCAGCCCTCCTCGGACGGGGAGGGCTCTCCGGCAAGCAGCCCCCCCCCGCGCCGGCCCGGGCTCGCCGCGGGCGAGGGCTGCGGCTCCACGCGCAGCTGCGACGCGTCGGCCTCGGCCTCGGCCATGGTGGCGGCGGCCAACTCGGGCCGCCGCAACCTCAACGGCAGCCTGCGCCACTTCCTCCAGGACGCGCGCTCCAGCGTCGAGCTGCAGGCCCACCGCGACTCCTTCCACTTCTGAGGCCCTGCGCTTCCTCCTCTGTCCCCGAACGCTCCGCGTCCATCCGCCGTCTCGTCCCCGTCCGAACCAAACTCATCTTCTCCACCGCTCGGGGTTAATACGTCTGCGACCCGCAATCCTACGATCCGCAATCCTTCCCTTTCTAAATCTCTACGCTCCCCCGAGCGTTATTGTATGTCCAAAAATGCTTCCTGCGCATTACGTTGTCGAAATTAGATGTCCTCGATAGAAAAGAAACTCATCTTCTCGACCGCTCGGCGTTTGTGATTTATCGTATCTTCCCGTTCTAAGTCCCGGGAACCCAAAAAAGGCTTTTTACAAATGTCGAGCGTCGCGCAGACGCAACTCCTAGATCGATTCGGTTCAAATTTAGTATGTCTGGTTTTTTTACGGTGTCTCCAGATTTAAACGGATTCCTTCGTCCTCTACCCGATGTTAACGGTGATTCGGTTTAAATTTATCATCATTTGTGGCGCCCTTTGCGCGCCGATATCGCACGGAACGACGCGGCCGAGGGATCATTTTCGAGGTAGCCGATATCGGGTCGACGAACGCCACCGCTCTTTCGGAAACGTACGTCTTCGGACGACCCGATCTGGAGAACCGACCGCCCGTATCCGCAGACTACCGATCCCGACCGCCTCCGACTAAACATTACAACCGTGACAAGAGCCACAGCGGCCCCGACAGGTTGAGGAACGAAGACAAACAGCTTTTTTTCAACTTAAACCGTTGGGTAGTTCAGTCTCCGCAGACGGACAGTAGCCTTTTGCTCTTGCAGACTAATGTCCGAAATCGAGCCAGCGGTTAAAAGAAACAAAGAAATAAGACAGCTTTGTCTACAAATTCCGCATTGGAAAAAATCTTTAAAAATTGGAAGTTTTCTTGCGGTCGAGAAGTTGAGTTTTTTCGGTTTTAAAGGCTATCTAACTAGGAAGATTGACGACATACAATAATTTACACTCCGAGCCAACGGAATATCCCTCGAGTGCGGTGGATCTTTGTAATCAAAAATGTATGATTATCACATAAATCTCGGAATGAGTAGTCCGGACAGAATGTTTAGCTTTCCAACGCCGAAAGAGATTTTATCTATAATCACCTCTGGCTATAAAGCCATAGACTATACGACCAAAGTAGGATAATATCCAACATATAGAGATGATAATTAGACAGCCGGACTGTTTACTGAGCTGAGAGAGAATGCTTCTATTCTCTGTCTTTTATATATATGTGCCGTAAAGAAATACCAGGAAAATATTTGTCGATTCGAGGTTTCGAGAGTTTGGCTTCCATATCTTCGCTTTTAGAGTTATTGGTGCCATTGTAGCATATCCTGGTTGCTAGGTGCTAGGTTGGCGAATGGCAAAACCTGCCTTACAGTTCTCCGGAGTCTTGCAGATGGTTTACTCTCTCTATATATTGCAAAGGATGGTCGATAGCATATGAAGCAAACGGTTAAGAAAAAAATATATTTTGTCTGTAAACCAAATCTATTTTAAGTTTAAAAAAAAACATTTTGCTTAAATTAAACTTCAAATAAAAGCGGAAACGAATATAAGAATAATATGATAATGAGAATATTTGAGTTTCTAAAAAAAACTCCATTTAACTTGAAGTATACCTCAGAGAAAAACAAAAACGTGGAAAATACATTGACCTTGATCAGTATTTTCCATCACAGTTCCTCCTCAGCAACCCGAGGGTCATCGAGGTACCTCACCTCTGGACGTGACGGGAAAGACTGATCAAGGACCTCGATTGTTCTTTTTCGTCACATGTTTTCTTATGAGTATGATCTTTCTTTCGAAAATCGATTTGTGCTTCGATTCGTTTGGAAACTAGCCACAAGATGGCATTAGTATCTCATTTTCACAAAATTGTTCCTTTTCTCCATAGCCCTTCATTTTATTATAGAAAAGACCATTCATAAATTCTTATCTATCTATATACATCGTGAGTTTTTTTATTAGTGACATCATTGTAGTGAGGGAATCAGTACGAGCAAGTATACAACTTTTAATAAAATTGAGACGCGTTGAGCACGCTGCATTATCTAGCAGTAGGTAAAATATTGCCAACATTGTTTATTCGCAATATTTTACTTATCGCTAGATGGCGTAGTGCGTTTAATGCCTTTTGGTTTTTTTTTATTGGCAACATTTCATAAATTAAAGTTTTTTTTTAATATTTTGTTTTTCTTATTTTAAAAAAAATAAAGTTACTCATTTGCTCGTACTGATTCAACCACTACAAGATGTCACTAATAAAAAAATCATCTTGTATATATATATATATATATATATATAGGTATATATACACAGGTGTTAGCCCGACAATCCTTTCAAGGATTGCATAAGAAATTTTAATATATTCTTTTTTTTATTTTGACTTCACTGAATGGGTATATAGAAAGGGTAAGAATAGAAGTAGGAAAGTATACAATAATTTTCCTGTCCAATGGCGTTGGCCCGTTTCCGATTAAGCAGCTAGGCGCTGAGAAATTTGAGTCAAGTTGAAAAATTGTTACAAATTTGCAACTTTAACAGAATTGACGGCAACAGAGCTAGTACATTAATATACAAGGATTCACCGCCCTATCAAAACACCTCTTATCAGAATGCAATAATATATGCTACCCCTTATTCAGAGAGCAATAAAACTCGAACCTTATTCAAATATTCAGAACATTTGCGTCTGTTTGCATACTTTTAAAATTGCATACGGCATTTTTAAAAGTACACAAATAGAGCGTATCGAACAAACTATACACCTACTTTTTAAAAGAAGCGCTTTGTAGTGTTTTTGAACGCTCTTTCGTAAAATTATATAAAATAAAAATGACATAAAAAGTGTAATTATACATACAATATACGATGAGAAGTTTTTTCTGTAGCTATAAAAAATATATAAAATCGCTGATATATATATACAATAATATACATATATATTATATACAAATATTATGTATATGAAGAAATAATAGGAGCATTTGTTGTACATTTTTTTTGTGTGAGTGTGCGTGCGTCTTTGCGCATAGATTTTCTACATATTTTTTTTTTTTAATAAATTATTGCGTTCCGTGCGTGTATAACTCCGCTCGCCCAGTTTTATTAAAACTATTGTCGTGTGCTCGTGTACTTGGATTCGAAAATCTCATAATAACTGTGTTCAAACAATCTTTTGTAAAACGCACCGTTCTATTAAAATAAAATAATATAAAATAGAGACTTCACCGTTTTTACATTTTAAGAATAATTCGAATGTCGTAATGTTAGATAAAATAACTTTAAATACCGGCTTCGCGCAGTATCATCCAGTACGTTTAAAATTAAATTAAATAAAATAAAAACCTTAGATTATAAAAGTACTTGAAAGAGGCGAGCGGACCTACATTGTTAAAATACTATATACGCCTGTTGATAGAGAAATAGTAACGTATATGAAAAAATATTAAAATAAAATAGTTTTTAAAATGTGTAATTTTTAATAATTATTAAGGAAAGGTTTTAAAAAAAGGATTCCTGTTACGACCCGCTAGCTTTTAAAATATTTCTTTTTTTAGCGATCGATTTTACTGCAGTTCAGATGTAATACTGTATTGTAACGTAATGTAATATAAGAGTGCGAGCATATAATTATGTATTTTAGCCCTATCACTTTTTTTTTTAAATGTGGAACAAATTATTTCGAACTTCAAACTGGATTGCAAACACAGTATGTGATTAAAATAAATATTATAAAAAAACTATTTGTTTTATTTTTTGAGCAATGTAGCACAGACATTTGTATCACCGCCTGGCAAAACCACAGTGTACTATTAACCCCTCACGTTGCGAGGTAAAAACTCACCTATCACTTTTGCGCGCGACATATTCGCGCAAAAAATCGACGCGAGTCAACGGCCTTGAGAAAAACGATCATAACTTATAAACCACTAAACGGATTTAAAAAAGATAAAGAGAAAAATGATCGCATTGAAATTTGACATATAAAACATTATAACCTTATCTCGTAAAACAATTAAGATAATAATGAATAAATATTACAAAATTGGCAAACTGAAAAAACTCGCCTATAAAATCATTTCGATTTTTTTGTCACAAAATACGTAAAATATGCAAAAATTGTAAATACAGTTATGTTCTTTATTAAATGCTTTACCAAAACGATATTTTTTTTTTACTTATTTGCATACAAAAATATTTATTTATTCAGCCAAGAAAAATTTTATGTATTCTCGTAAAAAAAAAATTTTTAAATTTTTAATTTGTGACTACTTATGGTATTTTTTTATATGAAATTCTTTCAAAATAACTTTATTACTACATCACACTTCTTAGAAATCACACCAGAACTTTGAGCTTTGTCTGATATTATAGAAAAATCTAAAGTTTTGAGAGTTTCCGCGTCCGAACTTAATAATAAACTTTGAATGCCCATAATATAAAAATCGTTAGATTTTTTCAATTATATTGTCTTATCATAGACTTATTATAAGTCTAATAACTAATTACTATACTCCAAAGAGTCACATTTCATCGAAAAACTATGGAAAATCGCACTTTATTCTCTCATAGTAATTATCAAAAGAAGTTTCTTTGCGCGATTCAATTTACAAAACAAGATATAATTTTCAAAATACGCCTAATTATGTGATAACTTAGGATGTAAATGAAACAATACTTATTTTGTTAGTAAATTAAAGCGACATTACGTCATATTTCGCAATATATCGGGATATTTCATAAACATTACAAAATAATAACAACCATTTTTTCGCGAGCCGTTTGTTGTTGCCGAAGTGTTTTCTTTGAAAATTCGTGAAAAACAGCAAATGGAATATCTCAATTGACTAATACTTATGCCTAAACTACTTAAAAATGGAAATTACTCACTTTTATCCAGTAAACACTGCACTTTTATCCACAAAACACTACACAAAACAACCATTACGCGGAACTATACGCCGCCGCGGCGCGCGCGGCGGTGGCCGATAGAGACTGAAGTTTTGACGTCTATGCTGACTTTTTAAATCGGCGATCGATTTTATCGTCGTTGGCCGGCGAATTAAAGTTTATTTGGCCATGTCGTTCCGCGGTCAGAAAGCATTAAGTACGACGTTTCGAATCGTAAATTGCATTTTTCGCAGCGGCGAGCGCGATATCCAAAATCGGATGTTACGGATTGTAGGCGGCCGCCATACATGTCCCCAAATGGATGTTACGTGCTGAGCGGGTTAATCCGTGTTATTCATCAATGGCAATAAAATACAAACGGAGCTGCCATGGAATTCACTGACCGGAGTCGGGCCCATCATAATACTATTTTTTACACTTCTGTGGGGTGAGTAGTGGATTCCGGACTAACGACCGGCTGTGGTAGGTTTAGGACAGCTGTCTTGCCACATGTGAGCGTTCACCTTACCACCCACTCACTCCCCCTTCGAAGCCATAGAATTTGAGATGCAGAAATCGCGGTTATAGATAATTTTTCTAGGAAAGAGTTGATTATTTTTCTGGAAAGACCAAGATCTTTAAAGAGGTGAAACAGAGATTTAGCTGGCAGGCCACGAGCGCCAACTTCCACCACTAGAAGGTGAACAGCGAAGCCATTCCGAGTGACGGCATTTGCGAGATAATGGTATTTATTTAATTTGTATTCGTGGTCTTTTGGGATATTTGATTCCCATGGAACAGTTAATTCTACAATAAGGGCCACCTTCCGAGATAGAGAGTTAAGAGTTATATCTGGACGGAGGGCTGTGCATCCAAGACTTTCAGGGAATTTATACTGCTTAGAGACTGAATCGACCTCCAGAATCCAATCTGAAGCTTTCTCTATTATTGAGAAAGGTTTTGTAGGTAAATGTTTTTTGCCTTTAGAGCCATCCCACAGAAACTGTATTGGGGGTTTGGAGGGTAGTGTCAAACCCTTGTTATGTTTAAGATTCCGTACCAATGATATTTTAGAGGTGTTCTGTTTAGGATTCCGTACCAATGTTATGTTAGAGCTGTTATGTTTAGGATTCCGTACCAATGTTATCAATTTAAAAATGAATAATATGACAAATTAAATTCTACTTAGTCAGTTCTATAACTACACAATCACTTAAATATCGTCATATTTTTATTAGGAAAAATCTTTAGAATGTAATTTAAGGGAATATACATATTATTAAATAAATGACAAAGTTCTGTGAATAGTAGTTTTCGGATCAGTCGCTCTAAAACGCAGTGAGTATAATTTTAGCGAATGATCTTATTAAATTGTGATCCACTTATAATAATGGAAAATCACGGTCACACAGTCTAAAATGTAGCAACTCAGTGTAAAATTTAGCAACTTAGTCAAAAATGTAGCAACTCAGTCTAAAATGTAACAACTCGGTCTAAAATGTAGCAACTCGGTCTAAAATGTAGCAACTCGGTCTAAAATGTAACAACTCAGTCTAAAATGTAGCAACTCAGTCTAAAATGTAGCAACTCGGTCTAAAATGTAGTGTCATTAGCCTGTAATGTAGTCTAAATCGCTACAAGTTTCTAAATAACCCCTCAAATGAATGGCGATTAGCTCGGGTTGCCTACGGCAAAATGTATATAAATTTATATTTACATTTACATTTACATAGAGCGGGGTTTACTATAGAGCTATAGCATTACTATAGAGCGGATTACTATAAAGCGGCGCACATTTACATTTATATTTACATTTATATAAATTTATATACATTTTGTATACATTTTGCCAAGGCATCCCTTAAGGGACGCCTCACATTTGAGGGGATAACATACAGGCTGTAACAAACCAAGTGTACCATTGATTTTATAGCGTACTAAAGGAATATGACCCGGTTTTGTCTGGGTTGCATTCAGGCGGGTTCATAGCGATCGGTTGAATGGTATAAAGTTGATTTGCTGCAGCGCCACCTGGTGGCGAGTTACAATAAAATGGATAGTGCAAAAATATTGGCCACACTCGATTATCTAAGTATACCAATTTTATGGCGATCCGTTAATCAGTATAGAAGTTGATGTGCTGCGGCGCCATCTAGTGGTTATTGTCATCTTAAGAGTTATTGTAGTTTTGATTATATGTTTATAAACATTATAAACTATGTGTCCGATTGCCCATTTTTTTCACTGCACGTTTACTGTAATTAGTTTTTTCCAAAAGATTTTTTAGCAAGTCATTACATAAAAATATTGCAAAACAAAATTGTTCCAAATGAGCAGCATGGTTTTATTCCCGGGTGCTCAACTGTCACCAACTTACTTCTTTGTCTCAACCGCTGGACCGAGAACTGGGATGGGGGTATACTGACCGATGTTATATATCTCGACTTTGAAAAGGCCTTCGACAGAGTTACTGTAAGGAGACTTCTGCAAAAACTTGAACATCTCGGAATTCGAGGGAAAATTTTAAGTTGGATATCAGACTTCCTAGAAAGTAGGCGACTTTAAATCTGATTATTTCACTGTATCCAGTGGAGTACTCCAAGGGTCAGTGCTGGGTCCAGTTTTGTTCACCTTGTATATTACGGATCTTCAAGCCTCAATCGCATCCCAGAACAGCTACTTTGCCGATGACATAAAATTCTTCGCAAATCCTATTCTATGCAGTGGACAGCTTCAACAAGATCTTGACAAGATTAAAGCGAGGACGGAAGATTGGTTCCTTACCTTAAACACTGAGAAATGTGTAGTGCTTCATATCGGGAAAAGCAACCCCAACAAACAATATTTTCTGGCAAATGCACAATTAGAAGCAGTCAAGCAACAAAAAGATCTTTGAATAACAATTACTGATGATCTCAAATGGAAGAAACACATAATTGGAATTGCTAAAAGAGCCAACTCTCTATCTAATAAGGAAGGCTTTCCAACATCTGTCGATAGAGGTTTTTATAAAGATCTACAAGGCATCTGTGAGACCTATTCTTGAGTGGCTATCAGCTCTGGAGCCCCTACTTATGCAAAGATGTAGATATCCTAGAAAATGTTCAGGGCCTGAAGAATAGGAATTATGAAGATCGCTTGGAATTACTTGGAATTACTACTCTCAAACAAAGAAGACAAAGAGGGGACCTGATTGAGACATATAAAATTCTAACACATTATTACGATGTACCTGGACTGGAGAATATTTACAAATTCAACGTCAACACAAATCTTCGAGGTCACAACAAAAAACTTAACCGTGCAAAATTTAAATCTGATCCTCTTAAGAACGTTCTGCAAAATAGAGTGGTGGACATGTGGAATAAACTACCACTTGAAGTGATTAGTGCAAGCTCTGTCAATCAATTTAAAAACAGTCTCGATTTGTACCTAAAAACTTGTTAATATTATCTATATTATATTGTTAATAATGTTTAGCTTTACAAGATCTGATCTGGACGTATCAGCAAAGCTGCCTGTCCAGAATAAATAATAATAATTATTATTAAAAAAAATATAAATCTCAAGTTGTACAACTGAATAAAGTGATATTAAACACAAATGCAAATGATATTGACTCTTTAAGTTAATCATTAACTTCCCCCGAGAAACGTTTTACTCAAAAATATTTCTAAGAACTTTTTTATCTACTCTCATAAAAAAATAAACCTAGTTGGCAGTTTATATTAGGAAAAATATTTTTTTCATAAATTGCCTTTAATCTACATTGCAAATACCGAGAATTGTGTTACCAAGGGTGCATCGTACTCATTCACCACAAGATCAATACTAGAAATTAGACTGAATTAACCGTTAAAATTATAAACATTCGCACAATTAAAGTCCGAATTGGCGACACTCTCTCAGACATATTCGATGTGGTCAGCGGAGCTATGCAAGGATCAGTGTTAGGCCCCAAGCTGTTCAACTTATTCATCGCCCATCTTAAAAAAGGCATAACTTCAAGTGTGAGTTTCTTTGCGAATGACACCAAACTGTTTGCAAATCCTACTATAGCAAATCTCAGCAAAGACCTTGATCAAATTCTTGATTGGTCCACAACACGGTTGATGAAGCTAACTGCTGATAAATGTACGGTCCTTCACATCGGCAAGAGCAACCCAAACACCAGTACTATCTAGAGCCAGTTCCGTTACAAAGTGTTACGAAACAAAAGGACCTGGACGTAACGATAGTGAGCGATCTGAAGTGGGGTGAGCACATTATACAGATTGTGAAAAAAGCGAACTCAATTATGTACCTCATCCGCAAGTCGTTTAACTACATCACACCAGCCTAATTTGTGTCACTATACAAAACCTACATCAGACCAATGCTAGAGTTTGAATTCCAGATATGGAATCCGTACTTTGTGAAAGATGAGGATCTCTTAGAGAAAGACCTGCGCCGAGCGACCAAGATGCCAATGGGGTTCAAAAATCTGGAATATGCAGAACGACTCCGCAGATTGCAACTGCCTACACTCAAGGATCGTCGGATCAGGGCTGACCTCATTGAAACATATAAGATCCTCATGCTACAATTTCCCCGAATTGTCTTCTATCTTCAAGAGAAACTACAAGCATAATCTGCGAGGACACAACTTTAAGCTGGAGAAAACACGATTCCACACGAATCATAGGAAACATTTCCTGACCAACCGGATTGTAGACCAGTGGAACAGTTTACCTGCCGAAGTGGTTGAAGCGAGTAGTGTCAACATGTTCAAGAATAGACTAGACGGACACCTTAAACAGAAATTGTAATTGTACTCAGTTTTATATTCGGACATATCAGCAATTATGTTGCCTGTTTGTAAATGTAATAATAATAATAAAATGACTGGGTATCTATCACGCTTTATAGTTAGGGCTGCCATCCGTCCCGATATATCGGGACTTTCACCGCTATTGACTCATTTGTCCCGATGTCCCGACAATACTAATATATCACGATATTTGCGCTAATCACGCAAAGAATGAACGATGTAACTAACGCGGGCGCGAGGATTCTTTTCTCGCTTGCGAGGGCAGAGAAGGTCGCGGGGGTGAACGGAAGGGTTAAGGGTTGGCTGCAATGCAACAAGGTCACCCGTCAGTCAATCGCCCGTCACCCACGCGGGCTTACGCAACAGTTTTTTGGCATTTTTAACTAGGTGCTTACGATTTTAAACAAAAAACACGAAATGGTCTGCGCCGCGAAAGAGGACGTGTCATTTCTTGGATGATGTTGCAACCAGACAAAGAAACGACGACAAGGCGACACATGCCGAAATCAGTCATCCGGAAGTCAGGAAATAAAAGCATTAGGTTCAGGCAAAATATAAAAAAATAAAACCACTTTCGGAAATTCCATTTATAATACCGACATTCGGCTTTACCCCAATAAAGTGCACAACGCACAAACAAAGCCATAAACCAAAAAGTTCCACCCGAAAATACAAATATGCATAGGTATCATAAAAACAACAGCAAAACCACTCAGACGAATGGCGCCGACGGCGCCCGGTGCCAGGCAACAAAGGACGCACGTGCGCTTGAAAAAATTCCATTGCAAAATACCAAATTTGACAATTTCAAAATGAGAGTCGCATTTTAGTAAATAATATAGTATTAGAAATATATAATAAAGCTTAAGTGTACAACTATATGTTATTATAAGATGTTATGTTTATTATAAGAAACATTATAAGCATGCATTATGGTATAAAAAAGTAACGTTATAATATGTTTAAGTAATTAAAAACTATGTATAGTTATTAAGAAATGTCATTAGAAAAATAGCATAAGAACATTTAATTCTTGTAACAGATATAAAAGGTTTAAAGTATAGAATAATAAGAAATTTTGACGATATATCTAGTTGATGACAGCAGGCAGGGGTAGCGCTCTGGAGGGGATGAAGCGAATATAAAGCGATGCCCGGCTGCAGAGCGGGCAGAGTGTGTTTTTATACGATCACGGAAGAGTGTATTTTTTCATGATCAGTGGCGGTGGGAAGTATGTGCGATATACTCTGACTTTATTTGGTGAGCAGTAAATTTCTTTGGTGATTATTTTGTGTTAATATAGTGTTTTAGTCCGTAAAAAGTAGGTTAATGACTTTACGAATGTGCTTAACTTTTCGCCTATTCTAAGAGATCTGAACTTTGTCTTTTGAATACTGAGTTTTGCCACGTCTTCGGCAAGTACTTCGACCCGGTAAGCAAACGAAATTAATTGTTTGGTATTTCATGCAAGGCAAGCCTGATTTGTCGAGACAGATGATTATACAAAAAAGTGGAGTTTTACAAAGAGAGAGAGTGTACAAATGAAGAAGCGTTGGTTAGTTTTTGTAACTGTTTCATGTAAGTTTCTCATGGCGGTGAAGCACCACATTTCTACGACCAATCACAAAAATAGATTCGCGGTAGTATCAACAGCAAAGGCTAACATCTGGATTTATGATACAATAGTCAAAAAGAAGTATTCATTTCTGCAGTAAGGACAGCTTATAAAGTTGTTTAATTTTCCCCTATCATTTAACACTTCCCCGACTGGTTACAGGTTCGAAGTCGCTTGCGCGGTCCTCTCCCTTACATAGTGGTGAAACAGTGTCTACCGAATCTATCGCGGACTACATCCTTTGCATGACTCTTCACCATAAATTCCGAATAGTCGTTTCAAGATCAGTTGCCGTAAGGTTAACAACTACCCCCGCTCTATAGGAAACAAACGGTTTCCAGGCTCCCCCAGCAGTCAGTCGGAATGCACAATCAATTGGCTGACTCCAACCATGTGCAAACCGTCTAGGAGCACCCGAAGGTTGACTTCTAGGGGAAACTGGCCCGCAGGCCAGAGTCCTACCCGGGCTCGCACTTCTGCGTGGAGGCCGCCGGATGGGTGTTGACCCGTGCGTTTGGGCGACCCTACACATGGGTCGTAGTGGCCAAACTGCAACAGGGCCCATTAGCTCCCACATCTGGGAGACCAGTTGAGTTAGCCGAAGTGTAACACCTGAGGACAAAGCCGCATTATTGTCATTTACACGGATGCGAATTATTTTGTGTAAACCGTGTAAATGACAATAATGATTGTCATTTACACGGTAGCGAACGGTTTTGTGCAGCTTGGGCGACAAGGTCCATTTTGTTTCGATACCCGTGCGGAAAGCTATCCCGGATAAGACTCTCGCGTCTCGGACCTCACAGCTGGTGGACCGGTTTCTCCTGGTGGGACTGCATCCCGGCGCTACTGGACGGTTTGCGCACCGTTTGGCGACGCCAATTGGCTGTGCACTCTGACTAATTGCTGAAAGAGTCTGGAGACCATGGTGATTACTGTCTCCTAAGCAGCGGGGGTGGATGTTGACCTGTTGTCATGCTACTATTGAACAGATCTTGGGCCACTCGATCCCGTGTGGCACTACGGGCAAAGAATGCCCAGGTACGCAATAAATTCAAATTGGATTACCGCTGTAATACAACAGGTAGAGGCGGCGTAAGCGACTTTGGACCTGTAACCAGTCGAGAGAATGGAGGTATCCTGAAGGTTAATTCCAGATGGAGATATCCTACCAAAACTGGTAGTTAATGGGCGAGGCTGCCCGCTAGATACCTTTCCCGGTGCCTTGCTGTAAAGCGTTGGTCTCTAACGGGCTGTTAGCGAGCTAGACAGTAGATTGTCTTGTCTCTAAGTCTTCTACGCTCATCCCACGGCTGAAAGATCGATCACATATCGTTATACCAGCCTGGGGTGACGGGTTCGCCTGTTGTACTCGACACCGCCCTACTGTCATTTACACGCTCATTTGCGGTCACCCTCTCATGGAGCGACGACTCTTACATAAGAAAACGACGTTTAGAAAAATGTCAACTTTATATTGAAATAGGTATGCTTCTCGTAATATACATTATACAATTTTTTTTGAAACTAATGATAGACATAGATAGACACAAAATATCTTTTTTCTATTTTTCATAAGGAAAAAAAGCTATAATTTATACTGGCGTTTTGGGGTTGAAGATCTCCATACAGTAGCCGTCGGGGTCTTTGATGAATGCGATTCCCTGCATCTTGCCATCGGTGGGCTTCTTAACGAACTCAACTCCGAGTTTCTGAAAACGGTCGCAGGCCGCATTAACGTCTGTGACGGCGATGCCTATGTGGCCGTAGCCGCGCGGGTCGCTGTTGCCGTTGTGGTACGACTGACTCTCATCTTTTTCCGTGCCCCAGTTGCTGAAATAAACTCCATTATTACTACAGCCCCGGCTCTAAGTTAAGATTCCATTACAGACTGCTAAAACAGGTAATGACCCAAATCTCTTTGCCCAGGTATACATTGAAAAGTAAGAGCTGATGTGCTTCGTTATTATATGAAAGGAGTATGATTTTGGGCCCACTTTTCCACTTTTCTGTTGTAAATCATATATGAATCATATATGTAGAACATTTGTTACTAGAAAGACTGATCTCAATTATGAGCCGTTTCTGATTTATATCCTATTAAATATGGTTAATTACCTGATATCCCCTAGGGCTCCTAACACATCCAGGCATTGTATTTTTAGTAACTGTTTAAATGAAAACCGTCGCAGAATACCCGAAATGATAAAGTACATACGCTGTGTGAGTACAAACTATATGCACTGGAAAGTAATGTTGTATGACTGGACGCCAGAGATGCTGAAATTTTATTTAAATGCCTTTCAGCAACTCTACTCTCTATCTCAGAAGATGGCCCTTATCGTAGAATTAACTGTTCCATGGGAATCAAATATCCCAAAAGACCACGAGTACAAATTAAATAAATACCATGATCTCGCAAATGCCGTCACCCGGAACGGCTTCACTGTTCACCTTCACGCGGTGGAAGTTGGCGCTCGTGGTCTGCCAGCTAAATCTCTGTTTCACCTTTTTAAAGATCTTGGTCTCTCCAGGAAAATAATCAACTCCTTCTTAGAAAAATTATCTAAAACCGCAATTTCCGCATCTCAAATTCTATGGCTTCGAAGGGGGAGTGAATGGGTGGTAAGGTGAACGCTCACATGTGGCAAGACAGCTGTCTTAAACCTACCACAGCCGGTCGTTAGTCCGGAATCCACTGGTCACCCCCCAGAAGTGTAAAAATAGTATGATGGTCGTTGTAGTGTGTAAACATAGTATGACTCCGGTCGGTGAATTCCATGGCAGCTCCGTTTGTATTTTATTTATTCCTAAGAATGCTCGAGTTTGTCAGCAGTATATGGAGGGGAAATACTGGGATATGTTGCTCGAATGATTTCCTCTATCACTTCCAGGTTGGTTGAAAAAAAAAATTCCCCCATGTGCAAATCCCCCAGGTCAAGAGATGATAATCTGAAAGTGGGTATCCATTAGGTTTGCGCATCAACTCTGCTCCGCGCATCTGCAACTGCTCAAATGGAGACGGTGCACGCATCAACCCAAAAACAACGAGCGCCCCGCAGTTTACATTCGAGCGTTGAGCGAACATGTCGTCGCCAGAATTTATTTTGAAATGTCTCATCCTTCGGATCTCTGAGCGCTGTATAATTTTGGTACTCCTCGATTGGAGCTAGACATTTCTTTTCGGCCCACTCCATAGCGATGGATTTGCGGAGACGTATCCACCAACGTCTTATTTTGCTTGCATCCACAAATACGCTGCGCAATACTTTGCGTTCGCAGCTTTTACTGCCACCGCGTGGAGCGCTCGCCGCGAAGCGTGCAACGTTGCACGCTCCAGGAGCGCAAACGTATCCACTACTGAAGCAGTTGCAGATGCGCGGAGCAGAGTTGATGCGCTAACCTAATGGATACCCACCTTGACGGCGCCAGGTTGGGGGAATACAGGGGATGGTTCGAAACATCCCATCCAAACGAGTCGAGAGCTTGTTTCGTGATGTTGGCCGTATAGAGCCTGGCGTTGTCATGCAGAACTCCCTTCTGCAGCATTCCCCTCCTTTTGTTTTGAACCTTTCTCAGAGTCTCACTTAGGCAAAAAATCAATCCAAATGATGGATTTGTGGTCCCAAAACACGGATGCCATTGTTTTTTGGATGAAATTGTGGTTTTGAATTTTTTCACTGAGGGTGATGAGGTGTGACATTTGAACACACTTGTATAATTCATAACTTCTCACCATAATCCGTTTTAACCCTTGGAGTAAATGGGTATTTTCATGGATGCATCTGTCTCTTTTGCAGGATTTTCGGCGACATCGACCTTAAAGTACTATAACTACGAAACTACTACACCAATCATAAAAAGAACAACTGCACAATGATTGCATTGAAATTTCGAATATAGAATATTGAAATATCATTTTGTAAAACAATTAGATAATTATTAATAAATATGAGAACGTCAAAGAAGTGAAAAAAACGCGGAACCAGATCTGGTCGTATCATACTCAACGGATAATTGTTTCAGAACCAGATTTGGTCGTATCATACTCAACGGGTTAATCTCATTAAAAACTCCTCACAGCGATTTTCCCTTCCCAACAAGATAACCAATGGTGCTTCGAATTTCACACCTGATAGAAGGAAACAGTAAGATTATTATCACATACTGACCCCCGCATGGTCTCAATGGAAAGGGGAGGAGCTAACCTTCACGCCAGTGTGACCAACATACCACAAAAAAAACCTCTGCCCAAGAAAGCCCTAGTACACTTACTTTCTAGACATGCCTCATGTAATAAATAACAGCCAATATGATATGCAACGTTTAGCAGTGCGGAATAAAAAAAGTGTTTTGGTTCATCCCAAAGCTGTAAAAAACGAGTACTTACTATGTAACTTACTATGTAAGCGCCAATGTGGCTTTTCTGCTCAGAGCCCACTGGGAGCGTTCACTTTCATCCTTCGGTATGTCTTCGGCATTCTCAAATCCCATGAAAAATAGAGAGAACTTCATTTCTGGAAAGTGGAGTTGTTTGAGCAAGTTCATTCCGAGGACTTTTGTGTAAAAGGGTAAGGACTTCCTGGGGTCCTTGATGCGGTACATGGTTTGTTGGAAGAAGAAGTCCTGAAAAGAGATTAATGATGGAAGTGAGAAAATAAGATTGTGCTTAAGAGAGATGTGTATAACGGCAAAATTATTGATTTTAAGACCGGAACGAAGATGATTTAAAAAAATATAAGCAGCATTCACCTACGTACAAGATTATACTCCACGGATCAATTGTGACGCTTATACATGCTTATTCATGTTTAATTTCAATGTAAATTTTATCGCAGTAATTATTTTGAAACAACGAAGAAAAGAGGTTGCGAAAGGAGCCCTATCGTGGATTCTGCAAATTTAAAGGGTTGTAGGACGGGAGGGGGGGGGGTAAGCTGCAATCTTCCCCCTTCCCAATCGGTTGTGATTCCCGGCAAGTCCCCCGCCCCTCCCCCCATGCGCCAATTCGTAGTATATTTGTAGTATTTTCGGTGGTATTATAATGGTATTTTTCCAAAGATTATTACTAGTAGTTTCTTAAATATGGCGGAACACACACACACACACAGACAGATTTCAGTCTGGAAATGGTCGTAATCGTCTCGGGGGAGAGGAGGGGGGGGGGGGTCAACATGTATATAAGTCTTCACTTCAAAAAAAATGTTTGTTTCCTACCTTGGTTTCAGCGCTAGGCTTTGCACATAAAGCTTCTACTTCCGCCGGGGATATTCCACATTCATCGGCCATTATTGTAAATTTCTGAAAAAAACCAAAGCATATAATAATGCAATATTATGATCAGTAATTGTATGCGTTTGTTGATTTTGTAAATAATATTAGGTTGTTGCTGTTTGTCAATAGATGGCTCCAGCAGTAAGTGCTGGTTGATTTTGACATATCCAAAATGTCATAAACCACGCTTAGACATATGGTAAACAAACCGTTTTGACATACCTATTAGTGATTTTGTTTTGGCGTCATATACTTTTGGTTGTGTGAAAATGTCTGATTTTGTGCCGAATAATATTCATTTGCAGAAAGTGTTGATTTTCTTCTTTCTTTCGAAGAATACGGCGGCTGAAGTGCAACGAGAGCTCCAAAAATGGTGATTTCGATGTTGACGACCGTCTGCGTGAAGGAAGGCCAAAATCCTTCGAAGCAGCTGAATTGGAGGCATTGCTCGATGAGGATCCGTGCCAAACGCAAGAAGAGCTTGCTTCAGCATTAGGAGTTACCTGCCAAGCCATTTCCAAGCGATTGCATGCGTTGGGAATGATTCAAAAACAACGAACTTGGGTTCCTTATGATTTGAATCCAAGGGACGTTGATGGTCGTTTTTTCGCCTGTAACAACTGCCCCAGCGGCAAACAAGGAAGGATTTTCTTCATGGCATCTAGACGGGTGATGAAAAATGGATTCATTACAGCAACTCAAAGAGAAGAAAGTCATAGGGACTGTCCGATCATGCTTCTACGTCGTCGGCTCGGCCGAATATTCACGCTGCAAAGGTTATGTTATGTATTTGGCGATATTTTAGCATATAATAATATATTCGCCTGATGTCCAACTGTTTTTAACTGGCCACACAGGTCGGTTTTAGGGGCTTTTTAGCGATGACTCTCAAGAGCTTCACCGCATAAAGTATAGAACTTCACCGCATCAATTATGAAACTTTTTTTAGTGGCTTATTATACTTTAACAACTTTATAGCACCATAAAAACAGATTTCAATTCATAATATCAGATTGCGTTTCATAATATAAAAATAATAATTTGGATCGTATATATTGAGAAATCTTAAGCGCACCGGTATTAAAAATAAAACAAAACAAAGGCAAGCAAAACAAGGATAACTATAATGGTGCATGGATGATAACGATAGTGACCGATCTGAAGTGGGGTGAGCATATTACACAGATTGTCTAAAAGGCCAACTCAATTACTTACTACAGGCCATATCAATACAGGCTCTGCCTATGATTAGATTAGATTAGATAGATTAGATAGATTTTTATTCGAAGTAGACTTATAGTACTTTCCGAAAGTCTTATATTTCTAGACATTTATGCCTTGCTTGTAGGCTTTACCATTGATTACTACACTATATAATCAATGGCTTTACGTAATAGTAATAATAATAATAATAATAACATTAAACAAATGGTTTTCATAGCTATGTTACACAAAAACGACTTGACCAGACCAATGTATCGCTTAAAAAATCTTCAATTTTATAATAGCCTTTAGAGCACAAAGTATCTTTAACAATTTTTCTAAATTTAGTGTCTGGTAAAAGGGTTAGTTCCTCAGGCAAAGTATTATAAAAGCGAACACCATCTCCAATGAAAGATTAACTCACTTTTGCTAACCTAGAGCCCGTAATGGCTAGTTTATTTTTGAACCTGGTGTTCCTATTGTGAATGCCTATTATGAGGTAATAAAATCCCGCCGAAGCCGCACTTTTAGTAAATTTCCAGGGTTCTACATTTTGTATGTACGACTAAATCATGCAAAATATATTATAGGAAATTTAATCATGTAATACTAAGGATAAATTAAATAAATAAATAAATTTAAAAAAATACACCAGCCTTCTTTGTCAGTATAAAAAACCTAAATCACACCAATGTTAAGGTGGGTATCCATTAAGTTCGCGCATCAACTCTGCTCCGTGCATCTGCAACTGCTCAAATGCAGAAGGTTCGCGCATCAACTCAAGAACAACGAGTGCTCCGCAGTTTACATTCAAACATTGAGCGAACATGTCATCGCCTGAATTTATTTTTAAATTTATCACCCTCGGATCCCACAGCACTGTATAATTTCGGTACCACCCCCCCCAATTAGAGCTAGACATTTCTCTTTGGGCCACTTCATAGCGATGGATTCGCGTTTACTGAACGTCGAACGTGATGCATGAGACGCATCTACCAACGTCTTACTTTGCTCGCATCCACGAACACACTGCGCACCACTTTGTGTTTGCAGCATTTACCGCCACCGCGTGGAGCGCTCGCTGCGGAGCGTGCAACGTTGCACGTTCCAGGAGCTCGAACGTATCCACTACTGGAGCAGTTGCAGATGCGCGGAGCAGAGTTGATGCGCAAACCTAATGGATACCCACCTTTAGAGTTTGAATTCCATATCTGGAATCCTTACTTTGTGAAAGATGAGGAACTCCTCGAGAAAGTCCAGCGCAGAACGACCAAGAAACTAGTGGGTTTTGAAAAGTTGAAATACTCAGAAAGACTCCGCAGATTGCATTTGCCCACAATCAAGGAACGTCGGATAAAGAGTGACCACACTGAGACGTACACTCACATGTGGCCATAAAGCTGTCCTAAACCTACCACAGCCGGTCGTTAGTCCGGAGTCCTCCCAGTCCTCTCACCCCCCGGAAGTGTAATATTATGATGGCCCCAACTCCATTCCGTGAATTCCATGGCAGTTCCGTTTGTATTTTATTTATCTTGGAGTACTCGACACAGTATAACTGCAGTATAGGAACCTATCCTACATAGTCTTTTTAACGTCACCCGTCTATATTCACCACGCTGATTCCGAATCTGCAATAATTTTAATTCAGTCTCAATAAATAAGCGGTTTGTTGACATACGGAATGAACACTTTGAATGCCTATATCTCGCTTGTTTATTGAGACGGAATAAAGATTGTTGCAGATTAGCGTGGTGAACATAGTCGGGTGAATATCGAATATTGTCAAAAAATGGTTTAATATCTCAAAATATTGCTAATTTCAAGCGTCCGAGGCTATTTTCTTTCAGATTTAGCATTAAAATAATCAAATCTATTAGTGTGTTTTTTTGTTGTTGAAAAAAGGTTCCTATACTGCAGTTATTCCATCGGCACTACGCCACTGTAGTGTCCAGAGGTAAAGGGGCTGCGGAATGACCCACAATCGCATCCCAACCGATACGAAATGAGTCTATGGTAAAAAATACTTTTAGGAAAAATATTTCCGCTTGCCCAATGAGTAATAATTCTGTTCGAATTACATTTAACACGTTGATGGACAGTAACGCCTATAGGCGATCATGCTGCAAAAATGATACGACAGAACGCCCGTCAAAATCAGAGTTTTAATTAGTTTAAAATCAGTACACCGCTCGGCGATCGCTTTTCTATACTAACATAAGGAACGACATGCTGTAGTGTCACCGCAGAGGTAATTTAGATAATTCTACTGTCACAATACAACATTCAAAAGTACGTCTGAACAAAGTACTTCCCCATACACTTAGATATTTTTGGGATTCTCCAGGCAGTGACACTACGTCGGTGGGCGTCGTATTTTCGAAGGTTAGTCGAGTAGTGCGCGGCGGCGGAGCGCTACGTGTGCCTACCTGCTTATTTTCGTGTGTAAATTTATTGTTCGTAAGGTGAGTTTTATTTGTTTTGTACGTATTTCTATAGTATTATCCGTAAAAATACTAATTATAATTGAACCTGTAAACAATGTATTTGTTATGCTAATGTGTGTTTTGTTTTAGCGATTTCGTAGTAATAAATACGGCAAATTCATTTGCAGATGGAGTCTAGAAATTCATACGAAGCTGAGGAAAAACGGATACGGGATTTATTTGATGCGGTACATAATTCCGAGTCAAGTGAAGACCCGTATGCTGATGATGGGGAGTATGGATCGGACAAAGATTATCATCCATCTGGCCGAGAATCTACAAGTTCCGAAGATGCAGCTGGGACCTCAGGAACAAGACAGAGAACAGCGACTATATCTTCTGTTGAGTCTTCTTCTTCTAGTGAAGCAGATGATGATGACGAAATGTCATGTAGATCAGAGTGCGAAGAACGACGTGAAAATACAGAGAGTATTCAAAATGCTGTGGTAAGGCAATCTATTTTATCTAGATCTGCGTCGCCAACTAATGATCAGCCACATGTGGTACAACAGACCTCTGGTCGGGCAAGTCCGATCAATCATGGTCCTCAAAGGTCAAATACACCTGTTACAGAAGAATCCTGGTCTACTACAGTTACGGAAACACCGGAATTCAATTTTGATCACTCAGCCTCTGGTATAACGGTAAATATTATTGAAATGGAACAGATTGTAGAGTTTTTTCACCTCGTATTTCCACGAGAATTCGTAGAATATCTGGTAAACTGTACTAATACTTATGGTAATGTTCTATGCAATACGAATAGACCTCATACCAGATATAGCCGGAAGACAATTTATCGGGAAACCAATTACGAAGAAATGATGATTTTTTTGGGTCTTAGTCTTCTCAAAGGCCACATCAAATGTCCTAAACAAAGAAGTCTCTTTTCGCTATCCGATACGCTGTATTATCATCCTATATTCAACTATAAGATATCGGGAAGAAGATATGAGCAATTTTTACGCTGTTTATGAGCATCGGAATTGGACGCTAAAGGAAAAGATAAGGTCGTGAAATTTATTGATATGCTAACACTAAACTTTAGAAAAGTGTATCATCCTGATGCAGAATTGTCATTGGATGAGTCTCTCCTTCTATTTCGGGGACGTTTACACTTTCGCCAGTATATAAAGTCCAAAAAAGCCCGCTATGGCATCAAATTCTACGAGCTCACTACACACGATGGTTATGTGCTAAACATAAAAATGTATTCAGGCAAAGAAACAGCAGAACAAGTAGAATCGCAGTCCAAGACAGAAAAACTAGTATTGCAACTGATGCATCCATATTTGCTACTTGGTCATCATCTATTTATGGATAACTTTTACAATTCTGTAAAGTTATCGCAGAAATTGCTCGACTTGAAAACTCATAGCACTGGCACCTTGCGTATAAATCGCAAAGATAATCCGAAACACATTATGAAGAAAAAACTGAAAAGGGGTGAGCATATATGGGCACGCAATGGCAAAGTATATGTTTCAAAGTGGAAAGATAAGCGTCCAGTCACAATGATTACCACTAAGAAGCATCCCTCGATCGTGGAAGTGAGAAATAGATATGGCGTTGCAAGACTGAAGCCTGCTGAAGTTGACATTTATAACAGGTGCATGTCCAGAATTGATAGCTCCGATCAAATGGTAGCCTATTATTCTTGTCCCCGTAAAACCATTAGGTGGTATAAAAAGGTCTTGTTTCATCTTCTGGATATTGCAGTGTGGAATGCATATTTTTTATACAAGAAATATAAAAAAAACAATGCCCACACTTATCATTACGTAAACTACAGAGAAGAATTGATCAAGGTAATGATTGGACTTTACGGAAAATTAAAAGGAAAGGATTTCATCCACAAAACCAACAGCATACATGATGTAGACGATTCCGACCGAACACGTCATCTGCCGTTACGCCTACACCTCGACAAGAAAATGCAACTGAAACAGAAAACATGCATCGTCACTGGCCAGAACAAGTGCCATCCCGACCTGGAACTACGAAAAAATTCTCTTTCCTGAAGTGCAAAGCCTGCACCCAGAAGAATATGCGCAGGGAAACTAGTTATCGTTGTAAAGGATGCCCTGATAAGCCACCATTGTGCCCGTCTTGCTTCGAATATTATCATGTCAATTTGTAAAAGTAATTTAAGATACTATTTTGATATGGTCCGAGTAGTTATTCTATAAGTGTTAGTAGTTAGGTAGTTTATTTGAATCGTTCCTTCTATACTAAGACTTACAATACTTATCCAAATTATTAATGCTAGAACTGTAATTGTACCAACCAATGTTTGTATTTGCTTTAAAAAAAAGGTAAAAATATGAGTATATATTTTTTTTATTTTGTTCTATTCCATTACACAATGGTAACGCCTATGGGCGCAGTGGCACATTTTATACAATCTAAGATAAAAAATATGTTCTGTTCTGTCATAATATGTGTTATTTTTACCACGTTTGTGACACTACGCCTATAGGCAATGTATGGAAATAAGTAGTGTCACAGACGAATCCATCGATGAGGTAGTACTGTCCATCAACGTGTTAAAATTCAAATCTAAACAAGTTTTCATACCGGTTTCGCCCGACAAGTCTGCCAAATCACCAACCAGTGGGCGGCCACTTCCATAGAAAGAAAATTTGTATGGAGCCAGCGGCTATCAAGGTGGCAACTTAACTATGCCACAATAACACGAAATGCGGTTGTCAGCCTGCGAGACGCGTCTGCCTACTTTTCCGCGAGCTGTATATTGTCTTTGCTCTGTCTGACCATCACACATACTGCGCATTTTGCTGCGCATACGCACGCATAGCGTCCGCACGCCGCTTCCGCTCTGCTGTCAGTCGTGCGTGTGATCAATGGTGCGTCTTATGTGCGTTGTTTGCTTACCGTTTGCTGCGTCACTTGTGTTTTACGTCGTACCGGCTTCATTTTGGGTTTTTCGAGTTTTGTGCCGCCTCTCGGGAAGTGACGATGTATAAGAAATGTGTACATAGTTTGCGGACTAATTAGGCGCAAGAGAGGAGAACCTGAGGGTGTGAGTGTCTTTTATGGCAGTATTTTTAATGGCACATTTTTTCATAGTAGGTATTAATATTTATTTTAATACGAGACATCAATAAACCGTATGCTCGATTCGTAATTTTGTTTTTATTTCTATCGATTTATGTATCCGGTAAGGGTGGGCTACACTGGCTTGTGGCGTTTTTATCGATATCGATAGGTGGGCTGCGCTGGCTTGTGGCGTTTTTATCGATATCGATAAATAGGCTGGTTAATGGTTAACTATTGCAATGGTCAGATGTTGCCATTTCGCAAGACCAGAGGGTTGCCATTCTGCTAAAACCAGAGTGTTGAAAAAGAGTGTGACAGACGGGGGGCGCCAGTTTTGCATGCGGCAATTTTGCACAAATGTCACTTTTGACAGGTCCAAATTTGTAGAGGGCAGATTTGCAGGAGGCAACCTTGCATGCGGCAACCTTCAGTACAGTTTTTCTGTTAGGTTAGGTTAGGTTATTCTTTCCCTAAAATCGAAGTGACATTAATTACCGGCATCCTTGTAGTGGATGACTTTTATACATCAAACTAAACATTAAAAAAAATGTTTTAAGTTTTTCTGTTAGGTTAGGTTAGGTCATTTTGACATTTGCAAAACTGCCTTCTGCAAGATTGCCTTCTGCAAAACTGCCGCCTGCAAGAATGCCGTCTGCAAGATTGCCGTCTGCAAATTTGCCTTCTGCAAGTTTGATGGGACCCTGACAGACGCATTCTACAAGAAATTGCGACGGTTGGCTGCAATGCGGTTTTTGTGCTGTTGGCTATATTATAGTCGCTGGTACTAACAAAAGTGAATTTCGATTCAAATGTACTGAGTTCCGCATCTTATTTATATGATCAGTGTCACCAACAACTGACAAACACTTGACACTGACTCAGCTGACAGCCGACTGTCAAATGCGAATCCTGCGCATTGAACTAGGGATGAGTCGTAAATACGAGAACAGGTAAAAATAACAGGTATGTCGTTTGAACAGATAATCATAATCACAGTAGAACAGTAATTAAATTCAAATAATGTTTCATTGCGATAAAATTCCGTGCGTTTTATTTTCGGAAAATCTGTGAACTATATAATACTTTGAAAGCGCGCGCATTACGGGAAAATATCGGTCCGGATTTTGAATTCTGTGGATTGCAGCAGATTGGCTGCAGTTCGTCACCGTACGTGTTTTTCCATACTATGGAGTTATATAAAACTCCGCGCACTGCGGATATTATTCCGCAGATAACGAATGACTTAATAAGTTCGAAATTTCCATCGTAGTGCGTGGACTACAAAAATTAGATGTTTTTTTCCGTCCGGCGTTAAAACGTACCGCTTTTCACTGCAGTGCGCGCCTGAGAGAACAGTAGACGCATTCCCCCTTGACTCGCGAAGTAAAAACTCAGCCGTACCTTTTGAACGTGAAATTCTCGAGCGTGAAATCGGCCCGAATCGACGGCCTTGAGAAAAACGACCATAACTTATAAACCACTATACAAAAATATTTAGTTATTCAGCCAAAAAAAATTGATGTATTCTCGTAAAAAAAATATATATATATTTGTGACTACTTAGGGTCTTTTTTATATGAAATTCTTTCAAAATAACTTTACCACTACATCACACATCTTAGAAAATCACACCAGACTTTCAGCTTTGTCTGATATTACAGAAAAATCTAAACTTTTCAGAGTTAGCGACCGAAACTTGATAATATACTTTGAAGGTTCTTAATACAAAATTGGTTAGAGTTTTTCAAATATATTATCTCATTATATGCTTATTATATGTCCAATAACTAATTATTATACTCCAAAGAGTCACATTTCATAGAAAACTATAGAAAATCGCACTCAAAATATGGCAATACCCCCATACTAATTGTCAAAACAAATTTCTATGTGCGACATCATATTACGAAACAACTTGAAATGAGCGAAATTCGGCAAATTCTGTGATTATATACGATGTAAATGAAATAATAGCTATTTTATAAGCGAATTAAACCAATATTACGTCATATTTCGCGATATTTCGGCCGTTCTACAACAAAAAAATACGGTCATTTTCTGCAACGCATGTGTTTGACCGAAGCATTTTGCTTAAAAATACGTGAAAAAAGCAGATGGGCTATCTCAAATCACTAATAAACTCTATCATTCATAAACTCTTTTAGAATGCAAATTACTCACGTTTCTGCAGTAAATCTTCCTGAAACACTTGAAAACCACTATTTTCGTCATGGGGCGTTTACACTCTCGCGCGAGGCGCGAGGCGAGACGCAAAACCATGCGTAAACAAACGGAACAGAGGCAAAGCTTCTAGCACGTAGGTAAACTTTTTGTACGCTCGTTAGAAGCTTTGCCTCTGTTCCATTTGTTTACTGATATGGTTTTGCGTCTCGCCTCGCGCCTCGCGCGAGAGTGTAGACGCCCTATCACAAACTCGCGGCATTGAACTCGCACGAACTTAACTTGATGGGGCGTTTACACACTCGCGCGAGGCGCGAGGCGAGACGCAAAACTATGTGAGTAAACAAACGGAACAGAGGCAACGCTTCTAGCAAGTAGGTAAACATTTTGTACGCTCGTTAGACGCTTTGCCTTTGTTCCATTTGTTTACTGATATGGTTTTGCGTCTCGCCTCGCGCCTCGCGCGAGAGTGTAAACGGCCTTGACAACTGCGGCGGCGTGACTCATTTTTAGTAAAATATTTACTGGACACCGCGTTCGAGTCGCGTTCGGCTGTTGCAATTTTTCAATATCGAGGGGGGCCACAATGTATGGCCCATCAGATGCGCATAGGATCACATTTCGATTTATAAATCGCATTTTTCGCAGCGCTGAGCGCCGCGACCCGTTCAGGTCGCTTCGTAGTTTACAGTTGGTAAGCGTGCGACCCGAAACGGTTGCCTCAAATCAGGGGGGTCAAGCGATATGGGATTGCGGGGTAGGGTGCGACGGAAGTGAGCAGAGGGTTACGTCTCAACGAACGGCTTTGGTTAGCGTGACGAGCGTGCGAATGTCGGCGATTTCTCAAAACGTTTGAACATCTGCGTTGGAGTAGTAGATATATGGCGGTCATATTATGAGAGCCCTTGGACTCATGACGTAGCTTGCCTCGTTTTCAATTTTGTTCTAAGATACGCTATTGTCTGGTATACTGTGCTAATCAGGTACAGATCTGCTCCCGGATTCTGAAGCATTGCAATATAACTACTAGACCCCGTGACCAGCCTGAGAATGCGTCAGCCGAATAGAAAGAGACAGCAGCATATAGTACCCCCTCCATCCTTGTCTAGTCGTGCATTCGCGGAAACACGTACATATATCACTATGACAACGCGTTTATATCACTATAGCAACGCTTCAACGCCATAAGTCTGCTGGGGCATTTACACTCTCGCGCGAGTATAGAAGTTGATGCGCTGCGGTGCCATCTAGTGGTTATTGTCATCTAAAGAGTTATTGTAGTTTTGATTATATGTTTTTCATTTCATTGAATATCTTCAAAACTACAAGAGTTTTAAAAAAATCCCAATTTTTTCTATAAAAGAATTAAAACAATGTTTAGAAAAAGTATAAATTTAATAAACTTTTTAAATTTAAATGAGGCATGCTTCAGGAATAATAAAATCCAGGATTAATTCAACTATTATAATCGTTATCGGAAGTTGAAAATTAGCTGCCAAGTGGGCAGCTAATTTATAAGCAAGTTCCATCAATTTTATTGGGGTTGAAGATCTCGATCCAGTAGCCGTCGGGATCTTTAATGAATGCGATTCCCTGCATCTTGCCATCGGTCGGCTTCTTAACGAACTCAACTCCGAGCTTCTGGAAACGGTCGCAGGCCGTGTTCACGTCCGTGACGGCGATGCCTATGTGGCCGTATCCGCGCGGATCGCTGTTGCCGTTGTGGTACGACTGACCCTCCTCTTTTTCCGAACCCCAGTTGCTGAAATAAACCAAAATATATAATGTATATATAATAGAATAGACGAACTGGCAGTACGGCCATGAGGAATAATTTACGCACGCAAGGTTTTTTTCTATTTTATTAGTTCACAAATAATTACACCGCTTAATACCTCGAGCGCTGACGTTTGAATTGTAGTTTCTCTTAGAGAACGCGAAGAAGAAGATTACATCACAACAAAAATATAGCGTTTCAGGAAAACGACAATAACTCCGAAACTACTATACGGATCGTATAAAAAAGACCTGTTTTATGTTCCTGTTGAAATTTGCTATTAGATACGTGTAACGTCGTTTTGTAAAGCAATAAGCATTATTCAGAATTATCTGTCAAAGTTGTGGTACAGAAAAAACTGCCTTGTCCAACATTTCTATGTTTTTTCTGGAAATAAATCACCCTATCCAAGAAATTGTGAATACTTTTATAATAATTATAATATGCTTCATTCAACCTATGACTTCGTTTTACTTATACCCATACAAAAATAAAAAAATATTCGGTGTTGAAAATCAACATGAATATTGAAGTTTTTGGTTTGGTTTGGTTCAATCATAGACTAAAAAATGGCGACTGTATGAAAAATAATGAAACAACTAGTTAACGACAGAGAATCTTCTCCTCTTTTCGCACATACCACAGGCCGTATGATTTATGTGAGGTATCAAGGGTAAATAATTGGAAAACATCGGCGCCGATCTCGGCTGGGACAGATGTCCCCTTTGCCGCTCTACGGTAATTTCAATTGTGGGACAATTGTCCCGTTTGCCGCTCAAGGGGTTAAGCATAGTTTTTGGGGCTCCTAATTAGAGACGGAAATATTCTTCCAAACTTGTGAGGTTGCCTGCTGTCTCCCATGAGCTCACCTGACAGGAGACAGAACGATCTAATAGAGACTTAGGGACAACACAGCCCACCGAATAGCTACGCTAACAGGCCCGTGAGAGTCCAGCGCCTTACCGTCCCTGGGAAGTGAATCCCACAGGCCAACGTCGCACCCTCACTACCAGATTTACCCGGACTCTCCATCCTCAAGTCTGATCCCGGATTCCAGGTCGCTTGCACGGCCTCTACTTAACATAAGTGGTATTTCAGTTTGAACATATCGCAGACCAAGGCGCTCTTTGACCGTCATGGTCACTCGGGATTAGGTGGCCAACGGATCGTTGTAAGGATAGATGACGTCAGGTCGACTACTACCCCTGCTCTATAGGAAACATACATCTCCAGACTCCCCTCCACAGTTATTTGCCGGATGGCTAGTGCACCAACCGCCCGGTTTCGCCCGGGTGCAAACTTCTGATCCCAATCGCCTCTGCCTGCAGAATACGACCGAGGCAGAAGCTCATAGCGGCCCTGACAGGTTAAGTCCCTCCACGAGGAGGCTACCTGATGGGAGGTGGACCGTGAATTAGGCAAGCGTGACATAACAATTGACCAACATCACTCAAGCTGCATGTACCCATTAGGAACCTAGGGCGTTGAGACAGGTGGCGCCTATATAGAAAATTATTTTTTTTTGGTTTTGGGTGATTCTGCCGTGTTTCTTCAAAACACGGCAGATGATAACTTTACGGTTATAGGGGGTATACTGACCGATGTTATCTATCTCGACTTCGAAAAGGCCTTTAACAGGGTCTGTAAGGGGACTTCTGCAAAAACTTGAACATCTCGGAATTCTACGTTGGATATCAGACTTCCTAACTGGTCGCACCTTCCAAGTGAAAGTAGACGACTTTAACCCTTGGAGTAAATAGGTATTTTCATGGATGCATCTGTGTCTTTTGCAGGATTTTCGGCGACATCGACTTAAAGTACTATAACTACGAAACTACAACACCAATCATAAAAAGAACTACTGCACAATGATTGCATTGAAATTTCGAATATAGAATATTGAAATATCATTTTGTAAAACAATTAGATAATTATGAATAAATATGAGAACGTCAAAGAAGTGAAAAAAACGCGCGACCAGATCTGGTCGTATCATACTCAACGGATAATTGTTTCACAACCAGATTTGGTCGTATCATACTCAACGGGTTAAATCTGATTATTTCACTGTATCCAGTGGAGTACCCCAAGGGTCAGTGCTGGGTCCAGTTTTGTTCACCTTGTATATTACGGATCTTCAAGCCTCAATCGCATCGCAGAGCAGCTACTTTGCCGATAACACAAAATTCTTCACAAATCATATTTTATGCAGTGGACAGCTTCAGCAAGATCTTGACAAGATTAAAGCGTAGACGGAAGATTAGTTGCTTACCTTAAACACTGAGAAATGTGTAGTGCTTCATATCGGGAAAAGCAACCCCAACAAACAATATTTTCTGGCAAATGCCCAATTAGAAACAGTCAAGCAAAAAAAGATCTTGGAATAACAATTACTGAAGATCTCAAATGGGAGGAACACATAATTGGAATTGCTAAAAGAGCCAACTCTACTCTCTATCTAATATGGAAGGCTTTCCAACATCTGTCAATAGAGGTTTTTATAAAGATCTATAAGGCATATTGTGAGACCTATTTTTGAGTATGGCTATCAGCTCTGGTGCCCCTACTTATGCAAAGATGTAGATATCCTGGAAAAGGTTCAGCGAAGGGCAAAAATGCCAGTGAGCCTGAAGAAAAGGAATTATGAAGATCGCTTGGAATTACTTGGAATTACTACACTCAAACAAAGAAGACAAAGAGGGGACCTGATTGAGACATATACAATTCAACAGATTATTACGATGTATCTGGACTGAAGAATATTTACAAATTCAACGTCAACACAACTCTTCGAGGTCACAACAAAAAACTTAACCGTGCAAAATTTAAATCTAATCCTTCTGCGTGGGAACGTTCTGCAAAATAGAGTGGTGGACATGTGGAATAAACTACCACTTGAAGTGATTAGTGCAAGCTCTGTCAATCGATTTAAAAACAGACTCGATTTGTACCTAAAAACTTGTTAATATTGTCTATATTATATTGTTAATAATGTTTAGCTTTACCAGTTCTGATCTGGACCTCAGTCCTCTCCCTTTCAAAGCGGTGAAACGGTGTAAACCGAATCTGTCGCGGACCACGGCGTCCTTTGCCCGGCTGTTCATCCAGGATCGGGTAGCCGATGGTCGTTTCAAGAGCAGTCGCCGTAAGGTCAGCAACCACCCCCGCTCTATAGGAAACAATACTGCTTCCAGACTCCCCCGACTGTTATTCAGAATGCAGTCGATTGGCTTACGCCGCACGGTGCGCAGACCGTCCAGGAGCGCCAGAAGATTGACTCCTAGGGGAATCTAGCCCCAAGGCCAGAGTCCTAGCCGGGCTCGCACTTCATGCATGGAGGCCGCCGGATGGGTGTTGACCCGGGAGTGTGACCAACCCTGAACCGAATGGGTCTTCGTGGCCAACTCAGCAAGGGCCCCTTAGCTCTCCGCAGACTAGACAACTTGCGGTGTCAACTACAACGGGCAAGCCCGTCACCACAGGACGTTTTAACGATTTTCTCGTTCTGCCTGCAGTGAACGTAGAAGACTTTGGACAGAACAAATACAACGTCCAGCTACGTCACAACCCGCAAGAAGCCAACGCCTTTACCGCGAGATAGCCAGTAATGTTACCTGGCGGGCCGACCCTCGCGCCCTTGCTTCCAATTGTGACCAGATTTCTCCGGTCTCTCGATTGGTTCCGAGTTCGAGGTCGCTTGCGCGGTCCTCTCCCTTACGAAGCGGTGAAACGGTGTGCACCGAATCTATCGCGGACCAAGGCGTCCTTTGCCCGACTCTGAACCGGGATCGGATGGCCAATGGTCATTTCAAGAGCAGTCGCCGTAAGGTAGGCAACCACCCCCGCTTTATAGGAAACAATACAGTTCCCAGACTCCCCCGACTGTTAGTCGGAGAGCACAGTCGATTGGCTTGCGCCGCTCGGTGCGCAGACCGTCCAGGAGCGCCAGAGGTTTGATTCCCAGGGGAGACTGGTTGACCCAGTGTCCTACCCAGGTTCGCATCCCATGCATGGAGGCCATCGGATGGGTGTTGACCCGTGAGTGTGACCGACCCTGAACACATGGGTCATCGTGGCCACCTCATCATGGGCCCATTAGCTCCCCCGCAGACTAGACAGTCCAAAATGTACACAATCTTCAGGGAGGCTCCTTCTGGGGTAGTTGTTGACCCGATGTAAGCTACTCTTGAAACGACCCGTTGGCCACCCGATCTTGCGTGAACTGATGGACAAGGGAGCCACGGTCTGTGATAAATTCGAACTGAATTACCGCTAACATCAGGTAGAGGCCGTCTATTTTCGTCATCCCGAAAGATATAACAAATTCTCAAATCCTATAGCTTCGAAAGGGGAGTGAATGAGTGGTAAGGTCAATGGTCACTTGTGGTAAGGTAGCTGTCCTAAACCTCCTACAGACGGTCGTTAGTTTGGAGTCCACCGGTCACGCTCCAGAAGTGTAATAATAGTTTTATGACGGGCCCGATTACGGTCGATGAATTCCATGGCAGCTCCATTTGTATTTATGTATATAATGCATCTAATGTTCTCCAACATCTGTCAATAGAGGTTTTTATAAAGATCTACAAGGCATATGTGAGACCTATTCTTGAGTATGGCTAGCAGCTCTGGAGCCCCTACTTATGCAAAGATGTAGATATCCCGGAAAAGGTTCAGCGAAGGGCAACCAAAATGCCAGTGGGCTTGAAGAATAGTAATTATGAAGATCGCTTGGAATTACTTGGAATTACTACCCTCAAACAAAGAAAACAAAGAAGGGACTTGATGATACACTTAACCGTGCAAAATTTAAATCTAATCTTCTTAAGAACGTTCTGCAAAATAGAGTGGTGGACATGTGGAATAAACTACCACTTGAAGTGATTAGTGCAAACTCTGCCAATCAATTTAAAAACAGACTCGATTTGTACCTAAAAACTTGGTAATATTGATAATAATGTTTAGCTTTACAAGATCTGATCTGGACGTATCAGCAAAGCTGCCTGTTCAGAATAAATAATATTAATGCTAATAATGATTCAAGGTAAAATAACTGGGAGAAAAGGTCTTGAACAAAGGACACCTTGGCTTCATAACCTACGGAAATGGTTTCATAAATCGATCACATCCTTGTTTCGAGCAACGGCTAATAACGTTGTGAACGTTGGGCATGTCCAGAAAGTAAGTGTACATAATTTTTGCAAGCCACAATTTTTTTTTTTTTACAGGATTACATCAGTATATATGTCAAGTATTTTTCTACGTAGTCACCATCCCTCTCGATGCACTTATCATGACGAGAGATATATTTTTTAATGCCATAGTTATAGAACTCTCCCGTCACCTCTTTCGTTCACTTTTTCACCTCCTCTATCACTTCCAGGTTGGTTGAAAAAAAAAATCCCCCATGTGCATCTTCAGTGAGGTCAAGAGATGATAATCTGAAAGTGGGTATCCATTAGGTTCGCGCATCAACTCTGCTCCGCGCATCTGCAGCTGCTCAAATGGAGACGGGGTCCGCATCAACCCAAAAACAACGAGCGCCCCGCAGTTTACATTCGAGCGTTGAGCGAACATGTCGTCGCCAGAATTTATTTTGAAATGTCTCATCCTTCGGATCCCCGAGCACTGTATAATTTTGGTACTCCTCGATTGGAGCTAGACATTTCTCTTCGGCCCACTCCATAGCGATGGATTTGCGAAGACGTATCCACCAACGTCTTATTTTGCTCGCACCCACAAACATGCAAATTTGATGCGCGAACCTAATGGATACCCACCTTGACGGCGCCAGGTTGGGGGAATACAGGGGATGGTTCGAAACATCCCATCCAAACGAGTCGAGAACTTGTTTCGTGATGTTGGCTGTATAGAGCCTGGCGTTGTCATGCAGAACTTCCTTCTGCAGCATTCCCCTCCTTTTGTTTTGAACCGCTCTCAGAGTCTCACTTAGGCAAAAAATCAATCCAAATGATGGATTTGTGGTCCCAAAACACGGATGCCATTGTTTTTTGGATGAAATTGTGGTTTTGAATTTTTTCACTGAGGGTGATGAGGTGTGACATTTGAATGCACTTGTATAATTCATAACTTCTCACCATAAACCGTTTTAATCTCATTAAAAACTGCTGACAGCAATTTTCCCTTCCCAACAAGATAGCCAATGATGCTTCAAATATCACACCTGATGAAAGGAAACAGTGAGATTGTTTACGCCAGATAATCCCAAGTCGACAGTTCTGAACATACTGACCCCCGCGTGGTCTCGATGGAAAGGGGAGGAGCTAACCTTCACGCCAGTGTGACCAACATACCAAAAAAAAAACCTCTGCCCGTTAGAGCCCTAGTACACTTACTTTCTGGACATGCCTCATGTAATAAATAACAGCCAATATGATATCCAACGTTTGGCAGTGAGGTCTAAAAAAAGTGTTTTGGTTCATCCCAAAGCTGTAAAAAACGAGTACTTACTATGTAAGTTCCAAGGTAGCTTTTCTGCTCAGAGCCCACCGGGAGCGTTCACTTTCATCCTTCGGTATGTCTTCGGCATTCTCAAATCCCATGAAAAATAGAGAGAACTTCATTCCTGGAAAGTGGAGTTGTTTGAGCAAGTTCATTCCGAGGACGTTTGTGTAGAAGGGTAAGGACTTCCTGGGGTCCTTGATGCGGTACATGGTTTGTTGGAAGAAGAAGTCCTGAAAAGAGATTATTGATGGAAGTGAGAAAAAAAGATTGTGCGTAACCCTTGGAGTAAATGGGTATTTTTATGGATGCATCTGTCTCTTTTGCAGGATTTTCGGCGACATCGACGGCGCTCGACTTAAAGTACTATAACTACGAAACTACTACACCAATCATAAAAAGAACAACTGCACAATGATTGCATTGAAATTTCGAATATAGAATATTGAAATATCATTTTGTAAAACAATTAGATAATTATGAATAAATATGAGAACGTCAAAGAAGTGAAAAAAACGCGCGACCAGATTTGGTCGACTCGTACTCAACGGATAATTGTTTCGCGACCAGATTTGGTTGACTCATACTCAACGGGTTAAGGCGATAGGATAGGCCAAACTGCAAAATAGACCTATCTTTGAACGCCTATTTCTCCTAAATGGATGGTCCAAATACATGAAAATATATATATGGTATGTGTAATATGATCAAAAACAAATTTGTTGTCTCGTTTTTTTATTATTACCTTTAGTTTTGACAGAAAAAAATCTTTTCTCCCCTATTATTTTACGCAAGAACTTTTATATTTTTTTCAAACGCCTCAAGCGATTTCGATGATTCTTTCACCAAATTATAGAAAATTTAATGATTTATAAAATTGTTGTTCCAAAATTTTCATCAATAATTATATACATAAAATATCAATAATATTATTTAAATACGCGGTCACTAGCGGCCGCCAGCCAGTCTTGTCCTAGCTTACGCACCGGGAGGTTGCGTCGTTTGTCATTTCATATTGCTCCGAAATCGCGGGAAAAAATTGTGGCACAGATTAGCTTTGCTGTTTGAAAATTGAAGTAATGCACAAGATGTGCAGAAATTAGGGATGCAGAAAACAGAAAACTGTGCATTACTTGAATAACGGCCCGTTCTCCGACGATAGCGGATCAACTTTCAACAGCAGAGACCCAACATTTTGTATACGCATTCATTTATGATAGCAACTTCCAAGTTTCAACATGACATGGCTGATGTACCATGGGTTGGCTCCCGACCAAGGAACTCCTCAACGGTCAACAGCAGAGATTGAAAATTTTGTATACGCATTCAATTATGATAGCCCCTTCCAAGTTTCATTATGACATGGCTGATGTACCCTGGGTTGGCTCCCGATGAGGAGACTCATCAACGGTCAACAGCAGAGACCCAAAATTTTGTGTATGCATTCAATTATGATAGCAAATTTCAAGTTTCACCATGACATGGCTGATGTATCCTGGGTATCCAAGTTTCATTATGACATGGCTGATGTACCATGGGTTGGCTCCCGATGAGGGGACTCCTCAACGGTCAACAGCAGAGACCAAAATTTTTGTGTAGGCATTCAATTATGATAGCAACTTCCAGGTTTAAACATGACATGGCTGATGTACCCTGGGTTGGCTCTCGATAAGGGAACTCCTCAACGGTCAACAGCAGAGACTCAAAATTTTGTATACGCATTCAATTCTGATAGCCCCTTCCAAGTTCCACCATGACATGGCTGATGTACCCAGGGTTGGCTCCCGATCAGGGAACTCCTCAACGGTCAATAGCAGAGACCCAAAATTTTGATTTCGATTTCGTTTTTGACTTCCATTTCGGTGTCAGTTTCGGTTTAGATTTCTATTTTTATTTCGATTTCATCATCATTATCATTGGGGGGGGGGGGGGGAGGTTAAATGGTGTCGCTAGGTGGGGGGGGTTTGTTAGGATTTATGAAATGAATATTCAGATGGATTACGTTCCTGGCTACTTGACAGGAAAGTCTTTGGGTTACACAACCGATTTTTTTTTTCACACGAACTATGAGAAAAATACCTTTTTCAGACGGTCCTGTTTACGTTATAATAAAGCTTCGAATGACCTCGTATAACGTTTTTCTTAGGTTGCATTAGTTCTTGGTTTATTTATTTATTTTTGCTACTAGGTATTTATGTTTTGTAGTAATTAATGGTAATATAGGTCTATTTGTTGTATGTATGTTTTCACACAACTGACGCGACCGCAGAAGCGAATGCGGATCGGATAAAGAATCTTTGTTTAATATATCCTTTATAAGTGATATATTTCCGTCTCTTTATAACTCTTCCATAGTTTAAAGCTGTCAAAACAGTCCTTCTTATCTCCATCCACTCACTGCAGGCACTTTACAATACAGTTTCCTTCTGGTTTCATCTCTTTCTTCGTTGCTTTGATTTAAGTTTCGTAAAATAGTGCATTTTTCTTTTTCAAATATTTATTGCAGCATGTCCGGTTTTTCACACTTTTCTCCATATTAGAGTCATTTCCTTTTGAAAATAGTAGTCTGTTTTTATTTTGGTAGATTTTTTTCAAAATGACCATGCTTATCTGCTTTTCCAAATGTTTTATTTTGACTCTGGCTAAAGCCTTTGAAGCTTGCCTCTGGCTCTGAAGCAACATTTGACGTAACCAAACAAATTCTGCTCCAGAGAGACCTTGTAAAAAAAGTTTTGTCGGCTGCTTCCGATCTTATGCCTCTGATTTATTTACCTAATTACAAAAGCTTGCTTTGCATCGACTATGATCGCCAAAAGCGCGCAAATGGGCCAGCAGATCATTATACAACGGCTCAATATTGCACCTTCTCTCTGATTCAGAATCACTTTCATAAATATCTATGATTTTGCGAATTGTTTTTCTGAGGATCATGATTTTTTTCTGTGTTAAATGCGTCCGGAATCGCAATATATATTTTGTGTCCGTTTGTTGCTGGACTAATTTATTGCACACGTTTCTAAGTACATGATTTCTGCAGTCTTTTTTCCTTTTTTCCTCTGCTCTAGGAGAATATCAGATTCCATACCAGTAGACGGACCGTTGTAATTTTTATAGCACACATGTGTTTTAGGCTCAATCTGCCCTTTTTCTGCTCTTGCACAGATACAGCAGTATTTGTTTCGTACGCCCAAAAATACCAGTCCTTTTACCAATTATGGCTGCTGCCCCAGAAAAACTAGAATATTTTTTTTGTAAGTTCATTTATTCCAACAGCCATCTAAGATTATATCAATTTTGGGAATTCCATTTTTGTCTACTCTTCCTTAAGCACTCGCCATCTGTCTTTCTTTTATTGCAGCCTGATTCATCGAGTCAATCGATTTTTTTTCAAATAGATAATTTTGTATGGCAGGTTTGGTATATTTTAGGTGTCATCAGAGGAAGATCTAAAGCGGCGAAAAGTTCTTGAAGTTGCTAGTGTCCACCGCCAATAGCGATCATTCCAGCTACAGCGTAATGAATTTTTTCCAGTACATAACTTGCAATGTATCATAAATGTTAATAAAAGTCCTACTTGTTTTCCTCCAACAATTTTAACATAGTGCAGGCCGCAGTTCATGTTACCATAATTAGCTATTTCTTTCAACTTGGTGAAGAAATGTGTATTAGAAATGTCTATTTAATTTTATAATTTTTCATAATTATATATTTTTTTAACTATTGACAATTTACATTTTTAAATGTAATTATTTTTATAATCAGAGATGGATTATTATTTTTAAAAATGTATTACCTATTTTAATTGCGTCATTTTATTGTTGTAAAATTTTTATATTTGTAATATTTCTAATTTAACTATTCTATAACTGATTAATCGTTTTTATATTTTATATCTGTATATTTCATTTATACCTATTCAGGTATTTTAGCAGCCTTAGTTATTTCTTAAAGATTTCATATTTTTAAATATGAAATTATAAAAAAAAATTATTAAAGAAATTATTAAGCATTTTATAGTTTTCAAATTTTAAAAATAGTAAATTTTTACGTAAATGAATTATTGTAGTATACCATATAGGGTAAATTATGTAAAATCCATTTGACTATACTAAGAGTAGGGACTCCTACCAACTGGCTTATTTAATTAAAATTAAAATTAAACTATTTATTGTATATAAATTGTTTTCTATTCGGCATAAAACCTAAAATAAACATGTTTTATTGATATTTTTATTTTTTCATCTGTCTCGAAGAATATTTATTTATTTATTTATTTTCAGGAAAACCAACAGCTAATTATAATTTAACAATGCCGGAGTAACATAGCAGAGAGCCAATTAAAGGTTTTCACGTTTAAATAACGTTGTAGAAACATATGTGTTCTTTCAATTAAAGCTATCGATTAAGAATGCATCAAAAATTATTCAACAATGCTAAAAAATTCACTGTTCAGCCGCTGCCTAGCTGAGTTAACACTCGTACAGAATAGATCAAAGTCAAAGCGTTTAATCATGTCATTGAAATTGTCACTTGTTCGCCACAGAAATGCATTTTGCCTATATTTGGTACCAGCATGAGGAACATGAAGAGCAGGGTTAAATCTATTGAGTTTGGAAGGAACATGGAGATTAATTTTATTTAGTAAGTCAGGACAGTTAATATTATTGGAGGTAATTTTTAGCAAAAAGGTTAAGTCCGCGGTTTCACGCCGCTTAATCAAGGGGAGGATATGAAATTTCTTGCATAAATTGAAATAGTTAGATGAGCTGTATGGGATTTTCAGACGGAAGCAGAGATATTTCATGAACTTCATTTGAATGCGCTCGATTCTGTTTATATATTTATCATAACAAGGGTTCCATACTTGAGATGCATATTCCAAGATGCTTCTGACAAAAGTGCAGTAAAGGATCTTGAAAGTTTTAGCACGGTGAAAGCAAGCTGCACTCCTCATAACAAAACCTAAAGCTTTGGAAGCTTTAGAAACAATAGATTGAACGTGATTATCGAACAGTAGATGAGAATCATGAATGACACCAAGATCTTTAACCACGCTGCACCTCTGCAAGTTATGAAATTTTAATGAGTATGAGGCTAGAGTAAATATTTTTTTACGGGTGTAGGTGACAACGGTGCACTTGGATGGATTGAGGTCAATTTTATTAGAGAGACAGTAACTGTCCAATCTTGAAAGGTCCGCCTGAAGGTCGGCGACATCACCGACCGATTTAATTATTTTGAAAATCTTCATGTCATCAGCAAAACATAGTAAGTGACTATTTAGAAAACAGCTAGCTATATCATTGATGAAAATTAAGAACAGCAATGGACCAAGTAGTGAGCCCTGCGGTACACCGCTAGGGATAGCAACCCAACTAGAAATATAGTTTTTGATGACGATAGCTTGGGAGCGATTATTGATATAGGAGGAGAACCATCGGAGGAGGTCCCCTTGTATACCCATAAACTTAAGCTTGTTCAAGAGTAGTCTGTGGTCAATCCTGTCAAAGGCTTTACTGTAATCAGTGTAGACTACGTCTACTTGATAACCGTGATCCATAGCTTCAGTCAAGAAGTCATTAAAAAGGATAAGATTGGACACCGTCGAGCGACCCCTGATAAAACCATGTTGCGACGGATTGATAGAGTTTTGGAGAGCGGCATATACTTGGTTATATTAAAAGAAGGATGTCTTCATTTCGTTCTTAACCCCTCAAGCCCCGATTGGCCGATATCGGCCACAACACGATTCAGTGTGACGGCCCGGTTTTAATTTTATTTTAATTTAATTTGTTTTAATTTATTATGTTTTATTATGTTAATATGTTTCATTTCAATTATGGGTACAGTGGTTTGGCAGTAATGAATGTTTTGGTGAGACAGTGTCGTAATTCAATTTTTTTACTAATTTTTACTAAAATTTTTTGGGACAGCAACTTGTTAATCGGCTGAGGGGCCGAAGCCTGAAGGGTTAAAAGGATAGTGATTTTCTATACTAGGTTATCTCACCGTCGAATCAGTCAAGAATTATAGAATCAGTCAAGTCAGAATCTGCAGAACGCAGAATGCAGTACGCATCTGAACGATCTATGTAAACTCGTATTATTCTGTGGTTTTTCGGTGAGCCAGCCGCGCTCGCCTCAAACCGTCAAGGTCATTCGGCTATACTATCGCCTTAACCCTTGGAGTAAATGGGTATTTTCATGGATGCATCTGTGTCTTTTGCAGGATTTTCGGCGACATCGACTTAAAGTACTATAACTACGAAACTACTACACCAATCATAAAAAGAACAACTGCACAATGATTGCATTGAAAGTTCGAATATAGAATATTGAAATATCATTTTGTAAAACAGTTAGATAATTATGAATAAATATGAGAACGTCAAAGTGAAAAAAACGCGCGACCAGATCTGGTCGTATCATACTCAACGGATAATTGTTTCACAACCAGATTTGGTCGTATCATACTCAACGGGTTAAGAGAGATGTGTATAACGGCAAAATTATCGATCTTCAGACCGGAAGGAAGATGATTTTTTAAAAATATAAGCCGCATTCACATACGTACGAGATCATACTCCACGGATCAATTGTGACGCTTACTTATACATGCTTATTCAGGTTTAATTTCAATATAAATTTTATAGCAGTAATTATTTTGAAACAACAAAGAAAAGAGGTCGCGAAAGGTGCCCTATCTTGGATTCTGCAAATTTAACGGGTTGCAGGACGGGGGGGGGGGGGGGGGAGAGGGGGGGGGTAAACCGCAATCTCCCCCCTTCCCCAATCGGTTGTGATTCCCGGCAAGTCCCCCGCCCCTCCCCCCATGCGCCAATTCGTAGTATATTTGTAGTATTTTCAGTGGTATTATAATGGTATTTTTCCCAAGATTATTACTAGTATTTTCTTAAATATGGCGGAACACACACACACACACACAGACAGATTTTAGTCTGGAAATGCTCGTAATCGTCTCGGGGGAGAGGATGGGGGGGGGGGGGGGGAGTCAACATGTAACCGTCTTCATTAAAAAAAAACTTTTGTTTCCTACCTTGGTTTCAGCGCTAGGCTTTGCACATAAAGCTTCTACTTCCGCCGGGGATATTCCACATTCATCGGCCATTATTGTAAATTTCTGAAAAAAAATCAAAGCATATAATAATGCAATATTATGATCAGTAATTGTATGCGTTTGCTGATGTAAATAATATTAGGTTCTCGCTGTTTGTTAATAGACGACTCCAGCAGTAAGTGCTGGTTGATTTTGACACATCCAAAACGTCATAAAACACACTTAGACATATGGTAAACAAACCGTTTTGACACATTAGTGATTTTGTTTTGGCGTCATATTGTCATATACTTTTAATTGTGTTAAAATGTCTGATTTCGTGCCAAATAATCTTCATTTGTAGAAAGTGTTGATTTTCTTCTTTCATTCGAAGAATACGGCGGCTGAAGCCCAACGAGAGCTCCAAAAATGGTGATTTCGATGTTGACGACCAACTGCGTGAAGGAAGGCCAAAATCCTTCGAAGACGCTGAATTGGAGGCATTACTCGATGAGGATCTGTGCCAAAAGCAAGAAAAGCTTGCTTCAGCATTAGGAGTTACCTGCCAAGCCATTTCCAAGCGATTGCATGCGTTGGGATTGTATCAAAAACAACGAAATTGGGTTCCTTATGATTTGAAGCCAAGGGACGTTGAGGGTCGTTTTTTCGCCTGTAACAACTGCCCCAGCGGCAAACAAGGAAGGGTTTTCTTCATCACATCTAGACGGGTGATGAAAAATGTATTCATTACAGCAACTCAAAGAGAAGAAAGTCATAGGGACTGTCCGGTCATGCTTCTACGTCGTCGGCTCGGGCGAATATTCACGCTGCGAAGGTTATGTTGTGTATTTGGCGATATTTTAGCATATATACACGGTTTGTTAACATACGGAATGAAAACTTTGAATGCATATATCTCGCTTGTTTATTAAGACCGAATAAGGATTATTGCAGATTAGGAATCAGCGTGGTGGACATAGTCGGGTGAATATCGAATATTGTCAAAAAAATGTATATATGTACGTAACTTTGAAACTTTAATGTCTCGAAATAATGCTATTTTCAAGCGTTCGAGGCTATTTTCTATCAGATTTAACATTAAAATGATCAAATCTATTAGTGTGTATTTTTTTTTGTTGAGAAAGGTTCCTGTACTGCAGTTATTCCCTCGAAACTACGCCACTGTGTTAAGTATGTGGCCACTGTAGTTTCCAGAGGAAAGGGGCTGCGGAATGACCCACAATCGCGTCCCAACTGACACGAAATGAGTCGATGGTACATACGTGCGATTATGTCCGTCGAAAATACTAATAGGAAAAATATCTCTGCTTATCCAAAGCGTAATAATTCTGTTCGAATTACATTTAAGCGGTAATATCGACTTAAAATTAAAATCTAAACAAGTTCTCATACCGGTTTCGCCCGACTAGCCTGCCAAATCACCCAACAACTGACACTGACAGCCGACTGTCAAATGCGAATCACAACTTATTATGATGCGAATCCTGCGCATTGAGCAGGGATGAGTCGTAAATACAATAACAGGTAAAAATTTGTAACAGGTAAATACAATAACAGGTAAAAATAACAGGTATGTCGATGGAACAGATAATCATAATAACAGCAATTTTAGTTCAATAAGAAACGCAATCGGGCCCATTATGTAATTGTTATGATGAAACCTAACGATGAAAAAATGATAGATGTAGTAAAAAGTTGGCTAATTATATGACAACTTAGGAGCTATGTTAGCTTCGATATATGTACAACTTAAAAAAATTGTTATCGAAGTAGAACTAATGTGGTAATTGTCTAAATTATTATGTTCAATGATTATCTTATTTTAGTTTCATACATATATTTTGTGATACATTTGTTTCAGTGCACTTTTGACGACTCGCACTTAGGTCTAGTTGAGTCACGGACGAATTTCTGCGCGTCGAATGTAAAATGAACGGTTGTCACTTTTCCGCACTAAAACTAACTACCTACCGAAGATAAAGCAGCTGAATCTAAGACCGATTATGAATGAATGAATGAATGAATCTAAGACCGATTATGAATGAATGAATTAATGAATCTATCATTATCTTATTTTAGTTTCACACATATATATTTTTATACCTAACGATGAAAAAATGATAGTGGTTGTAAAAAGTCTGTTGGCTAAAAATGTACTTTGGTAGGTATATTATGTAATTGTTTTGTATACCTAACAATAAAAATAGGTTTCCTCTTGATTTGCTTACTGATTCTTCTCAGAGTGGCCATTTTCGAATCAGTTGTAAGTCATAACAAAAAAAAATATTGTTTGATTTGTGGGAAAATCGTGTTTTATTTCTTCGTATGATTTTTTGGTAAATATTTTTTTTTTGTATTTTTGTAACAAAAAATTTTTTTTTATATAAAGTTTATACGTAAAATAATGAAAGAATTTATATTCTGCAAAGATTGCATAACAAATTATGTTATTACAACCACTGCAAATTTTATCGATATTATCAAATGTGTTTGCCCATCACTAGCGGCTTTCAGCTTTTTGTATGGGAATTATTACAAACTTCCAGTATTATTTATTATTATTTTTACTATGAAACGTGACTGTTTAGAGTATAATAATTACTTATTGGACATATAACAAGCTCCAATATTTCAATAAATTTCAAAAACTATTAAAGACTTCGGAATTATGACAGTTCAAAAATAGTACTGCTTTTTTGAGGACAGATTTGAAACATATTTAGTTTTCTATATCTATAAAACAAACTGGAGGTTTTTGTTCGATTTATAGCATAGTATGATATAGTAGTCGACTGATTTCAACACAATTTCAAATAAAAAGAGCCTCTAATCATTCATAAATAAAACATACATAAAAAAAAATACTCGATAATTCATCAAAAATTTTCGTGGTTTTCATGAGCTAATATCTAAATATTTTTGTATGCTAATAAGTAAAACGAAATAATAGTTTTGATAAAGAATATAATACAGATGACGTAAGTATTTACAATTTCTAAATAGACTTCCGTATTTTCTCGTAACACAATTATACGGCAGAAATGGCGAGTTTTTTTCACTTCTTTGACGTTCTCATATTTATTCATAATTATCTAATTGTTTTACAAAATGATATTTCAATATTCTATATTCGAAATTTCAATGCCATCATTGTGCAGTTGTTCTTTTTATGATTGGTGTAGTAGTTTCGTAGTTATAGTCCTTGAAGTCGAGCGCCGTCGATGTCGCCGAAAATCCTGCAAAAGTGACAGATGCATCCATGAAAATACCCATTTCCTCCAAGGGTTAAATGCAATGGTTTACCGCGCGCTGCGATAAAATTCCGTGCGTTTTATTTTCGGAAAATCTGTGAACTACAGAATAATTACTACGGAAAAACATAATTACTACTAATAAACAGTACGGAAAAACATCGGTCCGGATTTAAATTTTGTGGATTGCAGCAGATTGACTGCGTTGCGTCATCGGACGTGTTTTCCATGGGTACTATGGAGTTACATAAAACCCAGCGCACTGCGGAAATTATTCGCAGACCAACGGAAGAGATTTGCATAGACAACGAATGACTTAATAAGTTCTATATTTCCACCTTAGTGCGTGGACTACAAAAATTAGATGTTTTTTTCCCGTCCGGCGTTAAAACGTACCGCATTGCACTGCAGTGCGCGCAGTATACCGAGAGAACAGTAGACGCACTCTCAAGCGTATGGGATTGCGGGTCAGGGCACAGGAGTACTATCACCGCGGGCGCTGAGCAGTGGCGGCGCTAGGCGTCGGCGACGTCGGCGACCGCCGACGGCCTCGCACCTGAGGGGGCCTCGCAAAAGTTTTAAAAATTATTTAAAATATATTTATTTATTCTTATTTATTTTCATACACTTGCGTGAGTAAAGTGAGTGAGTAGTACTTTAGGGGTATTGTCCAGAGTCCTCTGGCAACACTATGAAAGTTCGCGCTCGAGTCTCGGGACGGGGAATCCCCGTGTCGTATAATTATTTGTATTTCATTCATTTGTGAGCGTAACGTAAACAATCATTCTTTCTGGGAATAGAACTAGACTCGCATCCACAAAGTTTCTTTTTATTGTGTTGTAAAGTCATTATCATTACCCCGGTGGCGTTCTAGTGGATAAAAGTGTTAATTTAGATTGTGATTTATTTCATATTTCTAAGGTAGGTAAGTCAAATAACGAATTTAACGAAATGATTTTATCGAAATCGATAGGTATATATCTTTTATAAGTCGTAAATAAATACAATGTATTTCTCTGTACAAACCGAAATAAAAAAGTAGACTTACCTTGTTTTAAACCTGTGTAGTGTTTTTTTTTCTCACCGGAGAACATAGAAAATTTTCACTTTTCGAGTATGTTTTTTTTTTGTAGGCATCCAAATTCTTAATAGGTAACTATATTATTTTCACCGAGTTCTTTTTTTCCATACGTCTCGTACGGTATTCTTTCAATACAAAATAGTCTAGGTTCAATAAATTATATCAATTTTCCATAAAAAGTATTGGCGTATCTATAGGGTTGTTTATCATGGGGGGCTTGGGCATCTGCTATAAAAAATGACAGATCGGCAGATCTCGTTTCGTATTATTTAACTCTGAAGCTACTGAGCCTATTTTAAAAGCATCTAATAAAATAATTTTTCTAAGATTACATGACCCAGCCCCCGCTCTACAGGTGCCTATGAGAAAAAGACCTTGCTAATAGTATAGAGAAAATTATTTTACAATTAGTAGCAATTATATATTTAACAAAATACACTTCTTAACTTAATAAATTAGTGACTGGAGAAAATTAAATATTCTGGATGATTATTGATGATCACACTTACCTCTTATAATCAGTATACATTGAGTTCAAGTTTAGTTTAAGTACTGTAGGTACTTACCAAACTTTAATAAAAAATATTTTTAGGTCATCATCTAGGACCACTAGAGGCAGAGATGTAGGGAGGATATGGGAATCCGGTGCATCAAAAAGAAAAAGAAAAGCTGAATCGGTTATATCCAACCAAACTCTGAGTTCCAGTATGATGAAATTTCTTAAGAAACCTTCAAGGACTACAAGTATCACAGCTTCAGAGTCAGAGTCATCTGATGAAACTTTAGTTTCTGAACCAGCTTAAGAGTCAAATAAATCTTTTACTCAAATTTCTGATACAGCTTCTTTACCATCAACATCGGGCGAATCTGCTGTGATCCAAATGTCTGAACCCAATGAAGAGTTAGTAATTGAGAGGATGTGTGACTCGGGAAATCAAGAGCAAGCAGTTAATTTAAAAGAGTCATTCATAGACTTAGATCCGGGGAAGTGAGTATTTCCAGTAAATGATTTGCAGCGTCATGACTTAATTCAAAACGGACCCAATCATCAAGATCTAGAGAAATCTGATGAATGTTACCCAAAAGACGCAAATAAAAGACATTTTTCTTAATTTCATTTTACTCGAAAATTAAGTAACGGCGAAACGCAACATCGTAGATGGTTAGTTTACTCCATATTTCAAGATAAAGTTTATTGCTTTCCATGTAGACTTTTTTCACATTTGCAGACACAGATGGTAAAAGAAGGATGTTGTGACTGAAAAGATTTGAGTCGGATATTGCAAAGCATGAACAAAGTCAAGGACACATGGAGTGCATGATTAAATGGATGGAATTCTATAAAGGAATCAAACAGGGAAAAACAATAGATAAGGATAATGAAAGATTGATTAGGGAATCGCAAAAGTATTGGCATCATTTGTTTAAAAGAATGATTGACATAATAAACTATTTAGCCTCACACAATCTGGCATTTAGAGCTCACCGAGAATCTCTTAAATTGAACGATAGCAGAAACAGTGGTAATTTTATTGATTTATTTAAGTTGTTATCCAAATATGATCTGACACTACGGGAGCACATGCAACGTCTTTATGAAAAGCAACTTACTCAACATTATCTGAGCCGCGACGTCCAAAATGAATTAATTGCATTAATGTCTAAATCAGTTATGACGAAATTATACACAGAGTTAAACAAGCAAAATACTACGCCTTCTTGCTCGATTGTACCAGGGAATGTCAGCCGTGTTGAACAAATGTCAATAATATTAAGATTTTGCAATTCCTCAACTGGAGCAATAGAGGAACATTTTGTTGGGTTTATTGCCGTCGCAGAAACAATAGGAGAGTATTTAACTAATTCAATATTACAAGAACTGGAAAGAAATGGTCTAAATATCCAAAACTGTTGAGGACAGGGATATGATAACGGCGCCAATATGGTGGGTATTAATAAAGGTGTCAGAACAAGAATACTCAATATAAATCCAAGAGCATTCTTCGCGCCGTGCGGATGCCACAGTTGGAATTTCCTTTTGATTGATACAGCTAACTCTTCTACAACAGCCAAAACATTTTTCCGCTTCATCAATAAAATCTATGTGCTCTTTTCAAAGTCAAGTAAGCGTTGGGATATTGTAAAAACTAAATTAAAATTGACATTATTACCGCTGTCTGAAACACGATGGGAGAGTAGAATCGGAGCAGTAAAAGCAATATTTTTGCAATTTGATGATGTTATCGAATGCGTGAATGACCTGAAAAATAAAAGTGATGATTCTGAAACTCTAAGCGACTGTGAAGCAGTCTTGAACGAAATGTTAACTTTTGAGTTTATTGTTGCAATACACGTGTGGTACGAGGTTTTACTACGTGTGAACAATATAAGTAAACTATGACAATCGGTTCAAGTCAACTTGAAAGTCGCTATCGATACTTTACCTTAATTTTGTAGCTGGATTCAAGAATTCCGTAATACAGGATTTGACAATAGTGTTGCACAAGCTCGATTGTTTGTGGAGAAAAGTACTTTCGAAATTCAGTGTCAATTTAAAGAAAAAAGAACCGCCAGGAAAAAACGAATGTTCGATTATGAACATATTGATGGACCAATTCAATCTTTTGAAATGCATTACAGAGTTAACTTTTTTAACACAATGATAGATGCTATTATAGTCTACACCGAATGTCGATTTAAAGCGCTCAATGAATATTTTGAACAATTTGGTTTTATTTATGATATCAGTTATTTGAAATCGATATCAAAAGAGGACCTTCTCAAGCATTGTAATGATTTAGGTACAATACTGCGGGAAGGCGACGGCGAAAACAGTGACATACATACAGCCTTTCGAGCTATATGAAGAGCTACAGCTTTTAAAAGCGAATTCACTTGACTCTGTCAACGACGCGAAACAACTCATTCAGTACATTTTAGAAAATAATTTGGAAGAAATATATCCAAATGTTTACATAGCAATTAGAATCATGCTCACAGTTCCCGTCAGTACAGCTTCCGCTGAGAAAAGCTTCTCAAAATTAAAATTGATTAAGACCTACTTGAGAAGCACGATGACCCAAGAGAGACTATCTGCGTTATCAATTCTATCAATTGAAGCTGAAATAGCGGCTAGTATTAGCTATGACATAATCCTGAAAAAGTTCAGTGAGGCCAAAAGCCGAAAAGTTCGTCTATTTTAATTTCTATTTGTGTAATTTTTACCATCATTTGATTAGCAGTAAAACTCGTTTACTCATACATTAGTTTCACTATAATTCGGCTCATGTAATCTAACGTTATCTTTTTGACTGCGAAATAAAAAAGGCCTCGCGAACCTAATTTCGCCGACGTCCAAGTGTGGTCTAGCGCCGCCACTGGCGCTGAGAGCCACTGCTGAGAGCCAAAGATAATTTATGCTGAGAGCGAACTGAAGGGGCGAACACACTCTCGGACGCGTCCGCTGCCGCGGCTTATGGGCGCGATCTGTGTAATGAATTTCTATTGAGCCGTGCACATTATCGGACGTCAGTCGCGAACGCGACCTCGAGGCTTCGGACGTCCGATAGAGATCTGGCAAGCCACGTCCCAAACGACAGCACACTGTCCATAAGCCGCGGCAGCGGACGCGTCCGAGAGTGTGCTCGCCCCTTCACGCGTTGGATTCTTCTTCTTCTTCTTGTTGCTTCTGGCAATCACCGATAGTCAGTGCTTTTCTGCCAAGTCGTTTTCGGAGGGCATCTAAGTTAGTTTCACATGCACAGTTACATGTATAAGACGGCACAATACTGAAACAAGGGATACTAATTTATAGAAATGTAGGTACATACCTATAGCATAAAACATGGTTATTGGGGATGATACAAACAAGGAAAGGGTGTGAAATAAGCTATTACACTATACAGAAATAGTATTAAGGGAAATAAATTTACATATTACTTTATAAATTTTGGGAGAGTTGAGGGATAACAAGTGGAGAATAGAGGGAGTTGGATGTTATACTTTACAAGGTCTGGGATAAAACTCGGATAATTATTGAGGATGGGACAGTTAAAAAATAGATGGTCCAGCGTGCAATCTTCGTGTCCACAATCGCATTGCGGAGACGCGAGAACATTAATACGGTGGAGGTGCGATGGGGTGGAGCAATGTCCGATCCTCATGCGGCAGATTATCGAAATCCACGCGTTGGATTGCCGATTGCGCACTCAGTCGTGACTCGGTCTCATAGGGCGTTTACACTCTCGCGTGAGGCGCGAGGCGAGACGCAAAACCATATCAGTAAACAAATGGAACAGAGGCAAAGCTTCTAACGAGCGTTCAAAATGTTTACCTACTTGCTAGAAGCTTTGCCTCTGTTCCGTTTGTTTACCGCATGGTTTTGCGTCTCGCCTCGCGCCTCGCGCGAGAGTGTAAACGCCCCATGACGGTCAGTTTGGCGCGACGCGACGCGCCAGTTGCATTATGGTAGCCACGGAAAATATTAGTGATGATTCGACATTCACGATCAAATTTTGGATCCATGCCAGTTCAACTAACGAGAAAAACTGACCGTCAATGCCCAGCTTTAACATAAACTCTTAATTAAAAAAATAATTGAGTTGCAGTTACATTTTTAACCTGAATTACATAGGTACATTTAACAATCGATTTTGATGATTTTATCGAAGCCGCGTGGATTGCATGCTGTATCACCGATTTTTTAACGGACTTTAAAAAGGAGGCTATCAATTCAGTTGTTTTTTTTAATGTTTGTTACCTCTGAACTCCGTCATTTATGAAGCGATTTGGATATTTTTTAATTTTTCATTTGAAAGGATATACCTACTTCCAGTTTGGTCCCATTTTGTTCCAATGGTGTGAAAATCCTGTTTTGATGATGGGATCCATGAGGAATTGAGGGAACTCCTCAAATATATCATATGAAGTTGAAAATTTACATGTTGGTTCGGTTTCGATGGTAAGCATGACCTGATTCTACAACTTGGGTTGTCGACTACAGCGGGCGAGCCCGTCACCTCAGGAAGTTTTAACGATTAGTCGTTCTATCTCCCTGGAAGTGAACGTAGAAGACTTGGGGACGAAACAGTCCACCGTCTAGCTACGCCACAAGCCCGTAAGAGGCCAACGCCGGAATGTTACCTGGCGGGCCGACACTCACGCCCTTACTTCCAATTGTGACCAGATTACTCCGGTCTCTCGCGGTGAAACGGTGTTTACCGAATCTATCACGGACCACAGCGTCCTTTGCCCGGCTCTTCAGCCAGGATCGGATGGCCGATGGTCATTTCAAGAGCACTCGCCGTAAGGTCCGCAACCACCCCCGCTCTAGTCAGAGTGCGCAATCGTTTGGCTTATGCCGCACGGTGCGCAGACCGTCCAGAAGCGCCAGAAGTTTGATTCATAGGGGAAACTGACCATAAGGCCAGAGTCCTACCCAGGCTCGCACTTCATGCGTGGAGGACTGCGGCACCCAGGGTTGGCTTCCAAGGAGGGAACTCCTCAACGGTCTACAGCACAGAGATGATTTTTTGCATACTCATTCAATTATGATAGCCCGTTCTAAGTTTCACCATGACATGGCTGCTGCAATTATTTTAATAAATTGGAGTCGACAATGGGCTCGATTGCGTTTCTTCGTGAACTAAAATCGGAAATTAGTCCGTTTGAACGAGACAGGGCAATACGCTAGAGCAGAGTGTGAGATGACCGATTGTCACTTTTTCGCATTAAAACTGCCCGCCAAGGTCAAATCTTACACCGCACGAAATATGCTCGAATTTATTCGGACGAGTATAAGTTCGGCAGGTAGTATTTATCGACGATCGTTCGTTTCATATCCCGCTCTAACGTATTGCTCTGTCTCGTTCGCTTGGACTAATTTTAGTTTTAGTTCACAAAGAAACGCAATCGGGCCCTATGTTTTTGTTAAAATTTTGTCTATTATTAACTGCGCCGTTCTTAAATAATTAAGTATCCGTTTCATCCCAGACCTTATAACTATACTTTAAAGTCCAACTGTCTCTATATATTCTCCACTTGTTATCCCTCAACTCTCCCAAAAAATATAAAGAAAAATTATTTTCCCTAATAACATTTCTGTATAAAGTATAGGTATATTTCATATTCTTTTCCCATTTATATCCTCCCTCATAACCATGTTTCTCGTTCTATGTCAATATACCTAAATTGACATAATAAAGTCTTTTGCTTTGTTTCGTTGTTTCAGTATTGGAACGTCTTATAAATTATTAGTAACGTAGACTGCCCTCCTAAAACGATCTGCCAAAAAGGCATCCTCTATCTACTGTCTAGCTCCGCCAACAAGCCCGTTGGAGGTCAACGCCTTGGGAATACACGTCCGATTATTTCTATACGACAGACGGATCCGATAGTCTGATCAGACTATCGGAAGGCACTCTCATATTTGTTTGAACAGTCAATACTCGTTCGATCTGATAGTCGGATTGAACGTGTATTGCATGTTCAAATAAGTGTATGGCAAGAGCGCCTTTCGATAGTCCGATCAGACTATCGGATCCGACTATCGTAGAGAAAAATTAGACGTGTATTGCCGGCCATATGTAATACAACCAACAAGCCAGCAACATGCTGATATAAAATTTAATGATAGAACATCCAGTAGTCTATCCTTCAGGAAGGTGCTTCCAGAAGGACGCTCTGGTGGTATCGCTCGGGTGAGTCCTGCCAGCAGTACTAATTTTATCGATAAATTTCTATGGACTTTGCTCACTAGTCCTGCTGACAGGCCCGACTTGCCGTGCATAACAAATGTTGGTAGAAATAGAAAACATATTGATGACATAACAAGATATGATTATAACTTAAATAATTAAAAAAAATATATTTTTCTCAAAGTATAGTAATAGTTATATATGTCTGGGTTGAGAATTCAATTGAACCCGGCTCGAGGAAACTTGGCGCCCTAAGCAAAAGACTAGTATGGCGCCCATTTAAAAAAATCACAAAACATTAATTGTGTAATATTTAATCAAATAATTAGAGCACAGATATGACTTACCTACTTATATATAATTATAATACAAACTTTTAAAAAAAATACAACCGACTTCAAATAATTTTTGCACCTATTTTCCAGTTATTTTGATTTTAAATCCCAAACTACTGAACCAATTTTGATTAAATTTCTATGGGACCAATCTGAAAGTATATTCTTTCAAATACAAAAAGAATTTTCCAAATCGCTTCATAAATGACGGAGATCTGCGGTAACAAACATAAAAAAAAAAAAAAAAAACATTCAACCAAATTGAGAATCTCCTCCTTTTATTAAAGTCGGTTAAAAAGAGAATATGTCCACCTTCTTTAGCTGTATGGAGTGAAATATAAGAATTTTTTAAAAGACTAATTAGAGATTAAATCAAGCAAGTTTTATTTTCCTTGCCTTTAATTTTAGCAAAAGTGGAAACGATCTCCTTTAAATCTATTGTTTGAGCTATTTCTTGTTCTATAGATAAAGTCGACACCCCCACAAGTCTTTCTTGGGTCATTGTGGAGCGCAGATACGTTTTAATTAGTTTTAATTTAGAACAACTGCGCTCACCACTTGCACTGGCCACAGACACGGGAAGTGTCAGCAACACCCTTATTGCGGTTACTAAATTAGGTAAGATATCTAGTAACCCATTTTCACAAATATAATTTAAAAGTTCTTGTGGCGCAGTGTTATTTGGTACTCTTCTTGCAATAGCTTGTATGTAATTCGCTGCATAACTCAGTTGCATCAACATCCTTAGAGTCTCCATGACTAAGAGATTCTTCCAACTTTACACATTGTTCCAGAACATCTTTGGAAGTTTTATTCTGCGATTCGCGTGGTCGTGTCGCAGATATGCTCTGATACATACGCTACCAGATCGCCTCGCCGCGCCGCCCCCCAAAATACGAGCGCCCTAGGCAATTGCCTAGTTTGCTTATATGGACGGGCCGGCCCTGAACTTAAGTGAGATTTGTCAGATTTGTGTACGGTTGGTTGTTTAGAACAGTGTTTCCGAATTTGTGGTACGCGTGCCTCCAGGGGTACGCGAAGTTGCATCAAGGGGTACGCGTGGCAGTCTCTTGACTAAAATAATTTAATCAGTAAAAAACCATTACGAAAACAAAAATAATTGCTGACATATAATTTGCACGACGTACCTTTGCGAGTGCGGATATTCGACCATGACAAAGTTAGAAAGTAGAAACTAAACGTCGTCACAGACTTCAACTCGAAAACGAGTTGAGACTGAAGCTGACCAAAAAGCAACCAGATTAGGAAAGAAGAACGTGCACAATTTTCGTGCACAATAAATGTAAAAAACTGATGTCATTTTTATTTGTCATTCCTGCAATAAGGGGTAAGCGAGTTTGAGGTCTTCCTGGAAAAACTAATAGGGAAACACTGGTTTAGAATATTTTAAAAATAGGTAATTCAAATATTGTGAGTAATAAAGAACTGCGTATATTTATTAAGTTATACATTTATTCTTACACACACAAGACATACTATTAAACATATTTATTTATGAAGAAAGTCATACAAAAGTTAAAAGATTTAATATAAGATATATAGTCAATCAAAACTTCTATAGGAACGTTTGATACTTTTCGATCCACGTCTCAAAACACCCTTTCAAAGTTGTTTCCTACTTTTCTCACTATTCCCCAACAATTGCCAGTATAAGACGTGGGGTAGGCGTACCCCACGTCTTATACTAGTAGCAGCGACGTGATTTAAAAATTCACTAGAAGACATTGAAATGCACTAAGTACATGTTACATAAAATTTCGTCCCGCAACAAAAATCCCGCGTCCTACCGGTAGGACGTAAAATCCAGCTAGCAGGACGCTGGACTTTCTATCATTCAAATATACAACTCTCAAGCATATTGGCTGGTGGACCCAGGGCTCATACAAATATGTAGTATAATTCGCTGTTGCCAACATGAACATTTAATATCAATAACCCTGTCGGCATAATCGTAAGATGTTGCCACTTGGCAATATGGTTGTAAAACCTGGTTGTACTCTATTGTGTGCAATAAAGTTTCCAAACAAACAAACGAATATTTATATTGTGAAAATTGCAAACTAACAAACAATTTTAACGTATTTCGTTATGCCGCCCTTGTGTCCGATGATAGGATTATTGTACTTATCGAACGCTACTGAAGTTGGTTTGGTTTCCAAAACGCTGATGAACTGCGGGACTATATTATCAGCTGTGACCTTATACAGTTTATCTTCCACAGTTAAGTAGACGACGTCCTTGCGATCTACAGCGAAGACGGCAATATTCCCCTTGCTGAATCCTGGCACTTCCAGTTTGATCTTTTTGGACGCACCTTTGGGTGTGACGTATAGGGATCCAGATCTATCAGTGAAATAAAAGTTTTCTTTGGAATCGACCACTAAATTTCGACCGTAATATGGGTCAGGGTCTAGCACTGAACCACCGCCTCTTATCACTTTGTAGAGCCTATCTTCCGGCCATAATAACATGTAGTGAGCATCTTTGTTATAAAACATATGAATGACAGGGTCATGCTTAACGGTTTCTCTATCGTGTTTGACTACTGTGTCGTTATCACTTTTATAAACGTATAATCTATCGCCGATTGAAAATTCAACTTCGTCGTTATCGTTATCAACAGCCACAGCACGTCCTGGTCCTTCAGCGCCTCTGATCTCCTGAGGTTGTCCAATTCCACCTTTGAGGACGAACAGCTTCGAAGAGTCATCCCCCGATTCTTTACCATTATGCTTCACGTAGAATACCAGTTTTGTCGTGCACTGATACGTCTAATACCTCCTCTCCGAGTCCTTTGGCCAAAGGTTGTCTTACGAAGTTTTTGCCGTTGATAAGGACTGCAGTTGCGCATTGATCTTTTAGGACCGCTGCCGCTGCTGATGAGTTTACAATAATAAAGAAGCACGTCGCTTGTATGAAAAGACGCATGATGATGGAGAGCTAAAACAACAATGAAATTAAGTAAATTAATATAGCAATGTATGGAATGTAACAAGAACGCTCAAACATTGTCTTCCTATGGACAGAAAGAAATCTCTTGCATAGTCTCTAATCTTACCTTTTCTTGACTGTGAAGATGTGGCTTATCTAGATTTATTAGAGGAACTACCCAACAAATTTGAACGTCCGCAAAATGTGTGCATACAATTCATCTTTGGTCTACGTAAGTATGATCACGTGTCCGAAGTGGCACGGTTAAAGTGGTTGAAAGTACACCAAAGGAAAAAATTCTTATACTTGCTCTCCTCTGTTGTGTGTCTACTCTCCCAATCAACCTCCACGAGCTTTTCGAACCATTAAGTTCTCAATGTCTCGTATTTCGGTGAACCTCTCACAATTTACTCAAAAGTCCTCGTAATAAGACTAATTTCTCTACTCCTACTCTTTCTGGGTCCATGGTGAAGGCTGTGGAACGATCTCCCAGCAAATATATGAAACTCGCATTCGTTAGAATCATTCAAGACTCACATCAAAAGTACTACTTTTCTAAGAAGTAACCATCTCTTTCTTTCTCTTACTGGAGATCTCTTTCTCTTTCTATCTCTTTTTTCTTTATATACACTAGAGGACCAACATTCTGCTACATTAAATATTATAATAGTATTTCGAAAAATATGCAGTCGATGGAACAGCCAGCATTCACGAACACTTTAAAAAAAATCGGTTGCGTCACCCCAAGACTTTTCCGGCATGTAGCCAATGACTGTTTCATCTGAATATTATTACACTATCCCCTCCCCCCCTCCCCTTTCTCGATAGCGAATGTGTTTTCGTCCGAAACTTTATATCTCCAAAGTACTTGGAGAACTATTTCAGCAATGTAGATAAGACGGGATATTAATCCATGAAAGAAGTAGAATATCGGAAAACATTCTAAGTTCTTGGGTATCTAATAAAGTAAGAGGAAGAGGAAGAGAGAGAGGAAGAGTAGGAGTAAGAGGAAGAGGAAGAGGAGGATTCCTATTTTTCTTCTTCTTCTTCTTACTCCCTCATCCCACTTTACCCCCTATCCCTCCCCCTTTAACTCCCCCTCCCCCCTCGTTCAACACCCTTTCCTCTTAACCCCCTCTCCCAACCCTCCCAAACCCCCACCCAACGCTACCCCCCCCCCCCCCCCCAATACTACCCACTCTAACACCACACCCCTAAAACATTTTTTGCATCCTAAACACTTTTTACATTATTACTAATTAGAGTATATTGCGAATGCGCCGTTTATCTCATGATTCACAAAAGAAGAATTTAGTATAAAAATTAATAACCTCAAAAATTATCAAAACAAAAATTAAAATTTTTGAAATAAGTTTACAGTAAATTCTGAAAAAAAAAATAAAAATCATTTGACATCAAATATTGTCTGAAATAAAATAATAAAACATACTGTAAATTATCAATTTGTCTCATCATACGCTATATATAATGGACTTAACTGCTAATGGTGACAGGTTTAAAAAAAACAATATGTTCGGTTATAGTGTTGTATAACCGGCATGTACGTGGGATAGGATTGTGGAAAGATCGATTTGTCTGCGAAGTGGGAAGGTGAAATGTTAGGTGCTGCCTCAGTCGTCTGGATGGTACATTGAAATTTAACGCTTCTAATAAATCTGGTGAGTCTATCCCGCCATTAAAAAAAATGCACAGAAACATTAGGCTTCCGCACTCTCTCACACTCCACACTCCACTCCACGCTTCCTCACACTCCACACTGTATTAACACATCTGTACTCTCATCTATCTATCTATCTTAATAGGGCTGCAGTTTGTGGATTTAAAAAATATATTTATCATTTAATTTTTTAGAAATCTGACAGACAGACATACATTTTTAAAAACCATTTTTTCAAGGTCCAAGAAACCCAAATCATGCTAATCCACTGAATTTAAAGATCGAAATGACGCACAATCACAACGCGTTTCATATAACTATATTTTTATCACGCGAAAGCAAAAGCCAACCGAAGAATTGAGCCTCGCCTAATATCGGCAATAGTCCAATAACTTATGAGATATCGGCTAGATTCGCTTAACTATTTAAGCAATATTTAATTTTATCAGTTCATTACTAACATAACAATTGTAGACAAGAGTCAAATAACAGGGTCATCGTGTTATCTATGAATAATAATGACAAGATTCAGCTAGAGTCTATGACTGAAATTTAAAAAAATGCTATTAATTAAAAAATAAATTTACCATGATTTATTGTGTATATAAATATTATTATTAATATTTAACAGATTATCCGGAGATCAATCTATCAGAAGTTAATAGTCCGATAATGATTTTAAAAATTAACTCGAAAGTTAACTCGAAGTAACGTTAAAGCAACATGTAAAGTCGTTAACTGGGTCGTCTAATTTCAAACTCCGTCAGATCGAGATAGGTTTATTTTACAGTAGGATCAACTTTCTGTTACTAGGAGTTACATAATAAATATTATTGCCAGAAATTTATGCAATATTAGGAAAGGTTTTCTGTTAGGAAAACGTTGTCGTTACGGTCTACAGAGTAAATAGTAATGAGCTCTTTGGATATACCCGGCTGCCTAATCTTGTCTGAGGAGCCTTTTGGAGTAACGTAAGGGTAGTCGTCTTTACCGATGAAGTAGTACGTTTCTTTGGAGTCGACAACGAAAGCATCGCCGTAGAATAGGTCTGTGTCTATGGCTGTTTTGACCGAGGCGTTGTTGGTTAGTTTAAATACTTCTTTTTTTAGGGTATGTAGATATGTATAAAGTTTTATTGGCGTAGTATACATGAAAGACAAATCGTCCTTTCTCCGCCAGAAGAGTAGCGGTGTTAGTGTCTCGGTTGTACGTGTATAAGCCGCTATTAGCGCCTAAATAGACGACGTTGTTGTCATAGTCAACGGTGCTGGTCTCCTTCGACACCTTTTATCTCCTCGGCGTTGTCGCTCCCATCTTTAAGCACGAATAACTTCATTCTATCTCTAGCATATTCAGCATCTAGTTGAGCCTTCGTGAAGAAAATATCGCCGGTTTTGTCATGTACCGATAACTCAATCAAATAGCCGTCAATTCCTTCGAGCAAGGTTCGTTTCGCGTAGTGTTCGTTGTTGAAGGTGATTGCAGTGGAGCATTGATCTCGTAGGGCCACTGCCGCTGCTGCTTTCACAGCTGCGATGAAGCATGCCGCTTGTATGAGGAGATGCATGATGACGCTGTTCTGAAACAAAAAAGCATATATCTATAATGAAATCAAATTAAATATTTTTTAAGACATAGTTGTGTAAGCATTATTTCATTAGTATTACAATTAATTACATTTACAATTGTGATTGTGATTGTATTACAATTAATTACATTTACAATTGTGATTGTGATTGTATTACAATTAATTACATTTACAATTGTGATTGTGATTGTATTACAATTAATTACATTTACAAAAGAAGAATGCTTTTATGTAAGAAAGTATTTAGTAGATAGGTATTATTGTAGAATCAAATAAATTCTCACCATTAGGTCTGATAACATTTCATTAAAATTATCATTGTTATTGTCAGGTGAACAAAATACAGTAAAAATTGACTTATAATGTTGTTATTCAACCATAAAAAGGAAAATAAAAAATGTATGGAAAATAATTAAAAGAGTAATGAATTTGAGGGAGTTGGGGGTGGGGTTGAAGAATTTTCCGCGGAGGGGGGGGCTCATCTGCTTGCCAGGAAAGTCTTGGGGTGACACAGCCGATTTTTAAAATTTATAACGTAAACTATTGCCTTTTGGTTTTTAACTATCGGACCCAGGGGCACTCTGGCCGCTCCACCCCAGCCAATTTGTCCGTACGAGATGAGTCACTAGATTTCGAATTTAAAAATTCGAATGTCTTTGCCGTCTAAACCAATGTCATTCAAGTGCCTTATAAGCAGTTCGTGCCTAACCCGGTCAAACGCTTTTTCATAATCGATAAAGCACAAGAAGACATCCTTTTGCATATCACGATATTTTTATATGAGAACGTTCAAAGCAAAGAGGGCTTCACGAGTAAATAACTCCCGAACGGAAGCCAAACTGGCTCTCTCCCAACTGCTCATCGCATTTAGGTCGAATTCTGTTCTGCACGATGGTAAGAAAAACTTTAAGCACGTGACTCATAAGACTGCTCGTACGAAACTCTTCAAACCTCTTTGCATTTGGTTTTTTAGGCAATGTGATGAACGTCGATTTGCGTCAGTATTTAAGGAGAACTCCAGTCACGTAAATCTTGTTAAAGAAGTCAGGTAACAATCCAGTGTCTAGCTAACATAAATCGTTTATATAAATGAGATCGTTTATATAATTACCTACATTAACATAAATATTGTCTAACCCTCAACAACTTAGCCGATTTACACTATTGCGGTTCATTCAAAAGAGATGCAGCCAACCAGAAAACTGTGATTACCAAACTAAACAATATCCAAAGGACGGCGTGCCTCATGACAACTGGCGCAATGTCCTCCACTCCTGGAGCAGCTCTAGATGCACTGCTGAACTTACTGCCCCTACACATTCATTTGCAACAGATGGCGAAAGCCAGCATGTACAGGGTATCTGCCCGAGAGAAGGTAAACGGGATCTCACGAGCACTAAGATCAGTTCTTGACTCAGTCAGTGAAACTCCAACCCTCAACATGGTATCAGACACCATGCTCCCACTCCTCAACTTTGGAAAACTTTTTACAGTGGAACTGCCGCCCAGAGACGACTGGCTAAAAAGCCAACTGCAATGGGAGGCCGGTAGCCTTAAATGGTATACTGATGGGTCCAAATCGGGACTTGACGTAGGCTGTGGTATATATGGAGAGCGACCAAACTTCGAAAGAAGTGTAAACTTGGGGAAATACGCCTCCATATTCCAAGCGGAAGTAGGTATACTCCATTATTGAATGTGCGGATATCAACCTTCAAAAGAACTACGCCAACCACCGTATCTATATCCACTCGGATAGCAAAGCAGCTCTTATGGCACTAGCCTCGAATACCATTAATTCAAAGCTAGTGCAAAACTGCATATCACAACTGAATTCCCTCGGCGAAAAGAACAGGGTTATTCTACGCATGCAGGAATCGAGGGAAATGAAAAAGCCGACGAACTTGCTAAGACAGGAGCAAAGGGAACGTTATACGGCCCTGAACCTTACTGTGGCGTATTGGGAGCTAACGGGCCCATGATGAGGTGGCCACGATGACCCATGTGTTCAGGGTCGGTCACACTCACGGGTCAACACCCATCCGATGGCCTCCACGCATGGGGTGCGAACCTGGGTAGGACACTGGGTCAACCAGTCTCCCCTGGGAATCAAACCTCTGGCGCTCCTGGACGGTCTGCGCACCGAGCGGCGCAAGCCAATCGATTGTGCTCTCCGACTAACAGTCGGGGGAGTCTGGGAACTGTATTGTTTCCTATCTTACGGCGACTGCTCTTGAAATGACCATTGGCCATCCGATCCCGGTTCAGAGTCGGGCAAAGGACGCCTTGGTCCGCGATAGATTCGGTGCACACCGTTTCACCGCTTCGTAAGGGAGAGGACCGCACAAGCGACCTCGAACTCGGAACCAATCGAGAGACCGGAGAAATCTGGTCACAATTGGAAGCAAGGGCGCGAGTGTCGGCCCGCCAGGTAACATACTGGCTATCTCGCGGTAAAGGCGTTGGCTTCTTGCGGGTTGTGGCGTAGCTAGACGTCGGATTTGTTATGTCTAAAGTCTTCTACGCTCACTGCACGGTCGATAGAACGATGGATCGTTAAAACGTCCTGCGGTGACGGGTTCGCCCGTTGTGGTTGACATCTCAATATGTGGCGTACCGAAAGGGGCAGCATGCAGGAAGCATTTCAGCATTTCAGCATTAGGAGCATTTCATGGGATACTGTGTCAGGGGCTTGCGCGGGGTCGGGAAGTACAGTAATACACTTTTTGTTGGCGTCTACATACCTAGTGATATGCTCTGACATTTTTAGTACTGCATCTTGTGTTCCCATTTTTGGATCTGAAGCCGTATTGGTTTTCGGATGACATGTGATTGGTTTCTAGATGATTACAGAGTTGTGTAATTACTATTTTTTCCAAAATTTTTGCTAAAGCATCAGGTACTGATATCGGTCGATAATTTGAGGGATCAAACTTCGGTCCATATCTGTCACCTGATACTTGATAAGAAATATATTTTCGGTTGATTATGTTTAAAAAAAAAAATGATAATATTATATTAATTAATTAAATTCACAAGTATATGTGCACAGTAAGAAACCTTTTTAGGCTACTTAATTTATTGGTCAATTTAGTTATATATTAATCTATATATTTATTTATTTTACTTATCTATAAACTTAAATATTTTCTTTTTCTTTATTTAATAGTAGTTCTTTATTTATTTACACATTTATATATTTATAATAACCTTAAAATGTATAAGAATGAATGAGCAATCGGAATGAATGAGAGAAAAAAAAAAAAAAAAGAAAGAAAGTGAAGTCACTATGATTAAAGTGAAGTCTTAAATACTATCACCCCAGAACAGATATACAATCTAGTGGGGGGATAAAATCCACGCAAATGCAATCTTATCTGCTTCGCAAAAATCAATTTGTTTTGGATAATTTTATAAAATAAAAAAAAAAAAAAAAGCCTTGCAAAGCTAATGCTCAAACAAATGTGTTTAGAACAATCCGTCAACCACTGGAACAACACGCCAGGGTTGAATCATTCCAAAGCGCTTATTAAGCCTTACGACCGTAAGACGGCCCGTGAGGCCCTATCGCTAAATAGGAACAATCTACGCATACTGGTGAGGGCACTCACGGGGCATTGTGGCTTGAACAAACACATGTTCAACCTCAAGCTTAGAGACACAAATATGTACAAGTTCTGCCAAGGAGCAGAGAAAACTCCCCGGCACCTCATGAGCGAGTGTGGCCCCCTGATGCGTGAAAGATACACCCACTTGGGTGGTCATTACCTCCAACCTGGGGAGGTAAAACAACCTGGCGCCAAAAGCCTGTTGCGGTTCTTAAATGACACGAGGCTTAGCGCAGAACTATAGTAGGTGGCGAACACAATAGATCAGCAATGGTCGCAGTGTTACAAGGCTCATAGAGACCTTAGATAAGTCCGCCCCGGGCCTCGCAAGGGCAGGGGCCTCCAAATGGTATTTTTTTTAGGAGGCCCACATGAAAAATATAAATGTAATGCTTATTTTCCATATTAAATAGTTTTCATATTATTAGAATGGATTTTTTAACCGCCGACGAAAATAGAATATTAACCAACCCCAACCCCTCGGCATTATTCAGCCATATCACCTACTAAATGATAATGATGAACAACTGTCTATTCTTATTTCTAACTTCTGTAAAGCTTATAAAGAGTTTGATAAGGACGAAACAATGACTGAAATAAAAAGACTGCGAAATTTTATTAAAGCAGCTGGGGTTCCAAAAGAAGAATCGGAGAAGTGGATATCACTAAAAGTCTTACAGTTCATTGTAGAAATGGACCTCACAGAATCTGTTCCCAATGTATATGTACAAAGCATTGAAACTTTTTTTGACAGCGTGTTGTGGCTAACAGTAGAAAGGGAAGCAGCAAACAAGGCGGATTTTTAAGGAGTTCGCTGAAGCTAAAGTGCGCAGGCAGAAAAAGTTTTGAGTTTGTTGTTTAACACTAAAATGTTAGTTATTGCCTTATGTTTTTCACCTTGACCTTAATAAATAAGACGTGAGTTTTCATGGCTTATTATAGTTTTTATTTTCCACCCTAATTTTATTCTTGACACAGTTTCTTATGATTTATCGCTTCCTCGGGGGCCTCTCAGATTATTTCCGCCCCAGGCCTACAGAGGTCTAGCGACGCCACTGATAGGAGCTGAATTGTGAGTTAAGCCGATTCGAGAACAAAACGGATCTTATGCCTAAGCTGCGCGAAACCATGGGGGGCGCCAGTTTTGCATGCGGCAATTTTGCACAAATGTCACTTTTGACAGGTCCAAATTTGGTGAGGGCAGATTTGCAGGAGGCAACCTTGCAGGAAGCAACGTTGCAGGCGGCAACCTTCAGTACAGTTTTTAAGTTTTTCTGTTAGGTTAGGTTAGGTTTTTCTTTCCCTAAAATCGAAGTGACATTAATTACCGGCATCCTTGTAGTGGATGACTTTTATACATAAAACTAAACATTAAAAAAAATGTTTTAAGTTTTTCTGTTAGGTTAGGTTAGGTCATTTTGACATTTGCAAAACTGCCTTCTGCAAGATTGCCTTCTGCAAGATTGCCGTCTGCAAATTTGCCTTCTGCAAGTTTGATGGGACCCGAAACTACCAGAATAATTGAAAATTTCGAAAAAAATAACTTATTTCTTTAATAAATGTGGCAACATGCATTGAAAAGCGGCCTGAAGTAGTCAGCCGTGACCAAAGAAAGCTTAACACAATAGAGAACGGGAGTGCGAAGGCGGGCTGTGAGTGAATGGTTTCACCGAATAGAAAGAGATCCCCTATCTCTAGATAGAGGAGGGCCCCACATGCCCCTCATGTAGGGCCCTCCTCTATCCTTGTCTAGTTGCGCATGCGCGTTTATCCATAGCATCTATAGCAGACTAGCGTTGAAGCGTTGAAGCGTTGCCATAGTGATATATACGCGTTGCCATAGTGATATACAGGTGGTGGGTCCAAATAATTTATTTAAAAAAAAAACACTTCATTTCTTAAAATTGCATAAAAATATGCACATCTAGAGACGGGCCAAATTATCGCCTAGTTAGCTGTGCTATTGGCAGTAAAGGCCATGTAAGATGTGTTAAACCTCCCTATATTAATTATTGAATAATTTATATAATTATTATAAGATTACATGACCTATGAATGAACTGTATACCTAATCCTATGTACCTAAATAAATAAATAAATAAATTAATAATATATGTACGTGTCTCCGTGCATGCGCGACTAGACAAGGATGGAGGGGGTGCTATATGCTGCTGTTTCTTTCTATTCGTTTGACGCATTCTCAGGCTGGTCACGGGGTCTAGTAGTTATATGGTTGTGGCCGTGACAGAACCATTCTGCCGCGAATCACAGCAACTCAAGCGTTAAATAAAAGAAAAGACCCACCAATCGCAGTAATATAAATACATAATTTTAAACTTAACCTTTCAGCCGCCGGCCCTCCAGAAAGCTATTGTACGCCCCGCGCCAGCCTGTTTTGAAAAGAAGGGCGAGCGCCGCGCTGTGTTTATACTAAGTATTTTCCATATTACCATCATATCGATCAAAACCACTAAATATCTATTAATGAATTGCCTAACTTATTTACTTGTTAACCTATTTATCAAAATTTCACAGTGATAGCCGAGGTCGTTTGATCAGAATAATGATTTATTCAAACGAGTGTCATTTTCTCCCGAACGCAAATAAAACACCCACAATTAATTGTTTGAGCATATTTTTTCACTTTTTTTTAAATTATCAGAAAGTTAAATAAATTCTCTTTAGAATAAAAATAAAATCGTATAACATTATAGTACTAATAAGTAGTGTAATATTAATTTCAATTTGTCAATATTTTTGGTTTTACATTTTCCGGTGGAGTTTACGTGACTCAAAACATAGGGTGTTTGTAAACGATCGATATATTATTTTAGTTAGACTCTCTGTAATGCCTCTGAAATCTTGAAACTAAACATAACGGCTACCAAGACAAAGTTTTACTAGGTAATCTACCTAGTAAAATCCCTTTTTATCCCCAACTATATACCCATTTATTTCGTATTTTTAATACCAATTTCGTTGAATAGCTAGGTAGCTACAAAACACTACCCAGAAACAGTTTTCTCAAAGTAATTAGTAAGGGTGTGTTATGATTATCCATAAAAATATAATTTTCGAAAAATTTCATCAATATAATTATAGCTATTTTTGAAAAAAAAAATACCTACCTAGGTATTTTCCAATAAAATTAAAGTATAGTAAAAGTATAAGTGTAATTATTATTAATAATATTAATAAGGGAATATAGTATAAAATATATAAATTATTAAAAAAATTGTACCTAGGTACTTCCTGGGTAGGTACTTTTTTACTTATAGATTGCAACTATCCCACATTTTGTGTAAAACCATCATTCGTAAATAAATAAAACAGGTGTAAAAGAATCACACCGTTCATATTTTAGCGCTTAATTTATTATTAGCCATGCTTCTAGTAACTGACTATAATATACCTGCAAAAGGCGATTCAAAAGGCCACTCCTTTTTTTAGGTTACTCAAGTCGAATCGTAATGTCTAACATCTGTTTGTCACTTCCCACGCGACCGACCGATACAATGACGAAGCCCTATGAAGGTCGAAGCATCGATATCCCTGTATCTGTACTCTGTTTCCAAAACTTTAATCTGCAACAACTCTTACTTCGTCAATCATTTCTTTTAAATTTGTCCTTTTTAATTAGACACCGTGTCAGTTTTAAGAAATATATATTCATTAGGGTTACTTATTGTACTCATCTATATTTACGAACACTAGCGTATTATTAGTCTACTGATTATTATTTTTCATCATTGTAAACAAAATATTTTACCAGTAATTATTGTCGTGATATTTTGAGATTTAGTTATTTCATAATTTTATAATAATTCTTATCTTGATTAAGTAGATAACAAAAATACAACTTACTGTTACCGTTTTAGATTTATTTTACTATACGAATATAAGACAGGTACTCAATGACGATTGTTTGATAGTGATAGTTAAGTACCAATAATAAATATAAAGTTTACATTCAAAAATGTCAACATATCTTACAATTATAACTCACCAGGTTGACTTTCTGAGATGACACGAAATATTCGGCAACTCAGAAATAATGTCCATATAAAATTTAGCTTATAAGTCTGAAAGAGATCAAGAGCAACAAATAACATCGTGATTTATGTCATATAAAATTTATTAAAGAAAACATTTATTCCCAAATAATTCCACTGACCGCTGGCAAATGAAAGTCCTAGAAATTGCATGGATACTATAAACATTACTTTTTAACTTATGGTTAGTAGTTTTAGAATTATAAATAAAGTAATTTAAAATATTCATATTATAATTTAAAACTATGATCTCAAGTATATTATCGAGTTCATTATTTGATTTGGTGTAAAAACAATTAGTTATTCGTTATTGTCCGTAACAAAAACAATAATATGTACAAAAATGTTGTATTTACTATTTATGGCTTTAATTGAACTTCATTTGTTTCTCAGTACAATGACAGAAGGTAGGTCTACTTTTGTAACTCGATTTTGACGAACTTTACATAACCAATTATTTTTAAATTTTACATACATAAAAAGTTCCGATGACAATACAATATTCTATAGGTAAAATAATAAAATACATGTCGGGTGTTTGAATACCTACAACATTTTAAGGGGGTTATTATTTATGAAACATTGGCAAGTAGGACTGCTAGTATTAGGATTATAGAATTATAAAGCACCATTGATAATGAAAATATAAAAATTACCCACAAAAAGCAGTAACTTATACTTACATATTATATTTAAAGCGACCTGATTGTAGACGAAAATACACAATACCTTCTAACGAATAGAATACATTCGTAACCAAAATTCTTTTATACCCTTCCGAGACTCATTGACATGGTTATCTAGGCGACTATTTTGACTATGGTTATCTAGGCGACTTGATTGCGTTGGACGTGATATTTTACTAAACAAACTAAATCATTATGGAGTTAGAGAGGACTGCTTAAAATGGTTTGATTCATATTTGAAAAATAGAACTTTAATCGTCGAAATTACACATTGTCAAAATCAAAACATTACGAAACACTGTTCGATTGCTTTAATTAATAAATTTGGTATCCCGCAGGGTTCAATTTTGGGCCCTATTCTATTTTTAGTTTATGTAAATGATTTACCAATGTATTTCAAAGATATATTTCCAGCACAGCCAGATACAGACCTTATAGGTCTAGTTGGTTGTGCGACTTCGCCTCATTTCGGATATGCTAGCACATTTATATGCATAGAGCTATGTTTTTCCTCTATACTAATGTTTATTTTTAAAGATTCTGCATATAAGATTGTATGTATGTATGTCCATGTCTCTTTTTTTGTACATTACTTTATAAATAAATAAATAAAAATAAATGAAACAATGTTTGCCGACGACACTAATTTAATTGTTACCGGTAAAGACATAGAAGAATTATTGATTAACGCTAATCGTACCCTATGTAAACTTAAAAGTTGGTTTTTGAGCAACAACCTTAGACTAAATGCATCTAAAAGTTACTTCATACATTTTACAAATCACCGAAATCGAAATCGTGATTCGCCAATAATATTTTCAATAAATACCACTGCCATTTCTCAATTTCCTTGTACTAGATTTTTAGGCGTTCTTGTCGACGAACTTTTAAAATAAAACTTCCACTGTGAATATCTCGAAAGTACTTTAAGTCGGGCATGTTATGATTTGAGTATTATAAGAAGATCGTTGGATGAATTGCAATCAAGAAATGTTTATTTCAGGTATATTGTAGCTATCATAAGGAATTATAATCTGGGGAAATTGATAAGTATGTCATAGGGAACCCATATTTATATTCCAAAAGAGAGCCAAAGTCAATACAAGATTTAAAACCAAAAATATTGGAATGTACAGTTAAGCACTGGCTCATCACACATGCTATTTATAAGGTAGACGGCCTCGAAAAATATTACAATATCTTTAATATACACGTATTGTGAAAAATACTATCATCTCTCTAAGATATGTACCTGTATTATTCATAAGTAAACATGGAAGGTAAACCACGTAGGAATAATTATTATTTGATTATTTATTATAATTATTTGTTTCATTCATATTTTGACTCTTTGTGTTTTAAACATTTATTATAATGACTATTAATTATTGGCAACAGTAATACTAACAAGTTGCTATTAATTATTGTTTTTAAGTCGACAAAACTATTACAAAATTATATACAACCAGATAGATAAAAAGGATACTCGTATTGGAGGACACCACTGAACATTACGGTTTTAGTCGAACATTATAATAGCCTATTCTGTGAACTGGTCATATTAAGCTACTCGTATACATTCGATACCGATACCGTATACGTTCGTATACCTTCGTATATACGAAGTTAGAAAATTTGTATTGCAAAAAAAGTAATGTTTGACTTTGAATGCGGATTACGCCTGCAAAATTTGGAACACGCCATCCTAAGCTATTTTTTTGATACTCTGTGGAAGAATTTCCCATAAACACGGAAAAAACATTTTTAGAAAGTAGACCGTAGGAGTTGTATGTTTCTTTTTCCGTGTAAATTCAAGCCCAGGTGTTATATTTTGTCTAGTGATCGACAAACGTTGTGAGCAAATGTTATCAACACTAAAATTAACTAATAATAGCCGTAAATCGATTACAAAAAAAAACAGTAGATAAATAAGAAGAAAGTGAAATTGTTTTCTAAAATTACGTCATAATCACCAACGTCACTTCTCTATCGCTTCGGAAAATGGGTCCGCTCATTAAATACTACATACGAGACACAAACCGTTCACAATCTTAGTAGTCAAAACCATTTTTACAACATTTCCAGGACATATCAAACCTTGATAATTCAAAGTTGTCTGTTGGGAATTTTGTCGAAAATAATTATGTCACTATGATTCTGATTGGCTCACTTCCAGAAACGGAGCATTGATAAACTAGTACAGAAAGTACTCTTCCTGCATTTTATCATGACACCACGGCAAGATTAGCAAAAATATATCCATCTCTAACAGTAAGACGACACGAATGACGACATTAAATGGAACACAATCCGAGGTGGAAAGAGGTAGCTCTTATGTATGTATTGTTTGTGTGCGTGCAGGCTAGTGTGCATATGAGTAATATGTGTGTTAGAGTATGTGTCAGGGAGTGTATGTGTGTAGAATATGTGACATGGTTATTATACCAAGCATTATATGATTTTTGGTTTATCACAATTTACAAATTTTGTAACCTGTGATAATCCTCAAAACATTGCCCGCGGCATAAACCGATATCACATTTCCTGCAGTACGAGAAAACCAGTTTTCGTTGATGTCGAGCAGAGCAACGTGCACATCTGCGGCGTCGACGTGAACCGTCCACTAAGTCATAATCGTGACTATAGTGGTGATCGCCGTCCAATCTGAGCTCTGGTACTACGTTTACCGCGCTACATGCAGGTTGCTTCTCGTGATGGTGATTTATCAGTTCCTCCGCCAGTAGAAATCTGAATTGCCTGTGTGTTATGGGATTACCGGGGTTGTTGGAGCGGTACATAATCAGGCTATTTAGAATGCTAGCGTTAAGCAATTTTCTAAACACCTTTATGTACCACTTCATCCCCCGCTTTCTTTCCATCAGGTACGTGGATCACTGCTGGTCATTCAGATCCACGCCCCCCATAAAAGAATTATAATCCCGTATCACTACAGGTTTTAAATATCTTTCTCTACCTCGTTGCCCCATCACCATGTCGTTACCGTGATAAGTAGAAATCATAGTAACTAACTAAACAGAAATGTCACCACAATTTCTATTTATC